>OZ026848.1:24477956-24925737 GCA_964023205.1 Lutraria lutraria
GTACGGAATAATTATATGACTCAAGGGAGTTTGTGCCATCTTTATAGATACGTAACATCTCCAAATGTCTTAGATGTAATCAGATAAGAAAGTGTTTTTTTCCGTTTTGAGAAGCACGGTTCGTTTTTCACAGAAGTATTTTCTTTTCGCTTTTGCCTTTGTATGTTTTATGCATCGACAAAAGTTACTTAATTCGATGGTTATTTAAACCTTTTGAAGATAGTCATAAATCCCCTCATCTGATTAGTTGATTATGAGTCATGACATGTAACTGACCAATCGTGTGAGTGTCACTCCTATGTTTCAATGGAGAGGGTTTCCATAATGTCATAAGGATTATTGTTGTTTACATTTAATAAAAAAACATAACATAATAATATTATGATTATTTCTACCATTATAATATTAAATTATTTTCTTACTTTTTATAATTATTTCATTATTGTCATTTATTCATTATTTACAGTGGTATCCGGAAATACGAGAAAATTGTCCAAAACAACCAATTATCCTTGTTGGATGTCAGCGTGATCTCAGAGATAATAAAAGTACAGAGAAGATAAAGAAAAGGGACAGAACTGGGGTCTCATATGAACAGGTTTGTGCCATGAAAATCTCATTCCGGGTTAACTGGGATTTAGTCAATCCTTCGCGCAACCAATCGGAACTCTTCGTATGAACATTTTATTTTTGTGTCTGTGGCTTTAGCGGTATTTCTAAAAGTAATTGGGTTATAATCATAAAGCGACCGGTTCACCAAACAAGTAGTCCTGGACTTAATCTAACCAGTCCTATATAAACCTTCCACAAGAGATCGCCAACTTCTCCACATATGGAGAAAATAGATATTTTTGTTTTATCAAATTTTCATAGAAGGTTATGACCTGTCGTCACTGGAACTCGAAGCCGAATCACCTGGTTACAAGTCCAGTGCCTCAACCACTGCATGGATCACCGCGTCTAAGCACAAGCATTTTAAAACAGATTACTTTTTTGACTAACAAACAAAATGTCCTCTTTTACAGGGTGTGAAAACGGCCAAAACAATTGATGCTGTTATGTACACTGAGGTGTCGGCTAAAGCATCGAAGAAAAGTGTAAAAGACGTTATTGAAGTGGCGGCTATGTCGTCTGCTGGTTTAAAAACGGAGAAGAAAAACTCTACCTTCCGACGTAGAAGATCTTCCTTTCACCGGAAGCGAGTCAGTGAAATGGGAGACTCGAAACGAGTGCTAAGGAACGACGTAGCGAAAAGTTGTGTAATGATGTGAAAGTACGAGAAATTATGTAACGGAAAGTGATCTAAAGAAACAAAAGCAAGACAATTGTCAGTAAAAGCAGAGACGTATAATACAATTGCATTATACGTTTCTGGTAAAAGTTATTGATCTTATAGGGTAAATTATATTCAACAAAATGTTTACGAACGAATTGGAGAGGCGTTTATGTGTACTGTAGACAAAAAATATTGCCGGCGAAAATAAAATCACCGGGTTACCATTGCTTGTTTTACCAGTGATGTGCAAATCTTCAAAGTTAGACAAAGTACTCTTAATGAAGATTTTAAAATGTCAGTTCTTAGTATCTTTATATTGAAGAGTCAGGGAGACAACTCATTTACTATTGTGTTTTTTTTACAGACTCTACACTAGTATGAAATTGTTATGTACTAGATAAAATCATTCTCACTATATATTCAGGCCAAAAGTATAATCTTATATGATAATAAAACATAATTCGTATTGATTGAATTTTTTTTTATTCAACTGCATGTGTAACAAAGTGTATACATTGGCTTATTTCTAAAAACCCGTATATCATTTTTTCCCATTTTGAGAAAATCATATTTGAAGTTTCGAAGTTTGGCGTAAATAAGCGAGTTACGGGTTCGCAGAATTTTGATAAATCTTATTTACAGGAGATCTAGAAGCAGGTAATAATGTTCATTGTGAACCAAAATCACAATATCGGCTTCAAAAAAAGAGTTATGGGATTGTCGAAATAAGCCGACGTAATATCATATTTCGTTTATGGGTTTTTCTGACTGAATCAGACAAGCACCGAGTGATGGTGCACTGTTATGCAATCTGTACCTAAGAAAAAAATAGTCGCAGTCTCGAAATTCCATTGTCCGACAAAAAAACGCCGACTGAGCTAGCGTCACACACGCTAAATGTACAAGCATGACCAGAATTCAAAATAAATAAACGAATACTGTACAGATAGGCAACGTGAACTAATTTATAAATATCAATCACAGTACAACCTCTGTAAAGCAACACCCTGTGGGAGCTGCAAATATTGGCCGTTGTTAAGAGGTTGTCGCTCTACAGAGGTTAAATTTAAAGTAAATATCAGCTTAGGGAACTTTTGAAGGTGTTGTTATATAGAGGTTGTTGCTCTACAGAGGGCCGCTCTGGAGAGGTTGTACTGTACTATGTAAATCAAGGGAAGTAACTCTCACAATCAATGTATTCAAGCACCCAATCACATGTTATCGAACTTGTTTACGCGGTACAGTTTCTTTCAAGTCAGGCGGTCAAGTTAGTAAACTACAATAGAACACACGATTAGTTCGTTATGAACAAGCATTTGCGCGATTCCAACTACACGTATATATACGGTGGCTGATTTCTGCCATTTCATGTCTTCGCGTCTTCGCCCCAAAAGCCGAAACACGACGACACGTAGACTGGATAAACTAGCCAGTCGTCGTGTCTTAGAACCGGGCAATTGTCAGTATTCCAACTCTATTCGAATACTGTATATTCATTTATTTTTATTGGGCTCAATTTTCGTGGTTTTTACGTGGGGATCGTATGATAAATTCGTGGATTCAGATTTTTAAAAAGAAATGCATTGTATATGAATTAAAATTCGTGGGGATTTTATTTCGTGGATGAGCCGACCCACGAATTCCACGAAATTAAATCCCCAACGAAAATTAATGATTCCACAGTAGTTTTTCCTGGTTCGTTATCGTGCTAGTACAAGCCTTGCCCCTTTTTTCATGTGATTTTCTAGACACAATGTTTGGCTCGGTAGTTGGGACAGGGACACTGAAAAGGCATCCTTGAGAATTTCGAAAGGCGGATCTATTACAGAAGTTTTAGTATTAAACCTTATTATAAAAACCTTGACACTTAAATCACCGTTAAAATGGTAACCTGTGGAACATCAACACTGGCCTTAATATAACAAAGCAAAATCTGATCAGTATAAATGCAGTATTTAATACAAAAAACGTAACGGATCGAAGATGCATCAGTTTCCCTGGAACAGTTTCATGATAAAAATGTCAATTTGAGTCTCATTAATACCGGGCACACCCTCCTCGTGAATGGATGACTGCTTCGATCCTACGTTTCAACCCCCTGGTCAGACGTCGAATTTGTTGAATGTTCTCGTACGTATCTACATGTACACACTTGCCACCGAGTTATCAAGTTTAAATCATATTTACGAAATACCATCCATGTCATTTTCAAAATGAAAAACACACACACGCACGCAAACACGCAGGGAAACACGCACGCACGCACGCATAGGGGGTGCTTAACTTTTTTCAAGGTGCATATACATTTTTATATAATACAGGTAAATTTGATTTTAGAATGTGCAAAACTGTATACAAAACTGTATACAAAACTGTATAAGCAATACGATGTTGGGTAAATGCAATTTACGCTTGTTTATTCATCTCATGCATTTTCCATTACCCAGGCCAATCACTGTGACATATTTTCTTACTCAGTGTATTCTGTGTTTCAAAGTTAATGCGCTTAGGTGGTTTACGACAAGGCATCCTGTACATTGTTAATTATTCGAACAATCAATTGTTGCAATTATTATCGATGTCCATTCTCAATAGTAAGGAGTGTTTTATTTCGGCTATATCTACTACTAGTATTATTTCACTGGAGTATTTCCATCTGAATCATCTGAGTGAGTTCTTTCTTACTTGTCAAAATTCTGTAAACTTATTGTAAATTAGCCAGAATACATGAGTACAATCTGTCATGAAAAATACATTGTTTTCCTTTATAATCTTAAATATTTAACATGATTTACAGTTATCGAAGCATATTGTCGACCCCCATCACCCTATAATATTATGTACATGTTGCTTAGTTGCAAAAATTTAGTAATTTGTTTCTTTTGTTTGTTCGCTAGCTCGCTGCAGGTTCGTTCGTTCATTCATTCACACATTAATAATTTCTTTTCTAAACTCACTCATTAATTCGTCTGTATGTTTAATCTTATACTCATTCTATCATGTATTGATTTATTCATTCATATTATGTATTAGTGAACTGTTATTTTGCATGTTTTTCAGAAGGTCACATTGAATATAAGTTAAATGTAATGCGCCCACTTTCTATAAATAAAAATATTATTATTATGAATGGATGCTATGTATATACATATATTTGACCATTTACTATATTTACATCCGAGAAACATGTTTTAATAGTTTTTAAAGAGTCATTGTATACACGAAAATGGACTTAGATAGCTTATGAAGCATGTTGTGTTTTAGTATACATGAAAATAGTGTTATGAAATAGCATTATTTTTCCTGTTACTTTATACGACTATAATTCGTGCATGTTAGATATAGGAAGTTTATTTTATGTAAAAGGACAATAATTGACAAGTGTAAAACAGGCCCGTACTAAACTTATAATGCGAGAAATGGAGAAATTTGGAATGCGATAAAAATAAAAACGGTACTGTCGTCTTACACGCATTATTCTTCAAATAAACATAAACGGAAATAAATAGGCCTGCATGTAGGAATATTAAAACATTTTGTACTAAGATAACACAGGTTAAAAATCTATCAGTACATCATAACAACATATGATGAGCTGTTTAAGTTCAGATATTAATCTACTGAACCATATATAAGGTTACGTGATGATAATATACTGAGATACTGTATTTTCATTTATTTTCGTTGGGCTCAATTTTCGTGGTTTTTACTAAACTGGCTATTTCGTGGGGACATAAATTCGTGGATTTTGATTTTTGAAAAGAAATACATCATCTCTGCTCTTAAATTCGTGGGGATGTGAATTCGTGGATGAGCCGACCCACGAAATCCACGAAATTAAATCCCCAACGAAAATTAATGATTCCACAGTATACAGCACACAGTGAAATCGGCCTTGAGATAAAGCAACTGGTGAGATTGGTCTCATACTAGTAGTCAAATCGAATTTATTCATTTATATCCAACCCGCGTTAAGAAATGATTTAAGATAGGTTTGAAAACAGGTGGTCGTAATAACGAGGTAGTCTTAATGTTGGAGTAATCGCTAAAGAGGTTTCACCGTATTTCATTATTTAAAAAACGACAACACTTTACTTCCTGTAAACAACATACTAATTCTGTAGTGCATATCGTATATAGTGTAACCTCCGTGAACGGTCACCTCCGAACAACAGTCACTTCCTTGTTACAGCAAGTATTGTTTTATTCTATTTTCACTCTCCTCTCAACATCAGTTACCTCCTTACAACAGGCATTTTTGTCCTTCCCATCGGTGGCTGTTGTAAGGAGGTTGCACGGTTCACACCTTCACAAAATCATGATATTGTCGTTTAATTACACAGGACTTAGTAGATTAGCAGTAAAACCTGTGAACAATGTCCACAACCATTATGTGGCCTTCATTGACAGGTGATCTTTATTTAAAGGTTGTTTTGTTGAATTAATCGTTGACCGTTTTTGAAAGAATAGCCATGATTCACGGGGTGGCTTTTATTCGGAGATGGCCGCTAACACAGGTTTTACTGTATATTCAAATATAATGACCGGCCTTCCGTGATCGAGTGGTTACGGTCGTTGGTTAATATATACTAAGCCCTCACTGCCTTAAGTTCGAATCTAAATACATGTATTTGTTTTGCATAAAGGAATTTGAATAACGTGTACTGTGATACCGTGATTATCATACTGGTCGACTCGGTTACATTATCAATTTTGACTTTATTTTGTGATCTCGCGATAGAGTACAAAGTTACATATCACATCAGACGTTTGTATACATTACAATTACATACTTGTACACATTTTTGGTGAAACGATGTTATTATCGAGTCATCTTTATACATAGACTACTGCAACGTTTCAAGTTAACTGTGCATATATTTTTTAATACTATTACTAAAGTGACTATTTTACCGAGATAAGGATAAAAAGGTAAGATAATTAACAATATTTATTTACTTGCGTTTATCATACAGTACAAGCTTTCCAAAGTAACACCCTTTGGGAGTAGCAAAATTATGTTGTTGTTTAGAGGTTGTTGCTCTAGAGAGGTTAAATTGATAAATAGTGCAGTGGGAACAATCATGCTGTTGTTGAAGGGAGGTTGTCGCTAAAGAGAGGTCGCTATGGAGAGGATGTACTGTATTTCTATTTCGTTATATAATACAACCTCTGTAGAGCAACACCCTGTAGGAGCCGCAAATAATGGCCGTTGTTTAGAGGTTGTTGCTCTACAGAGGCTAAATTTATAGTAAATATCAGCTTAGGGAAATTTGGAAGGCGTTGTTACAGGGAGGTTGTTGCTCTACAGAGGGCCGCTCTGGAGAGGTTGTACTGTAGTTTGAACGCCATAAATCGTTAAATTTCAGTCATACTTCGATTACACGCGGGAAAGTTTACCTTACCAGTATTTCTGAGTAACAAACAAATACTTATACACACGTCCCACTCATTTTGTCAGCAACTTCCTTTCGTATGGAACCGCCATTGTCGAGTGGGTATGGTCTCCGACTTCATCACTATGAGCTGGAATCCAATCCGGAACCAGCTAAATAGCAATTGTGAGAAAGCTATCCAGCTTGTGTTGTCTTATAATTAATTGAAAATTAAATATCCAGTAGATTGTAGATAGATAGATATTTATTCCAACATAAGGCATAAAGTCTAACAGTTTATAATACATATACAATTTACATTACATATACATTAAACAAAACATAGTATGGATTTCTACCATGATAAATAATTATAAGCTGTAGTAAGCTGTAATGGCGGAACTTTTTTAATAGATAACTTATGGGAACATAAAAGAAATAATTTAACCATATTGCAATGAAATGAAGAGAAAAGTGTTAAAAACGTTTTAGATCACAGATACAGGGCTTCGTCACGTAATTTGAAACATTTATGAATATATACCGAAAGTTGTTTAATTATTGTTTCATTTTCAGATGAGATTAGTTCGATAAATTTTGGCATATTTGGTCTATTCCAGTAATATTTTCTAATATATTTTTTTCGAATATTTAAATATAATTGACATTCTAAAACAAAGTTGTATATGTTACAAACTAAAACCGGTCTATCGATTACGGACAATAACCGTTTACCCAAACTTGGCTTCCAGTATTTCACATCAGTCATGATCTCTTTACCGGTGATCATAAGACCATGGGCGCTGAGGTGGCATCTCAGCCGGGCCTGACAAAGTTCACATATCAGGGATCTGTCCAGCTAGCTTGTGGGAGATTGGTGAATCCACCCAGGTGTGTACGCCCGGAACCTTCGGCCACCCGTTTAAGCTGGACTTCACCAAATAACCCTGTCAGTTGGTGAAACGTTAAACATCAGTGAAACATCTTTGAATCAATTTTTTTTTTCAATGCAGTTTACAAACAATTAGTCCTATAAAGACAGTATCATTTTAAGTCCAAACTCAATATTTCTATGTATTTCAGGCCTTAAAACACTAGCGGGTAATGGAGTGGCTTTGGCGAGACGAATTATGGTTCCCGATTGAAAATGGTGTACCGAAATGGACATGGAGGGATTTAGAGAATAAGCCGGGTTCAAACCTGTATTATCCTAAAGTAGAAGACTTACATTGTTCGCTGCTCTTAGGAATTGGTCTTATTGTTTTTAGACTTATTTTAGACAAGTACGTACAACTTACATCCACTCTGATAGTGTCAGAAACATTTAACTACGTGCGTACTCATTTGACCTTTCAAGTGGCATTTTGATTCTCGAAATTAGTAAATTAAAACATCTGATTCAAGTTTATTATTGGGAATTTGACTTCTGGCTGAAATGAAAATGAGTTTTGAGACTTATTTTGTTCGCCAGACCGATACTATTTTATGCTGGCATGTTTAACATGTTCTTAGTAAATAAGAAAACAAATGGTAACATTTCTGGTCAAAGACCCAAGATTTCTAGACAGAAAAAAACACTTGAGTCCATTATTGAATTTCTACTAAATTTTGTTCGTGAAACAGGTGGTCGGATGCCTATATCCCACAATGCATCACGACGAAATGGACCAAAGTTGAAGCCAGAATCAATATTTGTATCGACGTCCTATTCTATTTATTAGACACCGTCTCTAACAGAAAAATGCAAAAGATCGTTTAATAGAACTTTCGAAGTACGAAAGGAGTTGTATTTTTAAAAAAATGGAAAAGAAAAAAAGTGACCTAGATCTAATTACATGTACCCTAATTTTGTGTCAAGTCACGGTTAACAAGATTATATGTGTCTAGCCAAATTTAATAAACGTCATGAAACATATTTATCACGGTTCACATGTCACGTGACGGGAAAGTTTGAATATATAAATAGCAATGTTACTGGTAATCGGATAACACGATTGAAAGTGGACTGACAGGTCAATAGATGGGTGAATCTATGTTATCTTCATTATCGTACAAAACTGATAAGCCATCTGTGTATCATCACAGGTAACTGTATCATGAATAGATTATAAAAATATGAAAAAAAAAAAAAAAAAAAATATTTATTACTATATTAACAATCTTGGGATTTTCGTTGGAATATACCTTGTTAATATAATAATAAATATTTTATTTTTTTATTTATTTTTTCATATTTTTATAATCTATTCATGATACAGTTACCTGTGTGTATCATACATATAAAAGGTAATATTGTTAACAGCTATATATTGGGTTTCCTCATGTCTTATGACTCCGTTTATATCTAAACACATTTAGTCTTGTTTTTTTTCCATTTTACTCTATTCTACTCCTCTTTATTCTATTCTATTTGAGTCTACTCCTCTTTATCAAATAACTATTTATTATCAGTCTTGTAACTTGTTTACCGCCTGGCATAATAAAGCGTGCCAATATCTATATCATCCCATCCCTGGGCTAATACGACTGCCCTCGGACAAATAACAGGGCCTATATCAAGTAACCTATTTATAAATACATGTATATATTATATATATTGTCGTCAGCTATTTTTGGTTCCCCATATCTGCTCTTTTACACGATTTGTCTCTGTTTAGAGTTTAACACTTTTCCATTTTACTCCATTTTACTACATTTTACTCCATTTTACTCCATTTTACTTCTTTTTTCTCTATTATTTCGGGTCTACTCCTTTTTACTCTGTTCTGCGCAGTTGAGATATGTCCTGACAGATTTATAATTTTCAATTTTTTTGTTAACATAATTTTTTCACAAAAAGTTGTAACGCGCGCGCTGAATAATAAGTAGCGTGGATAGAAGACAGTCATTACAAATGCCGACAATTCAAATCGTCAAGAAATTCAATTCAAACATTACATAAAAATGCAGTAACGTGAAACTTGTTCGACGATCGAAAAGGTAATTAACACTTTGACATTGATCGAAGCCACAACAAAACACGAACATTTAATACAGAGTGCAACCTCTCCAAAGCAACACACTTTGGGAGTAGCAAAATTGAGTAGTTGTTGAGAGGTTGTTGCTCTAGAGAGGTTAAATTAATAGTTAAATCCTGCAGTGGGAAAAATCATATTGTTGTTGAAGGGAGGTTGTTGCTGAGGAGAGGGTCACTCTGGAGAAGTTGTACTGTACATGTACGATCAGACCTGTGAACAAAGGCCAACCTCGGGAAAGACAAAATGTGGCCTTTATATTGATAGGTTGCATTAATTCGCAAGTCATTTTGTTTTTAATAGTCAATGATGATTTTTTTAAAAAACCTTTATTTACAGGATTGCATTTATTCGCAGGTGACCGCTAATACAGGTTTGACTAATTTCTAGAATATTTCAATATTTTTCAGGATATTTGTTGAGCCACTCGGCTACAAGATGGGCGTGACTAGACGAAAAATTACCCCAGCAACGCGTAACCCAGTATTAGAAAAGGCGTATAAACAAAATTCAAAATTTAGTCAACAAGTTATACAGGTAAAAATTTCAGAACTTTTCTTGTGTCACATGTATATGAATAGACCAAAAGAACATCAAACATCCTGTTTCGCGCATGCTCGAACTTTTCGGACTGAAGAGTGTTTTGCAGTAGAGAGCTAATGAATACAGATTCATGCAGTGTCAATTTTGGGATGCTATAAAATAAATAAACCATGTTATTATAACAATATGGATTTTATTAAAAGAAATATCTTGACTGTAAAGCAAGGTTCAGTGGTAAAAGGTAAAAAACCCTTTGGCTGCTAAAACTACATTTTGTATATTCAATATTTTAGTGACTCAGATAAATCATTTTTGGCGTCAGTCAAATCATTTTGACTCAGTTTTATTGGGAGCTGAAAGATAATTCAAAGCTTACTTGGCGGTCACTAGCGCGCGGCACCGCGGCATGAAACACGTCGCGACCAAATTATCAATCGGAACTCCTCGGCGTTTGTCCAACGAAAGTGCCTCGGACATAATAGGGAGGCCGCCATTTTGTTTTCATTGTTCGCGGGCTACTTTCCATTTGGGAATCCTATAATGAAAACAACTTGAGACTCTTTAAATGGGAATTGATGTCTATTTTATCAATATAGCGAACGATAGATATGTACGAAGGTCTTAAATTCTGAGAATAACTCTAGAAAACGAGTACCTTGTGTTTGAAAAGTAGTTACCGGAACCGCATAACCAAAATTTGTAACCCTACACTTATGTACGAGGCGTATTTCTCAGTTACGGAAATGCCCGAGTTGTTATGATTATACGTTTTTTCTACATCCGCCGTTTATATGTGTTAATCTGGTTCCCGGTCCATTTTGCAGTGCAAGTCTAAGTAAATTCAGCTTTGTCTAGAAAGGACCTGTCTTATGACACCACCACATGGTTCGCTCCGAGAGCATTCTTGATATCGACCAATGAGAAGGCTTCATTCTCAGAGCATAATGAAATCTGTACATAACGGCGGATATTGGTTGAGGTATTCCAAATGCGTCCTCAACGTAGTAATCACGTGACTTATATCACGTGTATATTTTCAGAATCTCGCAAAACAGACAGATATGAAAGAAAGACAAATAGAAATATGGTTACGAAGAAAACAACGCATGGATGCACCGGCACCTATTAAAAAGTTTGAAGACTGCGGGTAACCGTTCTTTTACATTATCGTACAATAAACTTATTTATTTATTTATTAGTTGTTTAAGGACCAATACGACAGCTACGGTCATTTCAGAGTCGCCACAGAGAGGGTAAACAAATATTAGGAGTGCCGGGTATTTATATCCCAACTTTTAGTTTGAATAGTTCTTCCTGGTTCTTTATCATCGCCGGTGTAAAGTACCGATACACGCCTTATCCTTTCCTGGGATTTTCTTAACACAGTACAGGGTAGTACCGGTAGTGGAAAAAGCGTCCCTGAAGCTGGTGCCGAGATTCGAAATCATGACCTTTCGTTTAGCAGTCCAGCACTACTAGTACTAGATCACCGATTACCTCCTTCGTTTAAAACACAAGTATTGTTAACTACCTGATGCTACGTTCTCGTTCCATGTTTAAAGCGTGATTACAATAATCAAGGGAGTTTACTCAAGGTTCATGCATCACATGATTTTATTAATTATGACTCCCTGCCTATGGGTCAGTCTTGCCCCGCTGATTCAAAGGCAACAAATCCGAATGATATCCGAAAATCTTAGTTTTAAACTATACTTTGATGTCAGTATGTAGCTGTCAAAACATTTGTTCAAACGTGCTGGATTTTGTTATGAAAACGCAAATTGTTTTCACTCGGATTGAGTGCCGCAGAATCAGCCAGTGTACATGTAATTTAGGGACCGTGGAGCAGGACCCCGGGCATATACCTGGGTGCGTGAAACATCAAGTATTTGTCTCTGTAAAATGAGACGGTATAAAATCGTTGTGCTCGAATAAATTAACTCATGTTACATCGTCTTATAAAGTGAAATTAAAAACATGATACGAAAGAAAAAAATTATGTTTTACATAACAAGGCTATCCTTATAAATGTTGGTTTTTGATAAGTTCCTCTTCTTTTATGCACATGTGTATAATATTAAACAAATCAATGCTTACCTACCCGACCGCGGCTTTATAAAAAAATGGTCGGGTAACCGAATGATGGCTTATAGACTTGCTTTAGAGGGTCGTGGGCTAACGGAGGATGGGAGCCTTTAAATACCGTAAAACTCAAATAAACAAACATGAATGGGGGCATTTTTTTTAGATATGAATACTGTGGGCATAAACCGAAATCCAATTCTCGTGAGTGCGTAATCTATGTAATCGCATACGCCATAAAATGATGCACATTTACGGACGATACGGTTAATTTCTTAAATACGGAACAAAGCCTCAACCACTTGATTTTAACCTATCTTAGGGGGCAAAAGAATTCGTTTTATTTTAATCGTGACAAAGTCAAAGTCGTTTCCGCACTTTAACCTACTGTACGTTGTCTAGATTTCATTATTCATTATACATGTATTTATGTTTATATATACTATGGACTTTTTATCTAACTTCTACGTTTTAATTTGACTGAAGATATTACATCCTTTGTTAAATTGTCCTCCACCTCTAAATCATGTGGGGTAGCTTGGCAGAAGCTTACGGATAGAATGTGTTTAGTACTGGTTAAGGCCTAAATGAAGACCAGGATAGCTGGTTAGGATAACTGCCCGCCACGATATGATTGAAATAATGTTGAAAATAGTGTAAAACCCGATGAAAAAAATGAATCTAACGTTACTTGTTTAGTACTTTGATTTTTTCCCATTCATATCTGCATTTTTTATATTTGATTTATATTTACATTTGATTTATATCCATGTAATTGATTTATGTCTATGTTTCATTCACAATTGATCTTTATATTTGATTTATATTTATATTTGATTTATATCCATGCAATTGATTATGTCTATGTTTCATTCACAATTGATCTTTATATTTGATTTATATTTATATTTTATTCATATTTGATTTGTATCTATATTTGATTATTAGCTTTTTTATACGGGTACATGTATATTTTCATTTATAATTATTACGTTTTTTTTCTTTCAGCTGGCATTTTACTTTTTATGGAATTGCTTTCGCCTGTGGAGTTTCCGTTTTATGGAAAGTTAGTGAAGTTTTTGTCTTCATTGTAATTTCTTCCGCCGCCGATGAAAATAAAGATTTAATAAACCCAAATTACTTGTAAAATGAAACCCTGAAACACCAAATAATGGTGGACTTAGGACTGTCTGACGTTCGGAAAAGACTATATGTACAGTACAACCCCTGGAACATGGTCCCTTTCCGGGGTGGGCTAAGAGTCTTGCAAAGATTTTTTTATAAATTCCGGAACAAAGAGATTTGAAAATTCGTCCGATTTTCAGGGAGTTCCCGTTTTCAGGGGTTTAACTGTACTGTATTCTCTTTTTCTTCACGAGAGTTTAAGGTTTCACAAGTAGACAGGGTCAACGGACGAGCTCTCCAACTTTTACTCCACACTTATACAACGACCTTCTTTCAGTTTACTGGACAGTTTCCTTACATGTGTAAATTGTCCGATCCCGGTAAAGATTCCAACTTACAGCAGAGAGGGGCTAGTGTTTACTAATCAGAGACCAAAAACATCTTGACCATTATTATTGTCTTCGCTAAAAAGCCATCTATAGCTCGATACTTAAAGTGTTTCACTAGTGATGTACTTGATTTAAGATGTCACGATTAAATATCAACATAATAGTTCTTATGTGGACATTTCATTTCGTTTCTAGAGTTGCTTAGTCCGCGGAGTTTAGTGTTGTTATTGGTAAGGGTCGGTTCAAAGTAAGAAAATAACATAATGTATTAACAACACATAATAGGTGTTAATAATCGCATAGAAAACTCATCTGGACTGGTAAAAGGTTACTTTATTGAGAAAACATATCAATTAAATGAATAAAAAAATACACGAAATTATATTAAATTTATCTCCCATGGAAGAGATTTCGTAGTTTCAGGATTTTCAGGAATATCATCCCGTTTAGAAGTTAGATGTGCCAGGCTTTTACCATAACTTAGGGTTCACAAAAACCCTATGACGTGTTGTAATTCTTTGGAACCAGTCTGCAACTTCTGCAGCGTTTCTTAATATAGATAATAATAGTATAAATTTATAAAACAAATCTATGATTCCAGAAACCCTGGTCGTGGAGCACAATAGAATGCTGGACTGACTGGCCGAACCAGTCCGTTACGACTGACGTCTACTGGTATTACATAATAGAATTAGCCTTCTATTGGAGCCTCATTTTCACATTGGTGACAGACCATAGACGAAAAGTAGGTACACAGTACAACATCTCCATAGTGTTCATTTCTTGAACAATAACCTCCCTTCAACAACAGTTTGTTTTTCCCACTCAACAATTCAACTTTTATTTTTAATATCTCTAGAGCAACAACCTCTCAACTAAGACATCAATTTGCTACTCCCAAAGTGTGTTGCTTTCGAGAGGTTGCATTGTATTTTATGAACTTGCTATGTTACCACCTGTATAGTTATTCAGTTTAATTACTTATCTACAGATGGAATCCATTTTTATTATCTCTTGGTCAGCACTGAACATCATATTATTTGAAATCTGATCCTATTTGCATAAGAAAATATTCCTGATGTAAAGGTCTTTATATTGTTGTTGACTTTTAACCGTTGTAACTTCAAATTTCTAAGGATATTGCATGCTTGAAACGGGTTCAAGTTTCAAAAACAAATGTCGCCGTAACACATACACTCAAAGACCAACTTTGTAAACGAAGGCCAATCTTGTGAAAGACAAACTATGGTCTTTATTGAATGGCGATCTTTATTCAAAGGTTTTATTAATGGTTTTAAAATGAATGGCCTTTATTGACAGTTAACCTTTAATCGGAGAATATTTTGTCTTAAATAATCGCTGATGGTTTTAAATTGAATGGCCTTTATTCAATGGGTGGCCTTTATTCGGAGATGGCCTGGCCTTTATTCAATGGGTGGCCTTTATTCGGAGATGGCCTGGCCTTTATTCAATGGGTGGCCTTTATTCGGAGATGGCCGCTAACAAAGGTTTTGATTGTATTTGCTACTTGTCCATGTTTTTTCTTATTTTATTTTCAGGACTTCGCTGAGATGATAATACATCATATAGCTACGATTATTCTTATATATTTCTCGTGGATGATGAATTTTGTCAGATTAGGAACACTGGTCTTAGTTGTACATGACGCCGCTGACCCATGGCTAGCGGTATGAGCGACCTCCTTTATCGAACTTTTTAAACTCACAAGTACATTGTCTTTGAAAAACAATGGCTGTCTTTTAGCATAATAAATATCCAAAGTCGATCGTATTTAAATCCTAAAGCATATATCTTATGGAGAAGGGATTCGGGAGGTACCGCGTGAACATAAGATAGGTGTCTCATAAGCCAACTTGGCTGGCCCTTTCAATAGCGGTGACCCTATAATAAACAAAATCTTTACCTTTCATAAAATTATCTTATGTACGTTGTAATTTATCACAAATAATTGCAGATTTTTTTTATATTTATTCTGTACGCCGAATGTATTTCAATTTCGTTTCAGCTCGCAAAGATGTTCAATTACTGTAAGAAGCCCGTATTGAAAGATGGTGTTTTTGTTGGTTTTATCATCGTATGGATACTGTCACGTTTGTGGTTTTATCCATTTGTGTAAGTTTTAATATGCACTTATGCTAAACAAATTTCATTAGTTTTAACTCATTTTATTTATAAACAAATGGGACTGTATGGGGAAAGGCAGGATTTATATGTACCATAAAGTCATAAATGTCTAATGATTGTGTGATTATTTGACGTCGTTGTGTGCATACTAGTAGTCTGGGGAGTTCAATAACGAATGACAGATTCGTGTAACTAAAAACATCATTTTTTCTATTTTCCAATGCAATGATGAAATTCCGTTTCAATATTTTATTTGAGGGTCGGAAGTCAATAGGGAGCAAGTTGACTTCATAATGACTTATTGTCTTAAAACAAGAGCATTCGATAAAGACCTAAAATAAGCAAAAGATTCAAACACAAGGGCAGATAACCCAAAAACGAGACCAGTAAACCCCAATATGTTTTCGCTTAAAATGTTTCTGCTATCATATCCTATCATCATGCAAAGTTTTAAAAAATCTGTTTAACAGTTTTCATTCAGCCTATATGTACATGTGAACACTTTTGAAAACTCTAGCAAATGTCTTAAACATGAACAGCAACCTCATTTTGATACAACTGTACTAAATTTGTCTTTACCTATTGCAGAGTTTTGTACAGTAGCACGATAGAACCATATACTGCCGGGCTTATTGAGTCCACGTTTTTTACACACTGGTTCTTAAACTTTTTCCTTTATACCTTGATGATACTCCATCTAATGTGGTCATACAGCATTGGAAAAATTATACTCAACAAAGTGACAGGAGGGCAGGTATGTATAAAATTCATTATTTTGTTTTCGCCTTGATTTAATATCACACCATCAGCCATGGCCATATGATGCTTTTCTTCAGCTTTAACGATGGAGAAAGTTCCGCCGTACTCATTGGTAGAACTAGCTCTACCTTCTGTAAGCTAGCTAGGCGGCCTCATCTTCATTGTGATTCGAATTCACACCGGTGAGGGGCTAGAGATTTCTAGTTGGAGATCATAAACACCTCAACCATAGAGGACTCTTATTACTTTGTGGTATTGTTTAAACTTATGAAGTTTTAACAAAACAACCATGGTGTGTGTTTAATCACACACAAGCAGTTTATGGAACCGCTTCCCTCTGTATTATCACGTATGTAAAGTTTAACCTAATTTTTAGTTTTACAATTGACCTAAATCAAGTGTTGCAGCAGTGGACGACGTATGTAATTGAATAAGTAACTAATACTTAGTTAAATTATCACGGAGAAACACCATGCCATATTCTTGTGTCGTAGTTCCCTATACAAAATATTTCCCGCTCTATCAAATTCACTGGCGGGAAAATTGCTACTTGGGAATGGTCAGCGTGAGTCCTACTACACTCCTATTTATCAAAGTTTCATCAGTATTTTTGCACAAATACATTCGCAGGTAGAAGATATACGTAGCGATTCCGAAGACATCGATGACAGTGAATCAGAAGAAGACGATACTAGTAATAAGCATCAAAATGGAAATAGATAGACATCATGAACAATTACAAGAACCTCCATGTTGATTTATTGATACATTTCATTTATCATTCATAAACCATCTTACTTTATGACGTAACATATTTACCGCACAGTAGGGTGTCATTTTCATGTGCTAAAGGTCGCCAAGCAAGAGCAAACACGCAACATCACATGTGCATGCGGACGAAATAAGACCAATTTTACCCAATTCATGTGAAGAGTATAACTATTATGATATTCCCCAGAATACTTTTTTACATCAGCATCTGTACGAATGAAATATCAGCGTAAAAACGAGGATAGATTCGTTTGTTTCAGAAATGCGTTGTATACTAAGTGAATGTTGGTACGAAAGATGTGGAGTACGAAACCGCAGTACATCCAGAGAGTATCGGAGAGATATTTTTCTAAATCGATATACATTTAATACATCTGCGTTAGAGGCCACACACGAATAATGACCTCCCCGTGAATAAAGGTCATTCTTTTACTGATTATTCGGAACAATTGGCTCCCGAGCAACGCAATGAATGTCTGATTATGTATTTCCCATGGTGGCCTTTGGTCACAGATTTTACTGTATTCAGATTGGCATGATAAAATACTAACATGTGAATCTCACCTAATTAAAACAAAAAGTCCGACTTATTTATCGTTCTCAAACATATATAGGCGCAATATTCTACTCTTGAGAATATCCTGGTATATCGTGGTGGACGTAAAATTTTGTGTTTTCGGTGGTAAAGTACCCGACACTAATATGTTCGATAAGTAGACAACATGTCTGTAACATAGGTAATTTAAAATCCCTGTTTTAATCCATTGGACTGTCATGGAAGTACATTTTAACCAGTTTTGTTCAGCGTCCTATATTTACAATGACATTCAAAGATGCCGACGCAACAGAAAAATGTTCTTGTCAGATGTTATATGGTAACACGAGTTTTACAGATTTGTATGTACAATATTTCAATATAATTATCAATGTGCAAGTTTATATACGTCTGTGATAGTTTATCAAATAAAAATCTGATTTATTTAGTACCATACTTTAATGGTGTATTCATTCTCTTTTAGCTTAGTATGACAAAGTACGCCAGTGTCTTTATGGGATACGGCGAATTGGACCATGTCCCCGGAGTTAATCTTCCGCAGATACGAGGGGTGTTCCAAAAGTATTGTCCATTTCATTAGTTCTTCTAAATTGAAATTACTCAGAACATTTAAACTTGCTCTGTCCGTTAAGATATTCCCCGTCTACTTGAACACACATTTTGAGACGGTCAATCCACTTTTGGAAGCAATGTTCATAGTCTACCATGGGGACACCTTTCAGAGATAAATAGCTTCGTCATTTTTTGTTTCTAACTGCAAAACTATGATCATAAAGCCAACTTTGAAACTCAAGATTCCTGGGCCGGTATTCGATAAACATCTTAAGTAATTTTTTAACTTAAGTTATATTTTTCCTTAAATTCGACTTTTTCCTTAAAACTCTTTTATACTAATATAAAGGAGGAAATCACAATAATATGATTTTATTTTTGTTTTAAAAATGCCAATTATGAAAATGATAATTCATTTTCACACTTTTGATGACTGGTTTACAAACTTTTATCATGAACAAAATTTACACTTAAGTAAAAATTTCAACTTAAGTTAAAGAAAATCTTAAGATGTTTATTGAATACCGGCCCAGGTCTTGATATTAATGAGATACTGTATTCACTTGATTCAGAGCCATTTGAGGACTTTCCAGTTGTAATGGCGAGGCATTAAAGCTCACGCATAAGGCTGGATAGAACCATCAGCATTCCGCAAGCCAGCTAGATAGCTTCCTCACAAGGAAACTATGGTACCGGGTGGGATTCGGTTCACAGCAGTAAGGGGGGAATCGATAATAAGTCGGAGAGCATAACCACAATCACGGAGGGTACCGCTATTTCTAATTTTCAAGTTAAAACATAGAATAAAAAAGAGAAAATGAATTGGTATCAAGCGGAAGAAGTGAATAACCGGATGAGTATATATATGTCTGAATGGGTCGGTAGTTTGTACTGGCCCAGTATATTAGTTATTACGCATAGCAAAGTGATCAGAAAAAATCAGAATACAATTTCAACAGAAACTTGATTTTTAAAAGAAAGACAACTCTTTGAGAAATCAAATAAGTTCTTTCTGAGTTGTTTCCCTTGTAAATAGAAATTCCACACGCCATTTAGCCGCTGTTCGGTATAACTATTTGTAACTAATAGTATAATTACAAACTGTCAGTTTCTCTCTCTCGCATTATCTCTTGTTCACCACACGCCCTCCCTTTATTATTTTTCTGTTTCTTCCTTTTTTCTTCTACCCTTCCTTTTTTAGCTTGAGATCTGTCTCCAAGCTTAAATGTCATATTTGTTCTTTTTTGTTAACAAAATATCTATGATTAAATAATACAGATATTAATCATACATGTATCTATGTCAGTGTAGTTGAGCTGAGTAAGTATTTGAACAACAAACTGTATTATTTTTCCATCCACAATTTGTTGAGAATGAAGATGAGCTTTCAGCTCGGAGATTGTTCTTAAGTTTTATAACATCAGGCCCCGAGGTAGCAACACTTAAGATTAGTCTTAGATCTCAAATCTCAATTCAATTCTCTAAGTATAATGGATGAAAAGAGAGAGCGCCGATTAATGTTTAAATACATGTTCAGATAAATGATACCGTCAGACTTATGCACAGTGTTCCAAAAACATCATTATTGTCTGATCATTACAAACTTAGACACATTAAAAGTCAGATATGAGATTTGAGATTGGAGACCGATCTCTTGTTTTGTAACTTCGGGGCCAGGGCCTGAAATTAATTTATATACTTTCGTTTGAGACAGAAAAACAAGGTAGCTCTATAATGCGGCCTCAGATCTATCACATACTTCATAAACTGCATCAGTCGTTTGGTTAGAGATAATCATATTATCATTAAGTAATTGCCTTGGTTTATCATCGACGATAAAGTAGGCAATGTCAAGGTCCACTCTTAAATAATCGACAAAGAAATAGAATACCATTAAAGGTGGAAATGTCGCGAAGTGATTCTGACTGTTAGATCGCTGTTAAACCCTACTGTTTATAATAACCTCATACGAATTGACCTACTGAGATAACTACTTAAGTGTTCATACAAGATACCCAGGCTAATGTATACAATGATTTGTGCATTGTTTTGATATATTACTATCAAAGTGTATCATTATTTGTCGATCACGTTGATATGACGACAATCCAATTTAACTATACATGTATATACCTAGGCTGCTTAGCTGGGCTGCCAACTTCACGGACATTGAGAAATAAAGGAAAAAGGCGACTAAACGAAAGCGGATTGTTTTAACAATAAAACAAAAACTCGGTGTAATCAAGGAATTAGATAAAGGACGGCTGGCATACAAAATAGTCAATGATCTTAGTGAAAATGAGCTACTAGTATTCAAATTTATGTTAATATTATGTTTGTGAAGCCGAAACAGTCAGTGATCACAGACGGTTTGGTAGAAACACATGAATTGTAACACATGAATTGTTTCATGTGATGTTTCATGCAATGAAGTTTTATCAACTGTGAATAATATATTTTATTGATTAAACATCAGTACATTATATTTTGATATCATTTTATTTTTGATATATGCCTGTATTTAATATTAAAATAAACACATTAGAATTGCAAATACACCTTTCTTTGACATGTGACACCATACGTGTTTACTTTAAAATTCTGTATAGGTCAGATAGTTAAGGCTGTGTTATAAGACCATATTAGCTGCATCCCAAAGAAGGGTCATATAAGACAGCCTCGACTGTACTCATATCTAATACAACCTTTCCAGAGTGACCCTCTCTTGAGCAACAACCTCTTTTTAACAACAGCATGCTTTTTCCACTGCACGATTCAACTATTAATCTAACCTCTCTAGAACAAAAACCTCTCAACAACAACATACTTTTGTTACTCCAATGGGTGTTGCTTTGGAGAGGTTGCGCTGCATTTCCTGTCTTGCTAAACTAGATCGTCAGCTTGTTTCAGTATTAACACTGTTTCTTGGGCAAAATGGCGATCATTTAAAATTATCATCAAGGATCATAGTACAATTAATTTCTTGTAAAATCCCGCGAAAGTCTCGCAATCTCCCGGGAGGATTACAATCGGGTGGTGTTGTACCTTAACATCCAAAAACCAAGATTATCATATATACACTAATGGACAGACGTCTTGTCCTGTCTACAAAAAATGCATTATCCTTTTTGTTTATAATCGTACATTGATTCAAATGGTACCATTGGAAAGAAGGCACTACAACTAATTCATTTGTACAACGTGATAAATCGGTTTCAATGAAAGACAATATTAAGTAAGCTAAATTACAAGATTTTGGTTCAGAAAATAATCACGGAAGCCCCAACCGGACAAGACTGAAGTATAAAGTGTGTATAGTTGCGGAAGGTTTCATAAAACAAGATTTGCTTGTAGCCAAGACTATAGCCGTCATGCATTTGATAGAGTTGGAGTGTATAAAGTTATATCAGACAGTCCTGTTATTGGCAGAATAATTGTTTATATTAGATAAGAATCATACCCAAGTACTTAAATGCGGATAATGAATATTGGCAGCAAACTGAACCAGATAAGCAACTATTTTACAGAAATGAAAAGGGAGATAACTCGGGAATTCAAAATCAACAAAATCAAACATTTTCTAGTATAAATATATCCCTAAAAGGGGATCACAATATCGTTTGCAGCAGAACCACTCTAAACTCAAATTTTCGACCTGGCGGTCTTTTTCAAGAGCTATGATGCACTAACAATTTGTCTACATTTTTAGTACTGCTTAAAACTTTGCATTGTAACTTGTTATCATTTTCATTGTTTAATCAGTCAAAGTCTTCCTATTTTCCAAGGTAGTGTACATTGTTGTTCATATTTTTGTGAAAGCAAGCGAGGCGTGATTCGATTCAGCAAAAGCTGCACGAATAGTAAAACGATGGGATGAAACGTAAAGCTTAAGTATGTTTTAAGTTTGAGTGATCGTGAAGAGCTGAAATATTGCAACACTAGCAAAATGAAAGTTATAAAATTCTATAGCACAATATTTTCAGGACAACGTCGCCTGAGAATAAACGCCAACAAACATTGAAAGTCAATTGAAAAACTGTTTCGAAATGTGATTGAAACACGTTTTTTAACGAAGGTTCGAATTGCTATAACAAGGGTACGAGGAGATAGTTAGGTAATAATATCAAAATCTTCAAAATGGTAGATAGCTCACTATAAGATTCAGGCGACGACAAGTTAACGCGTAAAAAATACTTATTCTGGAAACATGATCATTATTTGATGTAGGGTAGGTTGGCCAGATCATTTTGGCTTTTTAAAACGTGAAGAAATGTCATAAGGGAAAACAGCGGATGAACCTTTCCTCGGGCTGAATAAAAAACATAAAATAGTCTTGTGTTGTGGGGGATAATGGTAGGCCGGGCAACCAGAAACAAACCATTTCTTACAGCTGATGTATCAATTACACAATTTGGTCTTCATGTCAGTAAGCATTCGTTTAAATGAATCTATGTCAATAACAGTGTATTGGTTAGGCAGTTCACGAGTACCATCTGTGTTTTCCCATCTTAAATAATGAAGATTTCTCCATCTTGCCATTGCTCTGAAATGTAGGTTTGAACTCGACCAATAGGTCGGGTAAAACTCGATTAAGCCGGCGTGATTTGGCAAGAATAATGTATGAGAGAGACCAGCACCATGCATTCCTACCAAAATATCCGTTTTAGTAATAAGTTTAAGTTGGTCTTTCATGGTCAGTTTGTCTAATTGGATTCCAGTAACATCGTGGCCCGGAAGAATGTCTCTTGCAGTAGCTAAAAGCTCGCCTTCGTTTTTTATTTTTCGGGAAACTGAACCGGAAGGATTTCTCGGATGGGCTACATAATCGCGCCTCCAAATAAAGAGTACTTTCATATTTTTACAGTTTACTCCAGTTGATTCATTTGTAGATGTAATTCCGTGTCTAGTAAGATAGTAATTTCTAAATTCCTCTAAGTAAGGCACAATCTTTGTGTCATGGTTATTTAATGGACTGTCATATCCCATAATTCCCCATATCATCCGTCGAAAGAGCATTGATTTTCGGATGCTTCCCGACCGCAATACTTTCCCAAACAAATCCTCCCACGTTTTGTCTAAACTACCAGAAGGATGGCCGTCTATCCAAAGAATGTTAATATTCCCTGGCTCCATTTGAAAGGCTTTTGCCACTAGGAAAGTATTGTAAAAATCAGTCATGGTATGGTATAAATTCACGTACTCATAACGTTGAACAGCAACCGTCCATTGTTCAATTGTCTCTTCAGCTGCAGGCACAGGACCGTCATTTTGAATTTCCAAAACATCAAACCAATTTTTCACATGCGTTTTATCATGAAAATTGTAATCCAAAATGCCATGACAATGTATGCTGAAATAACCACGCTTAAATGTGTAATATTCATTTCTTTCTGGCTGGTTGATGACTTCCGACATATTTTCACCGCCTTTTTTCCCGAATCCCATATTAGGGTGTATGACCACGTTTAGTACCTTTGCAAATTTCTGATGATATCCAACAAAACTTCCATTACAAGACTGTTTTCCCCGGGTGAACTGATTGATATAGTCATCTCTCCGCTGTGTCCAGTGCCATTGAGTGGTGCTAGGGACAGAGAACCCGGAAGCACTGGTTTGTAATGAGTTTTCGCTTCCTCCGCTTTTGCCAATCAATTGTTTAAAAAATCCGTTCTTTCGACGAATTTCATCAAGTTTTGCCACGGATATCCGTGCCGAGTGGATGTCATTCTTCAGAAATAAGAATAACCATAAGGTAAAACAGAGTAACAAAACAATATACGCAAAACATGTGTAAAATAAAAGCCCTCTCTTCATTTTTGGAATGTCAGTGAGACTCAGGGTTAGTCCGCTCACATCAAAACGAGTCACCCATCTGACATTACGATCAAGACTGTATCAACAAACCAGTCATCCAACACGCACAGAAACGCATTCATAGCACACTACAAGTTTACTGAGCTAACACAGTCATGTACATCCATATGTATTTTGTATCACACACAAAATTTCCGGAACAGTTTTTACTATTGCTTTACTTAAAATACAGTATTTTCCCAATAAGATTTAATAAATATGTCCTTATAGCTTAAAGAAGACAAATAGTTGACGGTGTATACAAAGTTTATGACTACTACTCATACTCGCTGGTTTACTGATAATCAAATACACTTTATATTTATTCACAAATTTATGCTGTTATCATTCAATGTCAACGTTTAAGGTCCGAATAGAAGAAAGTAAAAACTCTGCAAGCAGAAAATAATTTACTTTAAATTATTTTCTATCGATCATCGTTTGTTAAAGATAGTTTGTAATCAGATGCATGCTGTTACGGCATGGCTTTTTGTAATGTCCGTCATATGTCCATAGTATTACACGGATGTTGGCGATTGGACATGAATATCAAACATTAAATGTAACGTAGTACGTAAAAATGCTGACCTTCAGATGTTTCCATCAATTTGCATATTATCACAATGTGAACAAATAAAAAAATAATATGATATATATATAACTTTGATACATATTTTACCATTATTATTTATTTATATGGCAACATGTGGAAGTATATATTGTACATAAACATAACAAAGGGAAGACGTGTCAGCACAGAAAATCAATGATTATGGGTTGTACCTAGACAGGATTTCTTTCTTTATTCAAAATCCGAGAAAAACATCAAAAGAAAGAATACAAGCGAGATTCAAAGCAATAAGTCCTTTTTGACAAGCGATTGAAAACGATCTCGAAGTGCGACAGGACGAGGTAACAGATGGAAAAGAACTTGTAAGCTGCATTGGTATATCAAAGGAATGGATATTTTGTATTTGTATTTAAGGTATTTGGACCCTAGCTCCCAAAATTATTTGCTCAAATGGCGCGGACTTACTTTGGGAATACTTATAATTTATTCAGGCGTCCATGACAGAAAATGATTTTAAATACAACAATGATTTCCTTTGTGTTAATTTCTCTTTAAATTTGCATTGCAGTCTAATGGAGTAGCCCATCTTTCAAAGATTAAAGATGAAAGAACATCCAATTCAATGAAATTCTATGTTAAAAAGATGCAATTACACAATATCAGTCTAATTTGATAAAGGAAAAATATAGGTTACCATACAATACATAAAGAAACGGATATTTTTCTATTCTTTTTTTCAACAAGGGCAACTACTCTTACAAACATCAAATGTATCTTAAACTAAATGGATGAATCTAAGGTAAGTACCAAAGAAATAATGATAATTAGGTTATACTATTCCCGCATTATTAACATTTTCAGGTAGCATTGAGCAGGAATGTAATACATTTCTGATGAATATATTCAAAACCTCCAAATACAAATGGATATTGTTTCTTGTTATGAATAATTAAATACCCGAGTGATGACGTGATTAACACATTTCTTTGAAAGTCCACGGATCTTTGAGCTTTTGTGCAAAAGTCATGCTGATGATCGGCGAAGTTTTTTTCGACAGCCCTCGTATACAATTCTACATCATTTAGCGATTATTTCAATATCAAGACAATCCCTTTCTTATAAAAGCCGCATATTTTCAAACTGGGTTTGAGTTCTACTGTTTACAATACAACCTTTCCAAATCCCTCTCTTGAGCAACAACATCCATTTAACAACAGCATGATTTTTACAACTTTACACTTCAACTACATACATTAATTTAACCTCTCTAGAATAACAACCTCTCTAACAAAAACATAATATTGCTTCTCCCAAGAGATGTTACTTTGGAGAGTTTGCACTGTTTTTATATTACTTTCATTTTATTTAATAACGCTGTCCATTATTCACAGACGTTCGTTTAGTAAGATTTGCCTGTATAGGAGTCTTTGTGGTCTAGTGGTTATGCTCTCTGACCAGTTATCACTAGTTCGTCATCGTTGTGTGTACGGATACCATTTGTGACACAATCCACAACAGATGTAGCAGTTGTCCAGCTAGCTTAACATTGATGGTCGATGGTTCTACCCAGATATACTCGAGCACCCAATTGTATAGACAGTGGTTGAATTCAATCACTGGGTTTAATTTGAGGTTTGGTTAAGAAGTTAACCAAAAGTTAACCAGAAGCAAAATGGCTGCCCTTGTTGTACCAAATGCTTGATAACCTCATCAGTTCAGACTTAGTCTAGTAAATAGACACAATGAGGATATTGAAGGTTTCTTAACCAATATCAGACACTATGATTAAATTAAACTAGAAATAATTTCTGGTCAAACTTATCCGAAAATTTTATACAATCGCTTTACCAAACTTTTACTCAAATTTTAACCAAACCTTAAATTTAACCCAGTGGTGGGACTTAATCAGTATTTATTTATACAATTAAGCACAGGTGTCTTCCTCAAAAGCTCAAACTGGGCTTGACCATGCCAGTTGGTTTAAAGACATTAAGTCCTAGTGAAGAATTAGCTGATTAAACGATGTCCTACTGTATATTAAACGATTTACTGATTGTCTGATTGGTATCAAGTTGATTGTTTACATTTTCTAAATCTAGCCACTATCAGCTTCTTCAAATATTTGCATACATTATATTATCGGCAAACAAAAGTTTACTTCATTATTACAAACCACAATGTTCATATAACCAAACATTGATATACAGTACAACCTCACAGAGCGGCCTTTTCTTGAGCAAAAACCTCTCTTCAACTACAGCATGATTTTTCCGAACTGTTCGATTTAACTATTAATCAAACCTCTATAGAGCAATCACCTCACAACAACAACAACATAATTTTGCTTCTCCCAAAGGGTGTTGCTTTGGAGAGGTTGCACCGTACATGTATTAAACATGGTTGTTCGTTTCCTTACCAATTTGCTGGCGTTACGAAACACGCAACAAAAAATTGCAAAGCTACCAACACTCAAATTGGTAAATCGATCAAATTAAGTTTTGATAAATATAATTCAAAATTTCCAAAAAAAAAAAAAAAGTTAAAATGCTTGTTCCGGTATCAAACTATTAAAATTATAAATCAGTCTCTTTGAGCAAAATCGTTTAAAACGCAAGTTGCAAACCGAAAACTGAACATACATAGTATTGCACTGGAACACGGAACGGGGACTAGTTTAACCATTGCATGGCGGATGTAGAAAAACGTAGTACTTTGGTCCTAATTAAAATTCGTGCGCGCCGAGCGAGTTACGGCTATATGGAAAGCTGACCTATCGATTATTTTCCAAAAATGACCCACAAATAACATGAACACCGACCCGTTGATATTAACCGTGTCGCACCTGGTATTTTTATTGGACAGGAGCACTGAACAACCTAGTAACATGCTGACTAATGAGCCTCTTAAGAAAGCGTTTGTACAAAGTTTGAAAGAACTTTTTTTTAACAAAAGTTATCAGGAATACATTAATGAACAAGTGTGCTCGTAACATTCGTCAGATCGTTTTTTTCTTTTGGTATATCGACCTTTCTTTTTATTTAGTTTAAAGCCCCTTTTCAACAGTCAGAGTCATATGAGGCGGACATTTCAACTAACCGTAGTTCATGAGACTCTCATTCTCCGTAAGTAACTGTCTACTTTCTCACATAAAGAGACATAGTCTGCAGCTTGGCTCGAACCCACGATCCTCTATCAGTGAGAGGTTACAGTGATTAGAAGTCAGCGACCTAAACCACTTGACATTGCCCTTCGCAATTGCGCTCGTGTTTTCGATCCAAAACTAATGGTCAAAGACACTGGTACGTTTTCAAGTACTTTTAGGCATTTACCCAATAATCGTGTAGCCAATACAATTTTGCACATTTTGATATCAAATTTGCCTAATATATTTTGCTACCATATGTATAATAATAAGTGCTGGGCAAGAAGTGTTAAAACTATTTTGGAATCGTGCGGTTTTGCTTACATTTGGTTAAACCAAGGTGTTGGAGATAAAAAAACGTTTTTATATTCTTTTAAGAAACGACTACAAGATAATTATTTATAAATATGGAATAGATATATAGAAGATTCCTCGAGAGCTAGATTACAACCTCATTTAGATGTAATTAATGTCGAAAATGTCGTATTGCATTATGTACATTAAGAACATCAGCTCATAGGTTAGAGGTAGAAGCCGGAAGGTGGCACAAGCCTGTAAAACACCATATAATGAACGAAAATGTAGGTTATGTAATGTTCTTGAAGATGAGTTTCATTTTTTGTTTGAGTGTCCCTTATATAATGAAATTCGAAAACTGCATATAAAAAATTATTATTGGAAGCGTGCAAACATCATTAAGATTATAGATCTGATAAGTTCTGAAAATAAAACTATAGTTAGAAATATTGCCATGTATACTTATAAAGCTTTTAAATTGAAAAACGAAACATTTTATGTAAATCAATACACTCTTATGTAACTTCTTCTCAACGTTTTACGTGAAATTATAATATTACAAGTAGTCTATACTCACTCATCTATTATACATTTATATTTGATGACTAAATGCAAAGACACTTTTTACAGGTATTTTAATTTTGGAAGTATTTTTCATGTATTGTTGTTGTCATTGAACGTAGATGTTTATCATCATTATATTAGCAAAAACGTTTAATGTATATCAATACTAACATTGCCATTGATTTATATGTTTAAATTTGTTTAAATGTGATGTTAATTTGTGTACTATGTACTCATGGACTATAAAGTCCTATGTATTGAAATAAACCATATATATATATATATGAAGTATAAAAAAAATCCTGCAACCAAGCGCACACGTTCTTTTTCGTGTGAGTATATTTTGAATTTCTTTTACTACATCTTTGCATTGGTTTTTCCAATTCAGGTAATACATTTTGAGGATTTCCTCATTTAATTCTTGACTGTTCTTACAACAGTCTTAAGATAATGTTCGTCTTTTATCTTTATATTCAATTTAAACTTCCAGGTCTTATAGTATGTAGGCCTAAGTTTAATTCTCCAACCCTCGTTTCTTTATTTAAAAGTACTTGATAAACCATATAAATTCAAGTCTATGATAACATTGTGAACTTTGGAAAGAAAAAAAGTTTTGATTATCATGTAACGTTCAATCTAAGGGGCTAGTGCAAGAAGGGGCCAATGTTCGTCTTTGTCAAAAAGGAGATACGCCTATCTTGCAATCACCCCTTCAATGTGATGTGATAAAACATGCTCTACGGAGATATCTTTTAAAACCATACAGTCATGTTATAAGTTCTCTATTATCGATATTTCGTTTAAGAGATCAAACGTTCCCTTTTTGGCCGGGTAAACTTACGAGTGACGCATTGTGTTTGTGACCGGGGTTTACGTTTTGAAATCAATCAATATATGCCAACTCGTAAATTAAAGCACTGACTGATAAGCCAGAACAAACAGTATTGTCCTGATTCCCCAGCAGACCCCTTTTTTAAATTCCGACCCTAAAATATTTTACTGTAAAATTAAAAGTACGATATTATTGGGGACGAATCGCGCCTCCAAAGTAGGAGGGTTGTGATTAGAAATGAAATAGAAAAGGGAAGGGTTTTAACGTATCAGCAGGCAGACTGTAGGACGAACCTCATTAACACTTTTTAAATAGAATCTTTTATCACAGGAAGTTTGTTAAAAGTAGGCCATAAATCACATATAATATGCACTTCAACGAACGCAGTTTAACAATCAATGTTGTAAGATAAAATCCACCACATTTACTTCAATGGCTCTTGATCATATCATAAAGCGTCATCGATCCAATCAAAAACAAATATACCCATTAATTGATTGGTCCCTAATCTAACACAAGTTCAATTTACCAAGATACAAATGTGCATATCACACCTGGCCGTGAGGTTATAAAACAGTCTCCGAACACAAATCTCTATTCCTTTCTCAAAGTATTATGGTTGAAAAGGTAGAGCTGATTAATGTTCAAATACATATTCAGATCAATTAATATGCTGTCAGGCTAATGTATCAATAATATTAATATTGTCTGATTGTTAATAACTTAGAAACACTAAAAGATAATATTTGATATTTGAGCTCGGAGATCGATCTTAAGTTTTACAACCATGGGGCCTCATGGTGAGCCTTCGTATAATTGCTGACTTCAGGAATTCGGATCTTAATACACAGTTCCCACATCTACAACATTTACCTCCCTTGTCGGCCATCTTGCTTGGCAAATTCAACAGGCATTGATAGAAGATATTTAAATTTTTGTTTCAATAATTATAAATATAGGATATTCATATGTGACAACTACATTTTCTTAAACCTGATGTGCTTATGGCATTAACAACTTCATGATTAAGTTAAGTTTTATAAAATGAGTTGTTTAATAACCAATTTCAGATTTTTTTTCTATTAAAGCACATAAGAAGTCTGCCTGTCAAGATGGCCGCCAAGGGAGGTAAATATTGTAGATGTGGGAACTATGAATACTTTTCCGACATATTTACTCAATGCCACACACAAATATCGATATTACAAAAATAATACAATCCATTTTTTTTAAAGTTATCCCAGATACATCAGTTTTTTACGACACATTTTAAAACTTGTAAGAGTTGTTGCCCTAGTTGAGGAATATCCATTTCTGAAGAAGAACGATGACCTATATTTTTCTTTATTAAATTTGATTGATACATATTTGTACTGTGTGTTAGCATCTTTTTACCGTGAGATTTCATTGAAATAGATCAGCATTTTTCTTTAATCATTTAAAATTGACTACTCCCATAGACTTTAATGCGAATTTAAAGGAGCAATAACTCAAAGAATTGTCATCGATTTAGAAAAAAATCTCACGGTAAATAGATACAGGGGCCTCCGTGGTCGAGTGTTTATTACCCCTGATTGGTACTCACTGGCCCACACCGTCCATCCCGCACCAGACAAATGATCGCCCACACCGCCCATCCCGCACCAGACAAATGATCGCCCACACCGTCCATCCCGCACCAGACAAATGATCGCCCACACCGCCCATCCCGCACCAGACAAATGATCGCCCACACCGCCCATCCCGCACCAGACAAATGATCGCCCACACCGTCCATCCCGCACCAGACAAATGATCGCCCACACCGCCCATCCCGCACCAGACAAATGATCGCCCACACCGTCCATCCCGCACCAGACAAATGATCGCCCACACCGCCCATCCCGCACCAGACAAATGATCGCCCACACCGTCCATCCCGCACCGGACAAATGACACATCTATGGAAGCTGTCTAGCTCTTATAACGTGTTTATAACGTCACACTAACAGCCTTTGTCACTCGGTGACTGACCATTTTTGACTTCGACCTTCCATAAGCTTGCTGGACAGCTTCCTTGTACATATCTTTTGTCTGATTCCGAGCACAATTCGAACTTTGATTTGAGATTTGATTTGAGATTAAAGTCCGAACTCAAGGTTTATATTGTCGATGTCAATCCTAAAGTCAAAACTGAAAGACAGTCGTCAAAATAATTTGGCATTGCAGCCCACCAACGTAACAACTAATTGAAGAAAACCCTGATGCAGCTGTTAGTGTTGTTCTTGTAAGACTAATTGCAGGCATAAACGTTGAAAAAGAACATATTAATAATGATTGTTTTAGTGTCTCTGATCTAATCTTTATCGATTCGGAAGTGTCTCTTCAGGAAAGGGGAGTAACCCACAAGTAGCTGTCAAATACCAAGCAAGGGCTACCTCCCACAATAGCCTTTGCATGCATTAGATAAGCAGAAATACTTTAGATCTATAAATATTGAAGCTATTCGTCACTAAATGATTAGTTTTTGATAATACTAGTGTAAGAATACATAGTTTTATTACCTGTCATGCAGACTTTAGCACCATCGACTTTCGACAAATGGAAATAAGGGAAAAGTGTTATCCCTGGAGATAAAGAGCATTTCATGGTGACTATGCTCATATTGTGTTATGTTATGTTTCACACTATGTTGTTATATTGACCATGTATGTACCTTATGCCAAATTGAAGCTTATCTTAAATCTTATCTGATTGAAGTAACAACGATGGCGATATTTCAAGCATGAAACGACTTATCATGGTGGCCATTTTGTATTTTCAAAAAAGAAACCACACACGTTGTCGATGGTCGAACTGTGGAGCGGAGCTTTTAAATATTTGTGTCTTAGCAATTACCACAGTGTGGAATCACGTGACTTTATCTTGCTATAACGAAACATACCCCATCATATGACCAGTTCAATTCTGCGTACATCGGTTTCATTTCTGACCACTGTAGCTTGCATATCGATGTACGCGAAATTAAACTGGTCATACGATGGGGTATTTTCCGGTGGTTAGAAATGGCATTGGAAATCTACAGAAATGAAAAACCGCCACTTACCGAGTACCGTCATCCGCCATATTCCGTGCATAAAGTCACGTGATTCCCCACCGTGAATTACGATATTAATTTTATCAACAAACCTAGCATGAATGCTACAGATGTTAAGCATAATACTGTGGGGGAAATGTGTCAGTAAATCCCGAGAGGAATTCATTTTGTGGTCATTGTTTGTCAGCTTAGTGTTTGGAGCCAGTTTTGTTTACTATATTCAGTGAAATAAGCCAACACATTTTTACTATCACATGAACCGATCAGGAAATTCAACGAAGGGAACGAAAAAGAAATTAAATAAAACAAAATTCATTTCAGGAATGCCAACAATTTGCGGAGCCGTTTTAGAAAAAGAATGTTAAAACAAATAATCAAAAGGATAAAATATAAATGGAATTTAATATATTGTGACAAATGTGATATCTATATCATAATCAGAGTTTAGACCGCAAAATAGTAGATTCGATGCCCCATATATAGGGAAATCGTCAACCATTTGGAATATTCAAATGAAACAATACAAAGTTACTATAGATAAGTTCTATTCGGGTCTAATCTAGATAATTATAGTAAATCATAGCAAGTATATAATGGTCAGATACAAATTTTGAATAAGAACTTGTCAAATGAAATTATTTCATTTTCAAAATCATTTGTTTAAGGACTTGACATAGAAGAGAGCGATGATGATGAAGATTGTGGTGATGAAGATGATGATGAAGATTGTGGTGATGATGATGGTGATGAAGATGATGATGTAGATGACTCTGCTTCAGATAATAAAGATTGCGTTGACGAGGAAGAAGATGTAAATGAAGAAATATACTTTGGTGTTGATGCGGATGACGAAGACGATGAAACCGAAGAGCTTGATGAGCTTGAGGAAGATGCTGTTGATGACTTTGATGACACTGAATACGAACTTTTGAACAAGTTAGATGATGAAGATGTTGATGATGAGGATTTTGATGAGGGCGAACTTGAAGATTTCAGAATAGAACTTGAAGATGTTATGGATGAAGACGATGATAACAGTAAACTAGATGAAGATGTTAAATGAAAATTAGACGAAGTTATTTTAAAAGTTGATGCTGATTGCGCTGATGATGATGTTGAAGATGTCCATGTAGATGAGCTTAATGTTGAAGAGGATGTGTATGACGGCTTTGACGATGTTGATGATGTTGGATTTGGCATTTGTGATGTTTTGTTGTTTGATGGAATGATACTGTCGTCATTTTCATCACCAAGTGACGCTGATGATGGTGACATTTGGTTAATGGACGTCAATTTCGCATATAATAATGTGGATTGAGCCCTTGGCGAAATAGATGGATACCATGCTAATGAAGACGTTGATGATGGCGTATATGATTGTACAGATGAATATGATTCAGATAGATAATGGTTTGCTGGATCTGAACTTGAACTAGCAATACCTTTACGCCCAGAAATAGATGACGTTTCACTTTCGAGGGATTTTTCTGATGAACTATACAGTGGTGATAAAGATGTGGGAATTAGAAGTGAACTTAATGTGTTTAAAGAACTTGATTTTGTTTGTGAAAAATGTGCCTTTGATTTGGGATAACTGGATGAAATGATTGTTGAAGAAGTTTTCGGAACAGAGAGAAATTCTGAAACTGCTGATAAAGAACTTGTTGACTCTGAATGTCCAGTGTTATTTCTATTCGTCTTGGTTGTATCCTTATCAAAACGTTTGTGTTTCTTAACATATTCCTTTCGTTTCGGCTTTCCTTCATTTAGGGGAGCATATAATGCTTCATTAGATTTTACAAAAGGCTCATCCCGTCTTTTAGATTTTCCATCAATGTATTCAAAAACTTCGTCATCCACTTTGTGCAATTTTTTAAAGTCAAAATTCTCACCAAAAAAATTTTGGAGGACATTTTCAAATGTTTTCTCTTTCACCTCAGTATTTTGATTCTTATCAATAACACCTTTCCGTCGGTTTGAAAGGTCTGCATCTTTAGTCGGGGATTTCGATCTGGTGGCGACGGGTCTACCTAAAATGGTCAAATATAGGTGTTTCAACATTTAATAAAAAATAGTAACATTCCTCTGAGATGTTTCATTCACACACAGTTAAGTAAGCTAAATTTTGAAGAAATAGTTTTGCCTTTTGTTTGCATCTTCAAACCAGGGGCTGGATTTTTTTATTTAAAGGGTGCTATATTTGTAAAAATGATGCCAATTTAATTTTCTCGGTGTATATGTGCATTGCTGCCAATAAACCCCTTAATGATTCTAAACATGTCAGAAACTAGGCAAAAATATGTTTTTATCATTTTAGCATTTGGGAGTTTGAAAAGGAGGCATTCTTCCGGAAGGAAATGTTATTTTGCCCAGATTTTTTCTCCATGTTCTAGAAGATCAATATCATTTAGTAACTGATCAACTTCCGATAAGGTGCATTATTAAGTATATAAAAATATACCGTACAGCACAAGGTTACAGTGAAATCCAATGGAACCCATATAATTACTACAATACATTAACACAAAAACAACTGAAAACTGATTACCTGAGACATGGTAGTGGAGTGATGCGAGAATCTGTACTATTGTGATCAGTGTCGGAATTTTCATCTGCAAAGTCAAAGTTGAACATCGTTGTAAAGAAACTCAGGAATACAAAAATCAGAATCTGATTTAGCAGACACGAAAACAAATAAGGTCAAGTGTTTGACTTTACAAAATATAAGACTATTTAGTCAATAAGTTCAATTAAGTTCTACGATAGTAAATGGATAGGTCGCATTTTAACAGGCGGTATTGATCAGTGGTTCTAGACTACTAGTACAAGACGCGTTAGACTACTGGACGAAAGGTCGTTGGTTCGATTCCCGGCTCCGCATTCCGATAATTCAGGGATGCCTTTTCAGTGTCCCCATCCCAACAACCGAGTCGTCACATCAAGAACGTCATAAATTACTAAAACGACGTCAATAATGAATAATGCACTTTTGTTTTCAAATTTCTATTAAATTGCAAATTCTGGAGATATTTATAAGGTTCTCTGACACAAAAAAATTTACATCTTTGATCTACATATCTATATAAATAGTATATATTCATCTGCAATTTAAAGGGTTATTAAACATGTATGAAAGTGTTACCTTTCTTTTGGGACACCCTGTACCAGTACTGTGTTAAGACAATCACAGGACACGAATGAGGCGTGTATCAATGCTTTTATTTACACTGGACATGATAACGAACTAGGAACAGCTATTATATACTAATAAATGTGTATTAAAGCCCCATTAGCCTTTTGCTATAGGAAAATATACTAGTATGCAAAAACATTTCATGGCTGATATCATCTCAAGATAATTATTACCGACGAAACAAGCCCCTTTTCGTCTGAAAACCATCATTTCACTGTGATTTTTGCTTTTGTAAACTTGAAATATGTAGGGCGCATGACGTCACTTTACCACATGTGCATAGCATGACTGCGGGAAAACACAAGTATTCTATAAATAGTATTTTTTTCAATGATATTGAAAAAAATACGATAGTGGTTTCGGAAAGAGTTTTTCTTGTTATAAAGTATGCACTGGAGGAAAACACACCGGATTCCTCTGTTATAGAACAAACAGAAACTATTAGGACCAATACATTTATAAGCTTATGGGACTTTAAATAACAGTAGGTACATGAATGCCCTGTTCTCTTCTGTCTTCTCATCCTCTCTCTTGGGCGGCTCTGAAATGACCATAGCTGTAGAACTGGCCGTTAAACGACAGATAAACGTAAACATAAAATATTTAAACAATATTTTATGGGACTTAAGTCACAATACCGTTTAGTAACGTAAAGTTACTTACCACATATATGTTCAATTCCAGTATTATGTCATTATGTTCAGCAGAAACCAGAAACAATCTATAATTGTAGCATGCCACCCAGAACCATATTACGTCTTGTTAAGAAAATAATTCGTAATTGGTATGTACGTCTGTCCTTTCTGAAGGGGCGATCAAAAGGTGTTTTGCTTCAAGGTACACATTTATCACATGTTCAGGTATCTGAGAGGGTAAGCCTTTATGGAATCAAATCCATGAGTTCAAATATCCCCCTTCGCAGCATAATATGTTCTTTGTATTTTTTGGTTCAAGACATTGCATTTACGACCATTCTTCTCCTACCCTTTTCAAAAGTGGTTAATGCAGTTGACAAGTTGGCAACAGGATGCAAAGAAGGTTCTTATTGATACGGATTTCAAGACATTGGATTAACTGCCCACCGATACATGCATAAAATACGACGTGCTTAATGTGTGTTTCTTTTCCCCCGCAACACTAGACGTCTTATTAGGCTTGAAGAACGGTGCGTCCGCTGTCTCGCTGTTTTACCTTTTCAAACATTTCCAAGAGCAATGAAAAATACACGACCTACCTACACCAATGTTGTAAACAGGCATAATACCCGAAACTATTTTATTATTTATCTATTTTGATCAATACATAATACAAGCTTTTTTATTTATTCGTGAAAGTTGTCATGCATTAAAGCATGTTTTGATTTGTATATTTCGACTTCGCCCAATTGCGATTTACAATCGTGAATTTAACATGTCACATTATGTACTTTGTTGATATTTGGAAAATTCGCCATTGCAAAAAATATGTAAAATTGAAAATCGTCATAATGTGTATGGTATCACGTGGCAGAATACTGAAAAACGAGTCTATGAGATTCCAAATAAGTACATAAGTATAATATTCAGTCAAAAGATATAAATCATCACATGGAATGTATTTCAGAGTAAATGTTTTCAGTCGGTGCATTTTATTCCGTAAAAAACTTATAAATTGATCAAACTTTTTGGTATCCTATGAACTAATTAACCTCAGTTATCATTTAAGTTTTTGGACGTCCCTCGTATTAAGAACAGTCTGTTTACCGTTTAGTTTATTACAACAACACATGTTGCTGGCATCGATAAATGCGTACGATTATGTCGTAAAATGACAAAAAACACACCTTAAGCGAGCCTAAATGTTAATCAGAGATTGAATGAAAGTTCATGCATATAGCAAAAATATTCGTCATTGTCCGTTGATATTCGGCGTTTTTTCGGAATCACTCGTACATCATCGCCTTAATTTAAAATGCGTGGCGGTTCAATCGCGAGTATCCGAACGTTTGTTTTCGTTACAGAGCATGTTTAAGTAAGAAACAGTAAATCAATGTTTATATTGTCTAGCTCTCATTTTTCATTTGTGGCTGGATATGTAGACTAGCGATATATATTTCCGGTCGTTTCAATGAGTTTTAGTGTCGTTTTTCAATGATATTTCAGTTATATACGACGACCAGGTCCACATATCAAGTTTTCATGGACTATATTCTGACCAGTTCTAACTTACCCTTCTTCAAGGGTCCGGTAACATCTCCGTACATAGCGTAAAATAATTATTTTTGTCATTCTTTGGTACCAGTGAAAAGGGATAAGTTCTTATTAACAAAACAAAAAAAACACATACAAAAGAACAAAAAAAATTGGCAATTTTTGGGGTCTTTGCATTTTTAGAGACTTAGCTTACCGACCGGGTTTAGTGGCCATTGAGATTATAGGTAAAACTTATATAAAATACAGTAACATCATGATATTTTCAATTTATTAAACTCTACCATAAAACAACATCATTGAAGTACGAAGTAAATCTTTGAAGTCATTACATTTCAGTCATAAAATTAAATCAACACATTTATTCCAAGGTTTATTCCGAACACTCGTTATCTCGAAGTTCGATAAAGCTAGAAGTTAGAATTATGGGTTATTGAGGTACAACTGTGCTTGATGTTCATTAGATGGCGTCATAAGTGACGTCATTTTTTCTTTTTATTTTGTTGCAAGTGAAAAGACATCCGTTCTGAAATATAACAAAACATTGTCTTATAAAACATGCAAGTTCTACGTTCCGCGTAAATAGACTCAAACCATATTTTGAAAGAAATTTCAAAAGGATCGAAAAGAATCCAATTATACATTTAATCACACTAAGAAACTCCATCACTTTTAAGATAAAGTCATTAAAAGAGACTGTACGTCATATTCGCAACAGAAAATCGAACAAAGTGTCATATCTAGACTATGTTTGTTTGCTTGAATTTTGAGCCCCTTTTCAACAATCAGAGTGATATGAGGCGGACAGTTCACTTGACCATCGTTCCTGAGAAGAACCAGTACTAGACTCTCATCATACGTAAGCAACAGTCTGCTTTCTCATACAAAGTGACATGGTCGATAGCTGGGTTCGGACCAACGACCCTCCATCAGTGATTTGAAGTCAGCGAACTCAACCACTGAGGCGGATCTACACTGTGAGAAAAACCAGATACACAATTAAACAAACATATGTATCTATCTTTTATATACCAACCTTTATGTTTATTGGCAACGACTTCCAGAAAGCATGATTTGGAATGATGTCCATGCCTTCTTTCTTCATAACAAACTTCATAGCTAAAGCTCCAACAACTAAATACACAATACTGAGAGAGCAAAGCCTGCAATACAAAATATCACGTGACTTTAAAAACCACCCATGGGAATGTGTTACGTGGACTGTATTGACAGATGGCTTTATTTTGTGGTTATCTTTTTCTAAATAATCAATGGAAGTTTTTAAAAGAAAGTCCCTTATTTACTAAATGTCCTTTATTCGGCGATGGCCTCTTAAACTGATTCGACTGTATATGAGTTTTGTTCAGTTTTGATACTCACAATATGATTAAAATAACCCCTCCAGATATTCCACCACCGGACGAACAGTTCAGTGGACCAGATGCATCGCACCCGCCTGGGCATGCGCAGACAGTCTTTAACGTCATTTGCTAAAATGATATAAAGTCAAAATACTAATAAAAGTTCTTACAGAATGGCTAACTATGTAGAAGATGAATTAATATAAACTCAAATTATTTCGTAAGACAGAATATTTTAGACTCGTTTTATTACATGCGAATGGAAACATCACTTTCAGTATCACAGAAGGTGGATTCTAAGAGATATTATATGTATAATATATATTATTATGTTGCATGGTCAGAAACTTTTCAACAATAACTTACAAAGTAACCTCCGCTCTGTTGGCCGTCCGCAGAAATCTCGGGTTCACAAGCGCTTTGATCACATTGTAGAACTATTTCAGACAATCTAAAAAAGTGCATGATTTAATGAAATTGCATGTTATGTCAGACCGCGATTATACAGAACGTTTGACATATTTGGTTCTTAAAATGATTGGTCGTTCTATCGAGTTGTGGGTATTATCAGATTGGTCGCAAGGTAGAACTTTGCCGTGTATTTTAAAGATCTTGTTTCGTTTGAAAATTGTCTCATTTTTTAAATTCAGCATTACCGGCTTCATGTACCGTAGAATCATTAATTTGTGCTTGGGTTTAAATTTCGTGGATTACGTGGGTCGGCTCATCCACTAAATCAAATCCCCACGAATGTAAATGCAGAGATACAGCATTTTAAAAAAAATCAAAATCCACGAATTTATGTCCCCACGAAATAGCCATTTTATTAAAAAACACGATAACTGAGCCCAACGAAAATAAATGAAAATACAGTATTTCCCACACAAACAATGTACCATATTTGAACAACAAATACCTTAGGTTTCCTATGGTTCCAGCTGTGTATCCTGCAATAACTTTTCCGGACTCTGCATCACTTTGCAAAGCTGCTGAATTCGGTTCACCCAATACAATTGATTCACTACGGTCTTCATTCACAATGCATACCTTAAACATACACATAACCTTTATCACATCATATACTAGGTAATAATAATCTCTCTGACCAGTCTTCAAGAATGAAATAAGTCCAATGTAATCCAAATGTCGCCATGAATCTAACTGGGGTTATGGTGGACCGCTATACAGTACAACCTCTGTAGAGCTTCAAATATTGACCGTTGTTTAGAGGTTGCTGCTCTACAGAGGTTAAATTTATAGTAAATATCACCTTAGGGAAATTTTGAAGGTGTTGTTATAGAGAGGTTGTTGTCTACAGAGGTTAAAATTAGAGCATATATAAACTTAGCTAAATTTTGAAGGTGTTGTTATAGAGAGGTTGTTGCTCTACAGAGGTTAAATTTATAGTAAATACCAACTTAGTGAAATTTTGAAGGTGTTGTTATAGAGAGGTTGTTGTCTACAGAGGGCCGCTCTGGATAGGTTTTACTGTACTAGCAAAGCCACCCAAATAGTTCTGGGAAAAGTATCTATTATTTCCAACACCATAACATTATGATTTTCTACCGTCTGACCTAAACAGTAAATTTCGGGGAGAAGGACAAAACTGAACTTGAGATTAATCATTCCTGCATTGTCACACTTCAGAGGATCAAGAAAATGCTTTACACATTCGAGTGAAACGTTTAGTCTTCTTATACCAGAAATATCAACACATGATATAAAAGCATTTTTTCATAATTCTGAGAAGGAAAAATAAAAAAAGCCAATGTTGACAAGAGTGATAACTAATATATATTGTATTTATTCGGTATACCTTGTTCTTCAAACTAACCATGATGTATATGGAAAGCCGACACTGAAACTATTTTTGAATTTCCCTGATGTAAAATTGACAACAATGGGTGACCTCCATGGAAATAGGTATCTGGACATTTCTTTTTCTTAACAAACTGTTATTTGTTGTTTATTATGTACGTGCTGATAAAAGTAAAACAAATAAAAAAACACTGCTTGGAAAATTTAAAAGCCACCAAGCAGAAATAAAAGGCCATTTTAAGAACTTAATTGTTCAGCGGTTGCATTCCCGTAGCAGAAAGTAGCAAGAAGTCGCATCACAAAAGTATGGCATAAACGCATATTAAGCTATCAAGTACAGCCAAGGTCAGATGTAATTACGTAGTGGCTATTGTGAGCCGAGGAAACTGAAGTATACATACCGCTGCCCCATCACATGAAAGTTCATCAAACGGAGCGCATGGATTGTAAGAGTAGAAATTGCCTTCCTTGTCGTCTTTGACGTCTTTAAACCTGAATTGATTGGAAAGGAAACTTGTAGATAATTAGATACCATCGAGTAGATTTTGATGGTATAAACAAACACATGTACTTATTATTATGGTGACATTGTTGAAGAAAATGATGATATGGTTGAAGAAAATGATGATATTGATTATGAAAGTGCTGATATTTTTAAAGAAGAAGATGATTTTGATGGAGAAGATTGGGATATTTATGATGAGGATGCTTTATGAAGACTACGAAGTCGATGAAGATATTGTTGATTAAAATCAAGATATTAATGAAGATGACAGCATTAATGATGAAGATGAGATAACTTGTTAATGTAGTTAAACCTAACTTCTGATCGCCTCAAAACACCACCACTTATTGTTTTATCAATATTTTTCTGTCTTAAACCTGGTTATGAGAACAACTCAATATATTAGCCCATTTCATCCCAACGGTGGTCTTAATGTCAAGTGTTTTCTGTAAATCATCTAATCTTTAAACTATGCTTTGATATATTTTTGTTCCGTTTTATTCTTATTTCCTTTGTTTCCAAGAGGGCAGCCAGATTGTAGAAAGATTGAGTTCTGTATCAATTTTAGTATGTTTCCATGTATCGGTTGTGTTATGTGTTGGTGGAATAATGAATAGTAGTAGTAATTTGGTAAGGGTTTTTTTTTTTTGTATGTATTCTAGAAATCTTTTTTTTTTCTTATATTCAACGTTAGTTTATTCATGTTGAGCATTTTGTTAGCGTACCTCTGCTCTGCCTCTTTGCTTGTTTTGATACATGCCGCAAGTAAGGCGTGAATCAGTGGTTGAATATACTAGTTACTGGCATTTAATGCTTTCAGCTAAATGATGTCATGAGCACTGATATGCAATCTTATATTGTATCGAAGGAGCTTATTGGTAGAGAAAATGCAAGAAAACTATTTATTAAAATAAATTTCAAATGGAGACCTTACCTTGGTGTGTTGTCCGTATTTCCTAAGCTTGTAATATCAAGCATTCCCGAGCCATCATCAAATTCGCATGAACACAGAGTCTTTTGGTTACATTGGGCACAAAACGCCAATTGGCACAAGAAGCTCATTAAAATAAAGAATAAAAAGCGTTTGAGAGACATTGAATCGACCATCTTGAATTCAAGTTATTGTCACGCGCGGAATATCATGTGATGTTGATCTAAAACTGAATAAAATCAAATTTCTAAAAATTCGAATTTTCCAACTAAAAAAAAGGTGATTTGTATTGAACTTTTTTTAAAATGATGTATCCATATTAACGTCATTAATCAAACCATTTTTTTCATTCAAAAATTCATCGCTATCTAAAAATGTGTCCAGTTATCAGAACTGTAAAGTCCAACATGTTTGCTTAATTTATTTTCGTTACTGAGTCAACTTAGTAAGCCACAAACGTGCTTACTACAAACAAGTTTGATAAGCAATTGCAAGACCAATGAAAATAAAAATGTTTAAGGCAACTTTACAAATAAAAAACGGCAATGTCTGCAATGTATACGTATACAACCAATGGAACTATTTTCTGTGTTGTTATTATGTCGACGGACGATTTTTCCGATACGATAACATAGGAAGGAGATTTTCCGAGGAAATCACCTTCCAAAAACATACCCTTTCCTTTCATACCATTGAAACAGGATACGTCCTGAGGTATTTTCGTATTTTGCTTTTATAAACTTTAGGGTCGAAGCCAAAATAGGGTCGGATCTTCTGCTTACCGGAAAATGTCAAGGCAGCGAATTAATGCAGGTGTTTTTGTATCATCAATTCAGTATATTGCTGTAAGACTGTGATAAACGAGTACATGCATTTAAATCAAAGTACTCATGGAAACTTAATTTTCATGGAATTGCCCTGCAACATGGAGGATGTAGAAAAGGTAGTATTTTGGTCCGCATCAAAATTCATGCGCACCGAGCGAGTGACAGCTATGGAAAGCCGAACTTTTGTAAAATGAACCGTAAATTGTTTGTAACTTACGATAGATAGTACGTACGTCTGACATGGACTTTATCGTTGATAAATATATATCATGTATTATACATCGCTCTATCATTATGGTAGATATATATCAATGTACCATTTAGTCACGTTATTATTATATCAGATTAATACATATGATACAAGATAGCATTGTGTTGAAATCTCATTTCAAACTGATGGTTCTTTTTCCTCGGCTGTCAACGAATAATTCACTAGCTATCAATTGTTCAAAGTCGTTCTTTTAGTTAAAGTTTTACGCCTAAATAAAGTTCCGTATTGTATTGAAGCGTTAAAATTGCATCGTCCCATCAGAGATTGGCTACAGGGGAATAACGACATGTACGCAAATGACACATGTATACAAACCGTACCCTTTTATCACAGTCTTATAGCAGTACACTGAATTGATGATATAAAAGCAAACCATCTATTTCGCTGCATTAGCATAAATATGGACCTGACGTCGGAACAATTTCAAAAACGACGACCCTGATACAAGCCAAAGATTTAACCAAAGAAAAAATTATGCTCGATTCCATTAAGTGACCAGGCGCAGTTATGGTCCTTTGTGGAAACTGGTTAATATTAGGCCTACTTGATTGAAGTACAAATATCGATATATATACGAAAATGTAATTAGATGCAGTTGTCTTTCTTCGTTCAATGCCCGAACATATACATTGTAACACAAATTCAGACTCATATGTTTAATTGCACATGTTGTTGAGATTAAGTTTACACAAACTGTGGTTATTTCAATTTGGATAAATACTCATCCCTGACAGACAAATAATCAACAACTTGTACACATTAAGTCTGATAAACAGCTGATTAAAATCATGTGATAATTTAATTTGTCCTGATAAATTCCCTTACTAAGTTCATTACTGACTATTTACTTTAATCTTGTTGCCCAGCTAAATCATGAAATCACGCGAGATGAAAATTTGGTAAATTTAAGAAAATTAGCGAGAAGAAATAATGGCGGACGGTCACGTGACATAAAGATGGAGACCGGGAGAAGAGTTAACATGAAATAAAAATGTAGGATGAGAGTTTTAAAAGCACAATATGGAGGTTCCATACTTGTTTGTAACACATTTTTACTTCGAAAGAGCGAACAGAACAGAACATGTCAGATAATTTATTCAGACGTGTACAAAGTACAGAGTCGACATCAGAAAAGAAAAAAAAACATAGTCTAATTATAAGTATTAACCACATAATAATTTCGATTAACAAAAAATAAAAGTGTAAAAGGAGAATCTTAAAACAGATTGTGAATGTTCAATACATTTTTCAAGCAAACTACTTTGCAAGAGCAAAAATTTAAACGCCCGCAAAATGTTACAATAAACAGCATCATTTTGGGTATGTCGTGTTATATCGGCTTATCTGTATACACAAATTTAATCATATAAACGGTATTTTAGATAGATTTACAAAAATAAATACTTCAAATCAAATTACGAATTTACATGTTGGCAAAATCAGATTCGTTTTATTATTTATTAGAATCTAATATTTAGGAGAGTGTCAGGTAACATAAACTGTTGTACATTTCTCAAACTGTGGCCTTAAAAATGGCAAGGATTATGTTAACAATATATTCCAACTGTATAGTTCTGTTCTGTTTATTTGTGTACATCACTTGTCAAAAGGATTGTACACTAGACGATGAATGTTCGTGCTCATTCACTGATGGAAGTGGTAAAGTTGATTTAACAAGTCTGGGCAGCACAGATGACACACCAAAGTAAGTATTACTAGTAGATGATTCATCCGTAGTTAAGGTCAAATTCAGCCATGAGAGACATTTGTTCCAATGTTGAAAAAAAAACAGCAAAACAGTCTCAAATCTCAATCATTATTATTATTATTGAGAACAATCTCAAGGATCTAATCTCAGTCGACATACCAAAGTAAGTATTGCTAAAACTTATGTGATAAATTCTTATTTAACACAAACTTCAGCCATGAGAGACTCCAAGGTTGAAAAACTATTAGAAAAGTCTCAAATCTCAATTATCATTAATGCTAGTGCATGTATGTGATCATTTTTTAAGAGATAAAATTCAGCCATGAAAGAACCAAACAATACTACATAGTCTGACATTTGTCCCAAGTTTGAAAATAACCTTGAGAACAGTCTATGGTCTTTATTCGGAGGTCTTTTTGTTAGCTGGGCAGCTTTCTCATATTTAAAAATCTGATGCCGGATTGGATTCGAACCCACAGCGGTGAGGTACCGGTGATTACTAGCCAGAAACCATGACCACTCGACCACCAATGTTGCTGATTGATTGCATAAATGTTCCAACAAACTCGCAGTAATGATAAAGGAACACACTAAAACATTGACATTACATTTTCTGTACAAGTTGACAATAAACTGGTACATTGTATGTAGAAAGGTGAACATGTTAACAATGATGTGGTAATACAGGAATTAACATCAAGATAACTTCAATGACGTGGACGTCGATGATGAAATTGGTCTTTCGAATACTAGACAAATATGTTTCAAAAATGTTCTTACCAAATAAAATATTTTGGTTGAGTAATTAGATGTAATACGAGACAAGAAGATGTAAAGGGATTCCATGGTCGAGTGGTTATAGTCTCTGACTGGTATATGTTGGCCCCTCACCACTGTCAATTCTTATCACGACCGTGACCAGGTATACATCACAAGTAAGGAAGATGTCCAGCTAACTTACGGAAGGTCGGTAGTTCCACCCAGTTTGATGTCTTTCTCCACCGTTATAGCTGGGAAATGTGGCAAAATGACCCGGGTGAGCTACTGATCTGACGTTTAACTCCCAAAATAAAGACAGATGTACTGTATTCGCTGTTTCTCGTCCTAATTGCTGATTCTTGATTTCAGGTTTAAAGACGTTAAGTACAATGATGAAGGATACTATTATTCTTACAATCCATGTGGAGGTTTTACCGAGGGTGACTGTCAGGAAGCATCTGTGAGTGATACATCCAGTATCCCAGTTTATTTTTACACAAGATTTTTACGTAATATTCCACCTATTTAAGAATTGGGCTCGTCCTAACTTCGTCTGTACTTGGTCCGCCTTCATTGGAACTACGTGGAATTGCCCGGAAGTACGAGTGACAAATATGGCGGCCTCTATGAGCGGAATGCCAGCCAAGTTCGTTTTTTTCTCACAGACAATTCTGGTATGAAATCTTTATTGACAGTCTCAGAGAGAACTAAGACATGTTGTAAATTGGCAGCCGAATCATAAATGTAAGGCGTAGACGCATATCAAGCTACCAAGTACATCCGACGTTAGGTATGGGTACGGAAATGACCGAGGTGTGCCGAAATCAATGATAATAATTGTTGGCTGACTAATTCAATTTTTGTTTTATTACTTATTTATCAATCGATCAATGTTCTCCTTGACATATTATTTGATTAGTTTACTAAACTGTTAATGATTTTGGTCGTCTGGCAAGAAGCTTGTACCCAGCTTTTTCTGACAGGTCTTTAAAATCCTATGCCCAATGTTTATGTTCAAAATAGTCATCCGAAAAGTTTCTGGGGGAAATGAAAATCACGTGGTCATATTAGACTTTATCCTGAACCAAAACGTAAAAATGTGTGGACTATGCAAACGCTTATCAGGTCAACTGCCAAACAGATACACTCCGATCCGCTCGTTTTAGTACTTCCTTTTTATTTGAATTTATCTGTTGTTTAAAGGCACATTCGACAGCTTAAATGCCCTTTCGATTGCTACATGGTCATTTCAGGTCCGAGACAGTGAAGAGAAGATCCCTACTCTTTTGTTCGAATAGTTTTACCTGATTCTTCATCATGGCCTGTGATTTCCTAAACACAGTACTTGGCTCGGTCGTTAGGTGGGGACAAAAAGCATTCATGGAAAGTTCGGAAGATGGCACCAAGATTTGAACCCACAACCTTTCATTCAGTAGTCCAGCGCGTTACCATTAGATCATGGATCATTCCTTAAATATTTTCTTTTATAGGCGTGTGTAATAAACGGTGACAAGACGGAACAACAGCAGATTGGTGACGCATCGAAAGCAGCTTTCAAATATGACGACGACTCGAAAAACGTCATTGTGGCATACACTTCCGGTCACGGTGTTTTACGGTGAGTTTTGGTCACCTTCGGTTATTTTGCGCGACCGAGAATAGTGAGAAAATAATGTTATCGTTATCGTATGTTAGAAAAACTGGTTTCAACAGTAATATAACTCAAATCAGTTTGTTATTATCTTATAACTGCGAGTCAATGTGAAAATTAATGCACAGACAATCTTGTGAATACAAAAACGTCAACATAGAAATGGAAGAATTAATAGGCTTTTATGCATACTTATGTTGAGTATATTGATACATACAGTACAACCTCCCCAAAGCTACACCCTTTGGGAGTAGCATAATTATGTTGTTGTTGAGAGGTTGATGCTCTAGAGAGGTTAAATGAATATTTAAATCGTGCAATGGGAAAAAATCATGTTGTTGTTGCAGGGAGGTAGTTGCTCAAGAGAGGGTCATTCTGAAGAGGTTACACTGTATCTGTCACTAGTCTGTCGATGTGTGGTTATAAACTGTGATAAATGTGTTGTTTTCTAAATCCTCAGATTGACCTCTGTGAACTTAGTTTGTGACCCAACTGCCTGTACGCCATCATTTGCACCGAACGGTGAACAAGGGGCCGGACAGTTCGTAAGTAAAAGGAGTGATTCTAGAGATTAGCTCCGGTCTAAATGAATCTCTAATATTAGTCTAGTATTTATCGGCAGCATAAGATATTCACATCGATTGAAATACGATTTCAAGAACAGGTCTTATCCTTAGCAACGATTATTTCTGATAATAGAATGTCCTGACAGACAAGTATGTACCTTGAATATTCCCAAAATGTTATTTTCTTAATAGCGAAGAAGGACGCTAGACTCTTATGACTTAGTGCCTGTCAAGGATTTTACATAATATCCAACTAAAATCCCAATCTACACGGTTCCCAACTATATTATGTTCCAAATTACAGGAATTGACGCTGACTACGGCTTGCGCATGCGCGGGCGGATGTGATGCCAGTGGTCCAATTCACTGCTCTGGGGCCGGAGCGTTGGGTGGACTTAGCGGAGGATCGATTTTATGTATTTTGTAAGTGAAGACTTTTCAATTCTTATAAAAATACGTATTTTTGCGAGTATATATCATTATTAATTTTGTACTTAATGTGTGCTCAGTGGTACACAAAATATTAAATTGTATAAATAGTATTGCCTAATTATCGCAATTTCTTTAGTCTAACTGTTTTAGATAAATACAGAGGTTTCTTACGTCCTCTGAAGAATGACAAACTTTTAACCCAAAGCTTTAAAATGATGTTGTATTTTGTCTTTGAAATATCATAATATTATATCGCATATTTTGAGATATGGAATGTAATCCATTCTTTTGTTATGCGTCATAAGCCATCGGCGAGGAAGACATATATGTCATATATGCGTTTTGTAATTAAGTTAAACTTGACAATTTCGCTGTCAAATACATGATAATGATATTATTGCCTGCATTGTGCACTGTATTGCCAGGGAATTTCTAAGAAATGCAAGCATATTCAGCGAATTCCCAAACGGGTATACCCGTCACGTAGACAGATATTCTGAGATTTCTGCTGACGGGTATGGCCGTCTCATTGGCAGCAAAAGAGTTACATAACATAACTTTATTTCCAGACTTATCCAAAATACATCGCCTTGTTACGGTACATTGAATAAACATTAAACATAGTGACATAAACATTATACTTGGCGAGTGTGTTATACAACATGCTAAACTAATACCTTGCTTTCTTAAACTATTATTGCAAATAATTTCTGTGAGGATAAACTGTAAAATAAATTATTGAGCGTGCTAACTATTGTGTATACTAATATTAAGTAATCCAACACACTTAAGTATAACGCATTGTATAATACAGTGCAACCTCTGCAGAGCAACATCCTGTGGAAGCTGAAAATATTGGCCGCTGTTTTGAGGCTGTTGCTCTAATGAGTTAAGGTTATAGTAAATATCAGCTTAGGGAAATTATGAAGGTGTTGTTATAGAGCTCCCGAGGTTGTTGCTCTACAGAGGGCCGCTCTGAAGAGGTTGTATTGCAATACAAGACCCGCCTCCGTGGTCGAGTGGTTAAGGTCGCTGACTCCAAACACCCTGTACCTCTCACTGATAGAGGGTCTTGGGTTCGAGTCACACTACCGACCATGACCCGCAGCTGCTTACTGAGGATTGGAGTCTAGTGATGGTTCTCCCCAGGAACACTGGTTAATTGATCTGTCCGCCTCATATGACTGGGCGTAAAACTCAATCAAACAAACAGTATATTATACAAGATTTTATCTTCTTTTCATTTCTTTGCAGATTTTTCTCCCTTCTGTTGGTATACCTAGTGGCAGGTACGATATTCATGAAAGTTAAAGTGAAAGCTACGGGGTCGGACATAATTCCAAATAAAGGATTTTGGTCAAGCCTACCTGGTTTAATATTGGTTAGAATGCATGCCCCGAAGTATATAATATCCTTATTTAAAACCTGGACTGGTTCCCGTTCTATGTTTCAGTGCACCAAAATGTTGTGCATTTGTACAGACAGAGTCAACAGGAACCAGTTGCATTTAAAGCCATAGCAGACATACCTGAGTCTCGGAGCCAACTTGAAAATCCTTATCTTTTACATGCTTTTCTTTAATAAACATCCTTTCCTTGTTCAGTATCCTTCGAATCACGTGTACTCAGTTATTCTTCATATAATATCACGATTTTGTTTGTTCATGTTTCTGTTATTGAATCAAGGGAGGTAACTGGGCGTATAGCTTTTAAATGATAGTTTTGTAGAGAGTTGTCGTTCTTGCGCATGAAATGAGTTCAAAAAGAAAATGTATTTTTTTAGATGGACCCAATTAGATAATTATAATAGCTCTATTTTCTAAATGTTACTATTGCAACCTTAGTTTAGTTAGTGTATATACATTCATGGTTCTTGTATCAACATCATGTTCATGATACGTTTGCACCATGCATTAAATATACCTTAAACGAGCCATATTTGATGGCGTACACGACTTTTTCAATATAATTCTGAACTTATGTTCTGTGGTAATTGTTTCTTTATTGTCTCTAACTTGTGTCAATACTTTTCGTTTCAGACTGGATTTAAATTTACAATCAGCAAAATTAGAAGAAAACCCATGGAATTTAGCTCAAACTGACGACAACGATATCAATAGCTTAACATTCGTGTGGACATTTAATCAACGCCATTTAAAACATCTAATGTATATAACATGTGTTTCTATTATAATAACTGTGTAATGATAAACGTCTTGCTGCGGAACTTATGAGGTTAAAGTACATACAATTGTACCATCGAATTGTTTGTTTTACTTCAAATAAATAGTTTGTAAAAATATCAAATCAGAATAAAACTAAAACTGGACAAAGACAAGACAAGGATTCATAGTACTTAGCATGGAAGCTATATTCGGCGATTAAAGCTCCCCGGGGAGCTATACTTAAAACTTAAAAAGATCCCTTTAGGGTGCGACAGAGCAGTATTCAAAAACGTTGGCGAATACTGCTCCTCGGGGAGCTATGTTCGAAAGGATTCCTATAGGGTGCGACAGAGCAGTATTCAAAAACGTTGGCGAATACTGCTCCTCGAGGAGCTATGTTCGAAAGGATTCCCATAGGGTGCGACAGAGCAGTATTCAAAAACGTTGGCGAATACTGCTCCTCGAGGAGCTATGTTCGAAAGGATTCCCATAGGGTGCGACAGAGCAGTATTCAAAAACGTTGGCGAATACTGCTCCTCGAGGAGCTATGTTCGAAAGGATTCCCATAGGGTGCGACAGAGCAGTATTCAAAAACGTTGGCGAATACTGCTCCTCGAGGAGCTATGTTCGAAAGGATTCCTATAGGGTGCGAAGGGGCACCACAGTACATACACTAAACCTAGAAACACAGAAAGACACAAAGCAAATTTTACAAGCGTTTGGTACAACTAAGCTTTACCAAAACTACATTTGATTAAAATTTACCAAAAACTTTGACAATTTCAGCTCGTAATTTAACCAAGATATTAAGCAAATCATTGATTCAACCAATATCTATTTAATTAATGTACATTTTTTAAACGTAATCTTATTGAGTCTTGTCTTTGGGTATTCCCTCTCCTCAGATTTCTTCTAATATTCACTGGCATATGCTTATCAGACTACAACAATAAACATGTTAGCAATTACTAGTACTTGACCAAATAATAAAATAGGAAGGTACACAAAAAGTTTCGTACTAAAAATTTGATATTTAGAACGTTAAGTTTGATGCCAAAAAGTATGATTGGTCGGCCAACCGTAAACAGTAAAACTGTTTATCGTAAATTTTATCTGACCTAAGTTTTACTTATTCTTCACAATGCTGCTTCCTCGTGGTAAGTTTTTTTGCTGAAGATTTGTCAGGCCAAATATGAACAAATTTAAGGCTGCATTGCTTTTTTGTTTTGTTTTGCTAAGTAGTTGGTTCAATGAAGAAGACATGCAGGAACATTGGCGCCAGCTGTTTAAAGTACATGTAATGTCAAACGAACGAGCCGTAATTGTGTAATCGTTTAGGAAACTACACTTCCCTAAACAAACTTGTTCCCGTTCCCGGCGTTCCGTTTTGCAACGCATCAGACTACACCCAGAGAAAGGGGACCAGTTAAAGGGACATGCCCTGGAACTGAATCGTCTCGAATAGCAATCAAATTGATAGCATTTTAATGCCCTAATCAATTAATGAAAGCCCGGTAAAATATTTACGAAATATCCCGCTAGTTTACTCAAAAGACACATTTCAAGATTGACCAAACCGGCCGGTGTCGGCCTCAGAAAATATTCGCCATTTTCATAACTCAACCCTTTTGGGATCAGTCAAGACATAAAGCTTATCTATTAATCAATTAAAGGTAAATATCATTGTTTTGCTGCTTGAACGCTCAGTTAAATTCTCAGACGAATCGGAAATATTGTTGTCGTGAATAAAAGCCTTTTATTCAAGCCGACATACAAATACCGACGCGCGTGTTACAGGGTCATTTTTCAACACACATTTTTTTTTTACTTTTCGGTAATAATAGGTTGTACAAGTGATAAACACATATTTGATGTATGCAAACCAACTCACAGCAGTTCCAGGGTATGCCCCGTTAACCTATAAAGAGTAAAAATACAAAGAACTAGTACTCGATTATCCACATGTAAATAATATCTGAATAACACAGCAAAACACAAATTATGATATGGTCTCAACCATTACAAACTATTATAACATTACAATGGCAAATGAATTAAGAACACAAAATATTGAATGAACACTATTGAATGTAACTACATGTATTATGTGCAATGTGGTAAAATGAACATGAGGAACATGAACACTATTTTCATAATTATATAGAAGATATATGTAAAAGTATACAGATAGTCTATAGATATATTAACTGTCCAGTCTTATAATTACATGGTATATGTTTTAATATTTGTTTATACATAGTTCATGAATATCCTAATAAACAAATGACTACAAAAATGGCAATCAGCATCCAGAACACATTAATACTCGTTTGACACAAACACATCGCTTAATTTGCTGACTGATATTTCGCTCGGTTAGGAAAACATTTACTGAAGGTGAAAAAGAAACCACTCTGAAAATAGAAAAAAGATAAAAACAATTTGTGAGTTCTTCAGAGGCAGAGTAAATATCATCTCTCACTAGTAATCACAAGCCTTCACTACTGACTCTGAATCACAGACGGGATCAGACATAGGTCACATGCGAGGAAGCCATCCAACTGTGATACGGAATGTCGATGGTTGTACACAGGTGTGCGCCGAGGAAGTTGAAAAAGTTGCCGTATGATCCTTGTTGGTGTTGAAACGTTTAAGCAAAGGGAAAAAAGTGGAGTTTGTATCAGTGCGAGATTGACTTACTGTCTATCTATATCGTACAAACGAATACATGTAGCAGATATTCATGCATCGAAATAGAACAGAATCACACACACAAAATGTTCAACATAGAATGTGTGATGATGGCTTTCCAAGAATATAAATATTTTCTATTCATCTTTCGAAACGGTGTATGTCAAAGATATTCCAATAAAAATGATACTCATCTTCCGAGACATTACATAGTTTACATTTCCGTTACTTTACAATTTTGATGTTTAATAAAATCAATACGGCTTCCGTGTTTAGATTCAAGTACATTTGTAAGTGATACGAAATGATCACTCTGTGATAGCTTTTACTTACTTTGACTAAGCCAGGAAAACTTTTCCAGAACTCCTTATTAGGGATTAAATCGCCACCTGTAGCATTTTTCCTAATCTTTTGATATAAAACACCACTTGTAACGTACAGGACCAGCACCACGGTGGCTCTATAACAAATATAAAAAAGATCAAACATAATTATTGAATCTTATGAGACAAGAATATGCATTGACTAAAATATCAATGATATAAGCATATGCTCAAGACTTATACGTCAATAAAATAGCCAATCATATTATTCTGCTGATAGCCGTTGCTGTTTCTATTCCTTCATTTTAACCACGGAGGCCCATTTTGTCTTGTCTTACCAATTTATCTAAACATGTGTTAATGATGGTCATTTCCACCATTTGTATTTAATTTTCTCTTCTTTGGTGTATTTCCTATATTTTTGAAGATGCAAGTGGAATATTGCATTATAAGAAATTCTGACCTTCTTGCTACGTTGGGATAAGTCCTTTTAAGTTTGGTTGTTTTCATATGGGATGATGTACGTACATATTTAGTTCAACACGCATACTAGAAATAATTATGTATTCACATTTTACGTGTGTTTTCACTGTAATTTAGTTGACGTCTACTGAAAGACAACCATTTTCTTCAATTCTGGAATATTCAGATATTAACCTTTTTCCAAATAAATTAAAATGCAAGAACATTAGATACAATGCAAGTACAATACAAGTGCAATACAATATATAATACAATATATACAAAAATATAATACAATGTTTTGCAATATGATAGAGCATGAAACAACGCAATGCTTACATTATGAGTACTATAGTTCCACCACCGAAAGATCCACCAGAACCACTGTTACAACTAATAGGTCCACTGGACGTACACATATTAGTACAAGCACAAACAGTGGTCATCTTGAATTTCTGAATAACAACATGGGCACTATGATACATTATAATAACATGGTGTCCCGGATTTTAACAACTCATATAGAATACCAAACTGAAAACAAATATAGGTCAAATCATGTTCATGTAACTTAATATTAAATTTGATATCACTAAACTTATCATTAAGATCGTTTTTTCTTGTTTTTGTTTTGGTCTCGCAGGCGTTCCTAATGTTGATGATTATGCCATATCAGTCCAAGTTAATTGGCTAAGTATAAGATATAACATATTCAAACGTAGGTTCAACGTATTTTCTTAAATCAACAATTTTCAAAATATTTTGTCACTTACATAGAGATACTCCTGTTGGACACCTATAGCTTCAAAGGTAGGTTCGCAAGCAGTTGTGTCACATATAAGCTCCACTTCCGAAATCCTGAAATTCAAAAGAAATGATCTTAGAACACATAGACATTAGAATTGTTGACTCAATTAAACAACTTCTTGTTATCAAGTCGTATACATAATTGACTTTATTAGTTAAATATTTGAGACATTCTTTCAATCAACAGACAATCCATTAAATACTGTTTGTTTGGTATTTAAGCAGAATAGAATATGTTTTTATGGTAAGTTATTTGGAATTTGAAAATCTCTAGCAATAGCTATAAAGTAACATAGATATGTATAAATGGTTTAACCGCAGTATTTATTCTCCACAATACTGCCTAGCCATTCATATACAGCTTCCTCACATGATACATTTGCCAGGTACTTAAAGTAAGCGCTTATTAATGTTTATTGTTATCATTTTGATGTAAATTTGTCCTTTGTTGCGAAGCACTTTGTTGGTTGATGTCTTTTATTCATTACATATTCACTTAGAAGATCTTGCATGTGCTTCATGTATTATGCTGCTTTTTACCATTTTTTTAATTATTTGGATCAATTCAATGTCAACATGCGTCATATAAGCCCTCTCCATTAGAACATCAATAGAACAGAACATATATTATTATATTTTATTTTTAATTTGAACATGTGTTCATCATCCAGAACATAACAAATTGTTATATTATATAGACATGGGCTTACGCTAGTCGGGTTCCTACTCTAGCTATGTAAGCAACAAGGACATTCTTTGATTCCTCGTCATATTGAAATTCAATTTGATCTGCTTGTCCAATGTTTTGCTGCACTTCACCGGAACTCTTGCACATCTGGATGAAACAAATCATGAGATATATTTCTGTATTAACTCGGATAAAACGTCGTACTAAGAATCAGGATATACTAGCGGCTTTTCCAGCCTTAAAGAGTATAAGCTCTATCGGACAAGAAATGCTACATAAATTTTAAAAGTGGAAAATCGTATTGTTTTCATAACCTTATAATGTTTTCTCAAAAGAATTCTAACAAAAACTGTCTCTGTTATTTAACATACATTTTGTGACACGTTATCAGAATAAAGACTGCTCCCTATCATTCTACTCCACTGTTATCAATCCAAGCAGCGTTTGCTGGATTCAGACGTGCCCCGCTTGCTTTCTCAAAAAAACATGAACAACATCCATGAACTTTACTTTTAACATACTTTAAACACCAAACATACGCCCTTAAATTTCTGTTAATGGTTGCTTATCAAAATTTACAGGTCACTTCCAATATTCATTATTTAAATGCAGGTACTTGATTATGACCCTTGTCACATTCTAACAATTATTCGACCAATGCACTTTAATGGTGAAAGGATACCCCAGGCGTACACTTGGGTAGAATCATCGACCTCCATAAGCTAACTGGACAGCTTCCTCTCATGACATGTGAAACTTGTATGGCCTTAGTTTAGCGATGAACGCCCGTGATTACTTATCAGTGACCATAACTCCTCGATCACGGAGGCCCCTGTGTATGATCAAAATGTTGAATGGATTAAATGCAATGTTTGCCAAATTGTACCAGATACAAACATTTCTTCATATTTGGATTTAATGTATCTATTGACATTTTGATATTGGCATTGTGTTTTTATATGGCTGCGAATAATGGAAACCCGCTCTCGACAGAAAACATCAATCGAAAAATATATATATTGTGATAAGTAAGAGTTATATTTAACAAGCGCTCACTGCAGAATCCTGACATGCACCTTCGCTAAAGCTATTGCACGGGTCATAGGAATACATGTATCCGTCGCTACCTTTAACATCTTTAAATCTGAAAGAGAAATACAGTAATTGAAATGGAATTATTACTTATATACATAGTGTACTGCACGTAACTCGAATATGGCTGATAGTCGGCGTATAAACCTAATATTCTAGAACGTAAAAGTGGTTTCCAAAAGAACATCTAACGAATTTAAGTATGCCATACTAAACATTTTCCATAGCAGCAAAAATACCTTCGCCAGAAAAATGCTAACACTCACAAGACAAAGTAACAACGAAATATATATATAAAACAAAACGTCGACTATCCCATAAAAACACCCAACAAGCAATACAGTTCACAAAGCGAACAGTACAAAAAAAAGACTAATACACATAAAAATAATTACTTTGGTGCGTTTGGCACACCTAAACTTGTGATATCAACAATAGATGAATCGTCTGTCATCTTACACATACATGCTCCGCTTGTAGAGTGTTGCACAATGCATTCTTTTCCTGGAGGAGGTGGTGGTTGCATTGAAACAGAGTTCAAAACTGACGCTAAAATTGTTAAAACTGATATCAAGGAGTAATCCATTGTTACTTCGTTCACGAGATAGGACTTAATATATGATTTGAAAATCCACAGAACTTTTGTCAGGTTGCACTCCTAAATTATGCGATACTAAGGCTGAATAACTAACATTACACGCCTTAAATATTGTATGTTGAAAGTGGTTTCAGCTTCACTTTTACAATTGCATTTTTGACACGTGGTTCAGAACGAGTTGAAATAAAACAATCCTTCAAAACAAATAAGCCATACTTTATTTACAATGCTGTCTTAAGCAAAACAAGGACAAAGAGCGCGCTCTACGCATAAGCCCAACAGTAAGTCCACGAAGTATACCTTATACAACAATAATTATCACCAAAAGTTATCAAACAAATATTCTAAATATATCGTGAAGTGTTAGACGTATATATATATAATATAGTTATTCAGAGAAGAACGTTTGTTGATTTAGATGACTTAAAGATAAATAAAAGTTTAATAAGCTGACGGGACTGCAACTTTGATGCGTAATTTTGACCCCGGTATAAACTTGATATATTGATAACTTAGTTTTAAAAGTCTCACTGATACATGTCACATGTATATAGATTTGATAACTGAGATATTGTAATTGTGTCTTACTTATATATGTAGCGACTAAATTAACTCAACTAATATGGGATTCAGTCGATGTTAATCAAAGTAAGATAAAAGATGATACTAGTATGTCTATATATGATAACGTTTATGGTATATGGCGATAAAATAACTAGCAACATTTAAATGTATTTAATTTTAATTTCCTCACATGTGTCGCTTCTTAATTCTAAGAAAGCCAGATTTGGAAGGGAAAGCCGGCGACCATGTCCTCTGCAATATGTTTGTCCTTAGTTTTCAGAAAGCATTTGCCAGATTTTAAGCGATCCGGCTTCAGGACTTTGAGCGACCCAACTGCAATCTGGCAAACATGCAAACATAAAATACCAATCTTTGCCATTTGTATCATAGGGGACAATACATTAAGCAGTAACAATATACAAAGTATATGTATAATGCAACTAAGCCTACAGTTGCAGTTACATGTTTTAACATATAGTTTGCATACTATCTCGCATTGACAGATTGCAAACAATTAGTTGATATGACAGATACACATATACTAAAACTAATATAAAAAAAAGATGAAATATACAAACATACAGAAACAAAACTAAGCAAGTTATGAAAACAGACGCGTTTCCATATAACTGTTTAACTCCTCTGTATTTTTCGAAGAGAGCGTTCCAATATGGCGTTCCCCGAGAGGCTCTGTTTTGTCTCCATTTTAAATGGTTCTGTTTAATAGGTGGGTTCAGGAATTTAAGTGAGGGTAATATCCTGTGAGAGGTAGGATATTTTGTATGGGCTTTTTTATCTACGAATCCCCGTCTTATTTATATCCATTTATAAAATTGTTATTATTTTGGACACCGAGCTTAATGGCGGAAGATGCGTCCTAACATTATGTCAGTCGGTCCCAAGGTTAATAATCTCACACTGATTATTACAGTCGTATCACAAAACTAAATGTTTGACCTGAATGTATTAGTATCTGAACTTATGTGTTCCATTTTTTGCAACCATGTTTGACATATAACATTCTTTCTTTCGTTACAATATGTTACACATTTAAGTATAATTTCACCTTTTGTTATGAATAGTTAATATTTTTTATAGAATGGAATGAACTTGCGTTGGTAATAACTGAAATTACAACAATCTATTACATGCTTTACGAATGTTTTTTAAGAATGTATAATCATTTATCTTATCAATTTGTATAAATTGTGCTATAAACTTCGATCATTTGCAAAATTGATGGAATGATATTTTGGGAAAGAGATATCAAAATAACAAAAGTGCAACCTGTTATAGAGAAACAGATGCAGATTTGGATCAAAGTGAACTAGATAAAGCAAAAGACAAGTTAACAATGGGAGCTGCAAAAGTGTTAGTTTTTACTCTGACAGTTCAACTTGTCTCAGGTGTATATACATTGCCAACACTGAACAACACGAGTACACCGTCGACACATACAACACCAGAATTAAACTGTGTTGATAAAGGGAACACGGGGTGTTCTTGTGAGATGACTGATGGAAGTGGGGTTGTTGATCTAACAAGTATCGGATATACAAACAATGAACCAAGGTAAACCTGGCACCTGTCAAAGAGTTATTCATACACCATGAGCTATTCATGAAGTATGCAAGAAAAGTTGATAAATTCCATGTAAAGGGGCACTGCTAATAATGTTGAACGATTTGGTGTTTTAGACATTTAAAGGGGCATTACTAATGCTGTTGAACGATTTGGTGTTTTAGACGGTCTTGACTAAATGTCTCATCTATTTATCTATCTATTTAGCTTGGTATTTTTCTTATTTGTAGTATTGATATAATTTTCTTAAGTGCTTCCTGAAGATAACTGAGACGATTGGGATGCAATGGACATATACCCCCTAATCTAATTTTGATTTTGGGTTTTCTTACTTCGGCAGTTACATCCTTCCAAAGCCTCTTTAAATCGTTTTCGGAAAAGCTATCCTAGATTAGGATAGTGCTTAGACTTGATCCTCCTTGCTTTCTTTGCTGACAGGAGGATGAAACCTCGCAGATCTTTGCAACATACATATTACACCATTATGTATATCATACACCACTGTTAACTAGTTATCTTCAATTATCAGACAGGTGTTGATATGCACCATTTGTCATTGTAACTGTTCATTCGTCATTACCACCATATTTATATTATTCATTTCCTCTTTGTCTTTTTCTCGCAGATTCAAAGATTTCACTGCACCGGACGGAGCTAAATACTCGTACAATCCATGTCATGGTTTTACGGAAGGGAAATGCGTAAATTCGGCGGTATGTCTTTTGTAAAAAAAATATTTTTCTGTAGGCATTGAATAATACTTTGAAGCTGTCATTTTGTTTATTTTTAACACACATTTTTATAAGGTTTACTAATGAATTAATTTACATTGTATGTTCGAATTTCGGCTCCGCCTGTGGAATGTCTTAGGGACGCTTTTTTAGTGTCTCGATCCCAACTACCGAGCTAAGTACTGTGGCTAGGAAAGGGTTAGGAGTGTATGGGCACGGTAATGAACCAGGAAAACCATTCGAAATAAGAGTTGGGATATAAATACCCTTGTATGTTCTCTCCTCTCTCTCTTGGACGGCCCTGAATTGGCCACAGCTTTCGAATGGGCCGTTAAACAACATATAAAGTCGCATCTGTTTATTTTTTTAGGTTTGTATGACCCATGGAAAAAGCATGCTTAGTATAGGAAATGCTGATAAAGTTGCATTCCAGTATGCAACGGGTTTGAAGAGGGTGGTGACCGCCTATTTCACAAAACAAACGATTGTGTTGTAAGTTCTAGCCAAGAATAAATAAAGACTATTTGATGTTTTCCCTAAAGTAGTAGTCCTATAGTAATGAAGACGAAGTGAAATTCTAGCTTGGTTTATGATCATAGTAGAAGTATCAAAAAAGTTGTATACACTTATTTGACCAAACATCGACCTGTAGGACCATACTTGTAACTGACCGCATTTGCATTTTGTAACAGACTTCTTACACTTGTTATAACATGTGCGGACTGGTGTAAATGGTCTTACACAGAATGACATTGTTGTACGAATTGAGAAGTTTCATTATTCATATTTCGCAAATGTTTATGTTTTTAAAATTGTTTGTGTGACTTAATTCATGTGATATATATTTGGACATCCTTAGGGCGGCAGAGGTGGAACTAATTTGTGACCCAAATGCATGTGAACCTACGTTCAATCCTCTGGGAGTACAAGAAATGGGATTATATGTGAGTGTTGCTTATCAACTTCATTGACATTTTAATGAAAAAAAAACCTCTGTATACTTTTCCAATATTGTGAATACAAATACAATACTTGTCAGATCGAGCATCTGCTCTCAGGTACTTGTTAATTCAAGGTCAAATGATTGTAAATTATGATAAACGTGACATTTAATGCTGTAATGTTATTAAGACCCTTCAGTAATGCAACAGTAGCATGCAATATGTCTAGAGATGGTTTTTGATGTCCTTTTTAGGCCTATCAAGATATCTGATATTAGGTTCGTCGATACCACAGTTTATACATACATGTACATTTAATGTTTGAAGTTTCATTCATTCGATGTGTTGTAAAGAAATGATTTACCTCTGATGATATAAATATATTTTCAGCTCTTCACAATGAAGACGGTGTGCGCCTGTCCTGGAATGTGTACTTCGAGCGGCGCCAAAAATTGTAATAGCAGTTCCGGAATCTTTGGACAAGTTGGAACTATGTTATGCATTGGGTATAATTTTAAATTGTTTTGCAAATTCTTGCTTTGTGGTTGAATGTTTTGTAACAGGTTGCACGATTTTACCAGTCGTGAATTCAGTCATGATGTATCTGAATTTAGTCATGATTATTCATAGTTATTTTTGAAAACATAAAATAAGTCAGTTTATCTTGTCGATAAAGGAAAGGGAACCGTGACTTGGGAGGGGTTCACAAGGAAGGGGGAGTCAAAGGCTGGAAAGTGGCTGAGGGTGATCTAGGCCTTAACAGAGATTGGAAAAGAGAGTGTTCATGAGATGGAGAGAAACGGGGAGAGAGAAAGAGATGATGGGGAGAGAAAGGGATGTGGGGTGAAAACACAACTAACATATTGAACAGTCCAATATATTTTTATGTCTTGAAAACGAATATAAACCCATATGTCGAAATAATTCGTGTTTCAGTATTTTGGTACTTTTGACATCATATTTAATATGCGGAATTCTATACAACAAAATACGAAACAAAGCATCAGGAGGGGATCTGATCCCAAATAAGGTATTTTGGGCCAGTCTTCCAGGCCTAGTAAAAGTAAGTAAAATTACCAAATACATTTTCTTAGTAAATGTACCGTAAATTCTCAGTTGTCGACCTTGTCAATTTAAGGCCATATCACAGTATAAGGACCACTTATTTTTTAATCGATTATTAATTATTGTATTTATAGTTCAACTTAATCACGTGACTTTAAATAACGAAGCAGTTTCAACTAGTCACCAAGATGATCTTATGAACAACGCTTTGCTGTGCTGTGTCTTTTTTCATTTCTAATGAATTTTGACCAAATAAGGAAATGACCGTAATCAATGAATCATACTTCATTATACTTTCAGGATGGTTTTTTATTTACATTCGGTCGCTGTCTTCCATGCGTAAATAGATATCAACGTGTTCCTGTTGTGAATTGATTTTTACTGGAATATATTAATTTTATGAAATAAATACGAAATAAAACATGTTTGGAATTCATGTACTAGTATATAAATACAGAAATAATAAAAATTGTTCTAACATTTTGCAAGTCGATAAAACATTCGCACGTATTACGGCCACACAAACACACAAAAAGAAACTCTAAATCACGAGTATAGGAAACAAGAGTGATATAATTATCATATTATAAGAATCGCCGCCTAATGACCATTTAAACCGTTTTGTCGCCTTCTTGTAAAGTTGGTTCAAATTCATCACATATTTAAAGTATTCTTTTCTTCCACGTTGATAACGCTACAGAGAGTTTGGGCCAACTTTTAAAGTCAAGATAAGATGTGTTTTTGAAACACAATGCCCCCTCTGGGTGACCTTGACCCTTGACCCACTGTCCTGAAAAAGCACACTCAGGTCTTGTAGAGGTTGTCAGGAGGAACCAACATGTATTTGATTATTATAGATGGAAGCGTTTTGATTTTATAGGCAAGGTAAACGTTGGGTGCAAACAAGCAAACATACAAACACAAAACCGACAGACAGGTGAAAAACAATATGAACCGATATATTGATACGGGGGCGTAACTATCGTATTAGTGTATGAGTAAATGCAGAAATGAAATCAGTGCTTTTCTTTCTCTATCACTTATTGTTCGTTATAATTATCAGGGAAAGATAATTTGGACAGTAATTTATCAATAGAATGTCTTTAAACGGCTGTTTTATATAGTGTTGACTCAATGACGCTCATATTTTCAGGAAGTAAATACTAACATCAATAGATTAAGAAAATAGGGAAAAAAACTTTTTCATCAAATTTTAAAAATTAAAAAAGAAATCGGACAAACAAATGTCACAAATACCGACCTCCGTCATTGACGACCTCATGGCCTTGCCATCATCTGATCGAGACATATTCATGTGTATATTGTTAAAGTTAATATGGGAAAGATAAACAAATTTAGTAACGTTGTTATCTTTTTTCTAGTGTGTACACAATCGGATACTGTGTAAACCCAAATTCAAATCATTGTACTACCATAAAAGATACGTTCGTGAAATCAAATCATATCATCATGAAAAGATGGCGAACCGTTGTGTGATATGTGTGTATACAAACACGGTTTGTTTTTTCTTGATTCTTTTCTCATCAACGCGTTGCTATGGTTTCACTAGTTTTGACGGCAAAGACTGTGAGCCAGTTGACGAGGCGGGATGTAAATGTAAATTTACCGACGAAAGTGCAAAGGTGGTAGATTTGACGAGCCTCGGAAATACGGACGATACACCAAGGTACTGTCAATTTAATTAATCTGATGTTGAGTTTGTAACTTGATAAAAAGTCAAAATATAATTTCGGGGACAAAGCATCAACTAATGATACATATGACCTATCTGACAAGTATGAAACTTTTTATTCTAAGTTGACGATAGGCCCTTCACTATATTAAGACCAAATGGAGGGAAAACTTGGCCGCATCGTCCTGAATAAAAAACGGCATTAAATTTGTTTGTTTGTACGGCTGAAAATAAACAAATAAGAGAACGAAATTATGGTAAATTCCTGTGGACTCCAACCATTGCATCATTATATCCAAATTCCACAACATCCATACCAAAATAATGAATAATGTTGTGTTCGCGGGTTATCCATGATCCACTGTTTCGGTATGTCCGTGTTCAGCATGACAGGTGTTTTGTTGTGATATGATTTAAGCTTTAGTATTTATTTGTTACTTAACGGCCCGTTCGAGAGCTATGGCCATTTCAGAACCCTCCCCACAGAGCGAGGTGAAAGATATAGGAGAACCAGGCATTAATTAATAGTCCTACTCTTATTTCGAATACATAGTAACTGTTCCCCTGGTTCTTTGTCGTGTACTGTGTAAAGCACCGACAAATACATCATCCGTATTCTAGGATTTTCTAAACACAGTACTGAGTAAGGCAGTGGGAATTGAGGCACTGAAAATTGACTATAAAATCGTACTATCGGAACCCGAAGCCGAGATTTGAACCCGCGTCCTTTCGATTGGTAGATCTGGACTTTATTTCGGTCATAACGCTTCGAACTCGTTTAAATGTCATTTAACTACATGTATAGTTTACCACGTAATATCTTTGAACAGTCTGTTCACATTGATATTCCTTTTTCAGATATAAGAATATACCAGGATCTGATGGTAACAAATATTCGTACAATCCATGCAATGGTTTCATACAAGGAGCTTGCGACAACGCAGCTGTAAGTCATAGCCTTCATATGAACCAAATTGGAGATTTTAATACTCTTATGATACAGTGAAGGTATATCGGTACAGCGAACAGGAGACCAATATATCGGTACGGCGAACAGGAGACCAATTTTAAAAATCAGGCTTGTCAATGGTTATTTAAGAATAGTCTTTTTACATGATTGAGCGAGGGTTGAACACAAATCCGTACGGCGACCAGGAGAACTAATTTCATAAATCAGACTTTCCATTGATTGTTTATGAATAGTCTTCAGCATTGTTTGTTTCAATTGGCAATGCTCAGTTTAGCTTTTTACGTGTCATACAAACAGATAAATCCACAGAATCTTGATATATGCCCACATACAATACAAAGAGGCTCCCCAAAAAGCATAGTCCAGACCGGTATGTATATATAAATAAACATCGATCTACAGACGAGGCTTTTTGCCTCTTGGTGCTGTATAGATATTTGTGTCTATGTCCCTTGGCTAAACAAAGTTTAACAGGTAAGATTTACAATTGAATTTACTGGTTTCAGATGTGTGCGATTCAAGGTGATACATACTCACAGATTGGAGACGCTGGCAGAACTCAGTTCCAATACAATGAAGATGATGATTCAGTGTCTGCCGCATACGTTACACAAAAGAGTGTTATCACGTAAGCAGCTCATCTACGTGAACTACATGAAGAGCTTAGCACAGTTATTTTAATTCTTGTACATTGGAACCTTTCCATTTAAAACGCCTCTAATGTGGACATTTCTTTAAATTATTTAAAAATATGGACAGCTTTCCAATCTGGTTCCATTCTTATTCGTACTTCTACCTTACCCCTGTACCTTTTTATCCCGACACAGAAGTGGATTTTGAACGATTATATTAGTATAATACTATATCAAATTGTGTACTACAATGCCTCTCTAATCCAAAAACCTCTCTAATAACAACAAATCTGAAAATTTTCAGATTAGACTGGTTATACTGTATCATTACCATATAAATTCACTTTTCATGACACCCATTGATTGCTGAAACATTTTATTATTTACACGCTGCACTTTTGTCGAAATACAATCACGAGTTTATCTTAGTCGCTTTAAAAAACGGCGTGTAATTCGTTTATCGATGTGTTAATGTAAAGCAACTTATTCATCAGTTCAGAAATGACCTGATATATCCAATTGTTTTATCAGTTATCTCATTGATGGCATTATTCATCCCATGTAGTCATTTATCTGTTCTCTGTTAGCATACTGTACGAGGAGAAAACATAAAATCTAGGGCAAATATCATTTCTGAAATGTGTTGATATAAGTTCAAAGGTGTCGAATTAATTTTCTTTCGCCTACATAACATTACAGGGCATCTGTGGTGAAGCTTATTTGTGACCCGACAGCATGTGATGCTGTGCTCATACCAGAGGGACAAACTACCGTTGGCATGTATGTGAGTACATTCGCCATTATCACTTCGTTGACGGTCGTTTGATAAAGTAACTTTGTTCCATTGCTTTTTTGTACGATTTTTATGACACAGAATAAAGGACGAACAAGTACACGCAGTTAATAAAAAAAAAACATTTTAAATGTAGGCGTAATTGTTACATATTTTGCGGGGAAAAGGAATAACGTTTTGTATACGAAGGCATAATTTTATTCAATAATAGTGAACCATTTTTAAAAAAAACTACGATATTCTTAAGTATCTAAATAGTTGCCATTCTTAAGGTGAGTTTTGTTTTATTTCTGAAGCAACGTGTTTAATGTTTCAGAATTTTGAATTTAAAAGTGTCTGTTCCTGTCCAGGTATGTGCGATGCCAATGGACCTATAGATGCTTGTCAACCTGGATCAAGTAGTGGTGCTATTGGACCCGGTCTTCTGATTATCATAAGGTAAGGAAGTTTTAAGTTCGATATCCTTTGTTATTTCCAATCCAATAACAAGAATGTTCCTTTTGCACATTAATAGTAAGACTATTTACTGCCTCGTTGTCTACGTTGAAATCGTGGCAAATATCTCTGTTGTTTTTATCATAATGCCACCATGTCCTCCAATAAAATCTTAGGTCATCGGGTTCTTTATGCCGCATTTGTTACTTGCCGTTTGATGCCTAACGACAAGGTAATTTTATCTCATTGACTCAAATTTTGATAAACTTCGTAATAGTTTGATTCGATTGTTTTGTTTCATAAATCCATAGTTAAGTCATTTCTTTTGTTCCTAATTTACTCATTATTTGTGATATCTTTGACGGAAAGAACGAAAATGAGTATTTTTACCGAAATGACATACCAGCGCATTATCACAATATAATTTTACTCTTTAAGACATTATGAACAAAAACTCGGCCATTATAAAAAATTCGGGCTATTATAAGATTCGGTCATTCTGATTGGCTGTCCAGCTCGGTCATTATGACAAACTCGGCTATTATGAGATTCGGTCATTCTGATTGGCTGACCAGCTCCGCCATTATGAAACCACTGCTATAGTCTATAGTTAATTAATAAAATTGTCAATAAGCAAGTGTTTTCATAATGGCCTTGTTATTGGCTTCAGACAGTCATATTAGACCTCGGCCTTCCGCCTCAGGCTAATATGACAGTCTTCAGACCAATAACAAGACCGTTATCAAACATTCACTTATTAACATTATATTATTGATTTGTAGTGATTATTAGTTATGACCATCTTTCTATTGTTGTTATCATAATCATGAAGTAATTGATTTGGTAAACAGAAGCATGTCTATAAAAAACGCTTTCTGGTTTATTACCCCCTACTGGGGTTTCAGACTTGCTGGTTCATAAGTCACATGCCTTGCACTCTTGGTTCAATGTTTTACAGTAAATAAAGATTATAAATATACTAAATATAGCGAGCTTTGGTTGTTGAATTATAGTTTGTTTAATTCTACAGTTTGGTTGGCATCATGTTGTTCTATCTCGTCGGTGGTGCGCTGTACATGAAAGTCGTTAGGAAGGAATCGGGTACAAACATAATACCAAATAAAAACATGTGGACAAGTTTCTTTGGGTTGATTAAAGTAAGAATCGTTTGCTCATATTTTGAATTTGAATACAATATATTTCAAAACGAACTTCACTGGTGTTGCTAGTCATAAACTTAAAGACAAAAAATGACACTAAGTGAAACATGAAAACGCGGTGAACACTTTAGAAGGATCAGTAACTAGTTGTAATTACAACACATGCTTTAAAAAGACCCATTCTTACGTCGAATATTAAAAATTAACTGTTCAATTTACGTTTTTGTATTTTTACCAATAGCCAACGATTGCAGTTCTTAACCTGTTGTTTTATGATTAGCATTTTGAGAAGGAATAAATTATGAAGGTCAATAACTCTTGTAGATACTTTTTCTTGTTTGTGTCAGCTGTTAAATGTTGTCTTTGCTGTTTCCTTACAGTCTGGCTTCATGTTTAGCGTCAGTAAATGCAGGAAGGAGCGGTATGACGGTATCTGAATCAGAACCAGTAATTGCTTCACGAAGAAATCTGTTGATGAAAGTACCCAACATTATGGGTAGCGTTATACAAGACATGGCTACCTTTGCTTGTTGTATATTTCATTTATAGACAATTTATGGTATCTGTGATATTGTATGTCTGTGATGTTTTATTATATTTATTGCTTGGTTATCATAAACACTTGGTGGGGTAAATGATTGTATTTTATTTCTGTAAAGTGACTTTAACAATACATGCTCTTAAAACAAATGAAAGTATTATTACTTTTAAATTAATAAAAAAATATACGTGTAAAATATTACATGTAATTAAGTATTTCTGAGATGATAAGCAAACTCATGTGTGTATAGCTGTATTGTTAAAATTAAATCGTTAATAAATTTTATAAATGAACTTCTGCTTCTTTTTACTCACTTGTAATACCAGGTAGATGAATACAACTACCTGGTAATACTTGATTTTTCCTTTGGACATTGCCATCTTATCAGAATGTGTAACATCCACAATCGGTTGTACCACCCTACCTCTGACGCACAAAACTTGTACGAAAGAAGATGTTACAGATGGCAGAATAATTTAATACAGGAAAGAGCAATGGTTTGTTCAGCCGCACAAGTGCAAAACTGAAGTGTTGTTGAAAAGGACATTAAACCCGTTACTTATGAACGGAGCGTCAGACGGACGGAATTAAAAAAAAGAACATAAAAGCGATATAGTGAAAACAATGGGGTTTACTTTGATGATTTTATTTAATAAATTACACTTCAATGAATACACAAAATTATCACAAAATATAAACCACTGATGAACAATAAGTGACTGAGGAGTTGGAAATAGAGTTTATAACTCCGATAGAATTTTACACACGCACGAACGAACGCATACCAGACAAACTATAATTCATCTAAATATATTCAAAATACATTCGTAAAAACCGTCATGACTTAAAATGTGTTTTGTTTAGAACAGAAAATAATGAGCACACTTCATCAACTGTTTGATCCTCTTAAAACTTTGATGACAGCTTACCGGAACCGGAACCAAAATGGCGGCGATGACTCTGAGTGATTGCTTCTTATTTGCTCCCATAACCGCCACGCTTACATGGTTTCAATGTAAACAAGAAACCATCCTGAAAAAAAAGAAAAGATAATACAACCAATGCTGTGGCAAATTGTTCGTTAAAAGCTAAGTGCAGACAAACAAACAAAAGAGACACTTACGGAAAAGATTCACTTTTCAATATCCAAGACACATCAAAGATGTCGTACTTTAAAAAAAACATTGATGCTTTGATTGACATGCAAGTTGAATATGTCTTACTTGCTAATTTTTTAATCATTAATTTCTATATGGAAGTCGATTCTAGTAAAAAAACAACAGAAGAAGTCTGTTGACCGCCTCGTTTAAGTATGAAATCACCAAAATAACACTAATCTGTGTTATGATGTATCGTGAAATTCTCTTAGTCTGATCAAGACAGACCTTTACTAATCCTGGTAAAGCTGACCAAAATGTAACGTTGGGTATCATTTCTTTGCCTCTAGCCTTTTTCCCAGCTCCCATAAAAACTACTCCCCCAACGAAGTATATTAAGAAAAAGGTGAAAAATCTGAAAACAAACCAATACATGTATACAGTATACAAAACATATCGAACTAGAACGGGGGCTGAAAAAAGATGGGTCCCCGACAATGTTGTAATTCGTTATACAATAAAAAACGCAAATAGTACTGGCCAAAGCTGTACAAGTGAAATAGATAAACTAATGGAAGTTCATCTTTGCTTTTTGGCTGGCACATTGTAGACCAGCTGAAATCAAACGCCGTTGGGTGATAATTTTTCACAGCCTTTCTACACGATAACTAATGCACAAACAAATCTCAGTGACCCCCCCCCCCCCCCCCTTTAAATAGTAATTTCTAATGTCATCTTCATACACTTGATATGAAAGTTTTTTAATCTCTATTCTCCTGCGTTGTTACAGATAATGCTTATGTTTTAAAAGATACATTAAACAGCGGTTAAATATGAGCAAACTAACTGACATTTGTTAGAACATGCATTCACAAAATGAAGTACGGGTACGTGATCTATATCCTGCACCACGCTTTACACGTATGGACAAAACTCTTGCCTTCAAAGAATGCAGTATCAGTTTTGTTTAAAACCGTATGTTAACAGAAATGATACCATTTGAATGCATACGTTTATTTGGTACAAGTTGCTAAACCTGTTTCAATGATAGACGATATTTAGTAAGCTAAATTACAGAGAGCTTTACTGGATTTAAAAGTAACCCAAACCGGGCATGACTTTTGTCCTTATGTACATATCTATTTTAAATGTATACAAATATTTTGGGGATTTCAATTAAAAAGATTGTAATGTTTGAATATTTATCTTATTGAACATGGTTTCCTTACTTATTAAGCACCATGAGAACTTACATAACTAGAATTAAAGAACCAACACTGAATCCTCCTACACTAGCTTCACTCGTACAATTGATTGGTCCATTTTCGTCGCATCCATCAGGGCAAGCACACACAGTTGTTAATGTCAACTCCTATAATGTTGGAATGATTCAATTATACTAAAAAATGATTATTACCCCCACCGCATAGTTTAATATCCAGGTAGATTTAGGGCCATTTTTACACCAAGTACAACGCCAGGAAAAAAGACATTACAATTACCAGTTTAGAAATTTCGAAATCTGCATCTTATAAACATTTGTTTATATTGACCAATCGTCTTTTGAACAAGTGTCGATAAAATACATTTTATATAGTGGGTGGGGCAAAGTTTCGTTCAGTATTATTACGTGTTATTGATTTGCAGCCAGTAAAAATGTACATTGCAAATGCATTAAAGCCCCATTAGTTTTTTGTATGTTAAAAGTAAAGTAGGTCTTATTTTACCTTGAATGATGTCTTATCAGTGAAACTGATTTTTACTTTCATTATAAACATTCCAAAACTTTCATTTTTAATCACGAAGTACATAATGAAATATAGTATAGTATAATGAGTATTTTGTTTTCAATGATATTGCAAAAACATAAGAAAAAGCATCTGGCAACATTTTTACGAGATCTGGCTATAAAAGGGCATCATGTAAACATTGTTTTAGAGCAAATAGAATATAGTTCTTATATTTTACAATCATTTTATCAATTGTGCTACATTACTAAATTCAAAAAGCCAATTGGCCTTTAATGTGTGGCGGCAGCGGCGGTTGCTGCTGCTACAGCTGATGCTGTTGCTGTCTATAAATAATAGAATTGACTAAATTGCTAATGACTGTCATTGATTTTTTCAACTGTTTTCAATCGATATCGTAATAAGAAAGGTAACTAAATATACATAAGGGAATTGAATGTTGCGTTATTTTTATGTACGTAATCAACTCTTGCTTAATTCTTCCGGTTATGATGCAAACTATCTATCATGTTAGTGAAGCGCCAGAAAAGCTATAAATGGTACCAGTAACATTGTGTTCACCTCCGTTATGTTTCCCTTGTGGGTGGAATTTAAAGAGGCTGAGATGAATAACTAAATAATAAATGAATTACTTTAATCATTTAGAATATTCTAACGACTAGCATTGAATTCACCTCCGTTATATTTCCTTACATGGAGCGCTTTTCGCAAAACTGAGACGAATGACTAAATAAATACATGAATGCTTTAAAAAATTCTAACCTTAGGATTTTATGTTATGTCGCATTTATCTAAGAGTTTTTATGTAAAAAAAATTGGTGATTTTATTCTTACATATTGCTGCAGTCCCTTGCTACCCTTAGCCTGCAGTATTGGATCACAGGCATGCAGGTCACACTTCAAGGTCACCTGTGTTTGTCTGAAATAAAGAAAATATCAACTAATGCTTTCATTATTTTTCCAATGTTACGACTTTATGTGTATGATGTAATATCACATGACTAAATGATCAGTATGATCAGGTGACTATTACATTAAAGATGGCTTTGCCGTAAAATATTCCTCAATAAAGGAAAATTGCTGTGGAGTTAGATGCCAGAAATGGAAAACGTTTTAACAATCTCAAATGAACATTTTGATAATCATGGCAAAAGGAAATTTCTGGAAAGCTTTAGTTCGCTATTCTACTTAATTTTTTCAACTTACGAAAGAATTCCACTCCCAGCAGAATACCCAACAATCACATTGCCATCGGCGTATTTGAACTGAGCTGTTTGGGCTTCGCCAATTGTATCTCCATTGCCAAGTTTGTCTAACACACATGCCTGAAGACAAAAAAGCACGTTGTATTTGTTCCTTTATATTTACAATGTGTAAAACCCACGTGACCTTTTATGTCACTAATGGGTATTGGGGGAAGCATCTCTTTGTACGAAGCCAGAAAAGGATGCTGTATGTATTTTATTTCGATTCAATTTTCACGATACAGAGCGCATGCTAAGCGGAAAATATGTATGTTCCACGTATAGTTGTCATTGCTTTGTATATTCTGTACAGTTCTGTACAAAAGAAAAATACACTGGCTCCCCGCTGTACCAAAAGTTTATACCACTGTTTTCAGGCATTTGGCGCGAATGTTACAGAAAACTGTAATGACAACTATACGTGAAATATACACATTTTCCGCTTCACAATTACGTTGTATGTTGTGTTATTTGCTCTAGTGACTATATTGTGCTGTTGTTATCGGCTGTTGTTGTTGGAGAAGTGTCAGTAAGCTCCGTATTTGTGATTTAGCTTATTCCTGACTTTGTATGCTGGTGTGTGTTAGAATGGTTTTCCTTTGTTATTGAGTGGGTAAGTCTATTACGTCTTTTAGACTATATAGCCCATGAACAATGCATATAAATCATACTCATGACAAACAGTATAGTACAGCTCAAAAGTACATAGAATACACATGACGACAGGAGACATATAGTGGAACGTCTCCCAAGTGGCCGCCTCTTGCGCAACATCCTCCCTTCAACAACATGATTTTGTCCCACTGCACGATTTAACTACTAATCTAACCTCTCTAGAGCAACAACCTCTAAAGAACAACACAAGCTTGCTTCTCTCAAAGGGTGTTGCTTTGGAGAGGTTGCACTATACATGTAAGTCCTGTGTTTAAGTATGTGTGTTAAGGTTTACTATTTTGCATAGATTGTCTCCTGCATTAGTTTCCATTCAGAATGAGTTATTTTATGACTTGTTTTCGACAGCTTTGGTCAATTTAGAGCCACCACAGACAGTGGGGAGAAAAGATACAGGAGAACAGGGTATTTATACTCTTATTTCGTGCCCCATGTAAAGCACCGATACACGCCGTTTCCTGCTACATTTTAACACAGTCCTAGGCTTGGTAATTGGTATAAAGACGGAGACCTTTCGATAGGTAGTCCTGCGCGTTATCACAAGACCACTTCCTCATTCCTCAAATAAGTTGGATAAACACGATACGTATACAATTTTACTTACGGCTGCATTTGAACAATCTTCACCTTCAGAAAACGGAAAACATGGATTGTATGAATATTTATCACCATCGTCCGATTGTACATCTTTAAATCTGCAAAATATTTGTACCGTGACATTCAAATGGCGTTCCATATTATACAGAATATGTTTCTATGATTTATAAACAGAAAGCCTAATGAATGCATTTCAAAGTCGCACGGTCTTGGTGACAACGTTTTAGTTTCCAAAATTATTATCTCTAAATGGAGCGGACAGATTTTGGAAACCTTTATTATTTAATACGTTTCTGTGAAAGAAAGTGATTTACAGTGAGATTTTTCAAATTTATTAAATCAATGACAATCCTTTGAGGTACATTTGCAATTTTCCATGGATTAAAGGAAAAAATAATGCACATTTCAATGAAAATTCATGGGAAAAGAATGCAATTAAACGCAGTTCCTATCTAATGTAATGAAGAAAGATAAAGTTCACCCTGTGATATCTTGAGAATTTTTTTTTCTTTTTTTAACAAGGGCTACAAATCCTTCAAGTACAATTATTGGGCAATACGTTTTTATAATGTTAACATTTTTATCAGTAATGAACAAACACTTTGGGCATGACACCTTCAATGTCATCTGCATCATTTAAACATTAAAATCATATTAAGACCAGTTTGGTTTTCTAGTAATTATGAAAATGGGCATCTCAAATCAGCATGTATTTGACACAGAATTGAAAGATGGAATAGCTTCTAAATAGTGTTCATATTCTGATATCTACATATTCAGTGACAACACTGAATAGGATAGCTTGCATATCTATCCAACCGCTAAATTGATGGTGTGTTCCATAAATCATACATTAATGATTATCATAATTTGCTTTTTTGATCGTAGATATATAATGTTGTTTAAATTTATTTCATAGCATGTGCTTTTAATGAATTAAAACTTTCTGATCGATAGATTCAGAGCCACACCATGACAGATGCGGTCTTGGTGATATGCCACACCGGGAGACAAAACATTGGTTCATGATATTCATTTAGAAGTTTTGTAACATTTACCTTGGACTTCCGTCTGCATTTCCTATACTATTCAGCATTACTTTTGTACCATCATCGAAAGCACAAGAGCATTGGTCTTGTCCTAAACAATCCTTGGCGAGCACATCGCCCGTAATGTTCAGTAATACGATTGTCAATATAACTCCAAAATGGACAAAAGTCCCAATTCTAATTTTATATAGCATCCTTTTTGTATTATCTATACTAATAGTTGATGCTTAAATGCTGAGGTGTATACACAAAGACACAAATGAGTATAATTTGTTCAATCAGATACATATCAGAGATTAGCTGACATTTCGTGTATATTCAGAGTACATTATTTAATATTATCATCAATTTATTTAGATAATACTTTCACATGACTAACAAGTGACTATTAATTTTGATAACCACCGCACGAAAATGTATAATGAATTGAATCTTTGGCCTCCGTAAATGTATACCTGGCATCTTAAACATTAGTCCTTTATACAAATTTAAAGATATTTTTTCAAAACTCTTCAGGTAGTATTCTTGTTTCCTTTGCTTTTTAGTAAGTCTTTCAATGTAATTCCAATAGCTCGTTTTATTGACCAATCCATTTTTCTGTATTTAAGTATACCTGTTTTAAATTAATTTTGTTTCGTGACTAAAGTTATTTCAGTTTGTTTCTATCCTGGACCTCCATATCTAAGTTTACTTTTTCTACATCATCTTTCTTGTTATATCCTACTTCGATGGGATCTGTTTATGGCGACCTTTAGGTTCTTTTGAATGTGACTTTCCCATCACCCCTTGTCTGTCTTGTTTCTCAGTGTTTTAAGAAGTAACCGGACGTTAAAAAAAGTCGGATGCAAGTGTTGATTTTTCTATCAAGTCTAATATGAATTATCACCATTACATAGAGATAATATAAACACGAAAGCCGATATACACCGCTGATAATAATGATACTTGTTCAAATAAAATGAAAACTGAGCTGAAGATTGAGTAAACAAATGTACATTGAAATGGTCTTGAGAGAGTAGATTACGGAGAGAGTGGGAGAGAGGGAAATAATTGACGGAGAGGGAGAGAGTGAGGTGAGAGGTACATGTGCAGGGTTAGAAGGACTGATGTATGAAGATATATATATAGAGAGAAGGAGAGGAAGTGGAGGCGTCTGAAAGGGAGGGGGAGTGATAGAGAGACAGAGAGAGAAATAGTGAGGTGAGAGGTACATTACAGGGTTCGAGGGACTGATGTAGGGAGAGATGTAGAGGGAGATGAAGTGGAGGCGTCAGAAAGGGAAGTAGTGATAGAGAGACAGAGAGAGACAGGAGGGGGAGAAAGAGAGGGATGGCGGTGGAGGAGAGAGAATTATTTAACAAGAATTTCAGGTTCTTTCAGCTTTATTGAAAAATAATACAAATGTATATATGAGAAGAATGTAACAATCATAAACAACTGTCACTTTGATATCTCAATTCATATACTGGTATGTTAAGCATGATAGGCGTCACCTTGCAATGAATCAACATATCAAATATGCACGCGTGCACACCACAACATTCACAAAACCTTAGAAAAAACTATCTGTAATGTATCTGCAAAGCACTAAGAAAAGAAAATAAAACATATTCAGTTGTATCATGCTGGTACGATTTGAATGACGTTATACATCAAGGTGTCGATGGTGATGATAGCTCAGTCCCTAACTGCTCCCACGTCTACACAAACGTAATGAAAACACAACGCCATCCTGAAATGTAACTTAATAACTATCAAATAGAATACTACATATTCTTTTTCTTCTATTTACATAGGGCAAATTTGGCGATTTCAATCAAAGTCTAATTTTCGAGATTTTATTTCCGAAAAATTACCATAAGTAATGTTATGTTCATTAATCCATAATGTTTTGTGAAGTTTTATTTTCGGTGCTTCTACCCACGTGTACAGGATCTTAGCAGCAGTTAAAACGGAAAAAATCGAAAATAATCCTAGCTGTTAGTTAGTCCTTAAACATGTGGAGAAAAGATCGCCCTTTAAAGAATTAATGAAAGAAACAAAAGTTTGCTCTGTCATTGTTAGGACCAGACATTGTTATAACCACAGTGAAATATACTCTTTTAAATTCTACGAAAATCAAAACATCACACCTTGATTACACCTGGAAATGAAGCCCAAAAAGAAACATTTGGTATCATATCTACGCCTCTGGCATTCCTTGCAAAGAATCTTTAAGTCGTCCCAGCGATTAAATAAACAAAAACAAAAGCAGAAAATCTGAAAGGGTAACATTCAACACTCTAGGTGGTCCTCTGTAATAATGGCTTCTCCAGGTCAACAGAGGAGTGAACACCACAAAGTATCACACAGCTTCGATATAAATCATAAGGAAGAATTAAGAAGCGAAACTTTATTGCAAGAAGGGGATCTTACAAACAAGTAAAAAAGGACAATGTGATTCTAGAACAATTATTTTAGGAGAATTTAATGAAATCCGAGAATATATAACTTTGAGAGTGATTAAAGACAATAAATTAGGTACAGAAATGTATGTAACAAATGGAAAACACATGACATAACACATTGCTAACCCATCAACATAATAACAATATGGTAGCTAAGGCAATAGTAATTACTGTATTTGGAACACGTGCTCTTTAAAATCAGGGCATTTGTGACTGTTGTAAACAAATCAAACAGTGATACTTACGCGATGAGAATTAGACTTCCGGTGCTGAGGCCGGCTGCAATACCAGACGAACAATCAATTGGTCCATCTTCATCACATCCTCCTGGACATGCACACACAGTCGTCAATGTCAATTCCTTAAAAGATATAAAATGATTTCGATTTACTAAGTATAACTGAACAAAATAATGGAACTATGTAACCGACGTACAATTTGAAAATTTGTCTGAATAAAAGGCTAGAGGAATCTCTTTAAGTTTAATACAAAGTTCTTGTTTATGTCCCGAATTGTTACGATAAGGATATTGTAGCAACACCAAAACTATTTTAGTGCGTCGTTACTAGTATACTTTATTAATTTCTACTGAATGTCAATCAACACTTACATATTGCACAAGTCCCTTGCTACCATCTGCTTTCAATGTTGGTTGACAAGCATGTCGATCACATTTCAGCGTGACTTGCGTTGTTCTGAAATGATCGTTACAACTATGTTACCATGCAGGTTTTTTTAGATCCTTAAAATGTCTTTTTGACTCTTGAAATTAGCAAAATAAAAAGTATGAGACTTAAATATTTGTAAATATTTTGATAATCATGGCAAACAAGTGCACGAATCAGCTGCTGTGGTGCCATGAAGAAATTTCTGGGAAGCTTTAGTTCGCTATTCTACTACATGTTTTCAACTTACGAAAGAATTCCACTTCCAGCAGAATACCCAACGATCACATTGCCATCGACGTATTTGAACTGAGCTGTTTGGGCTTCGCCAATTGTATTTCCATTGCCAAGTTTGTCTAACACACATGCCTGAAGACAAAAAAGCACTTAGGTTTAAAGGCTATGACTGGCAAACCTTTGTATTTATTAGTATATTTACAGTGTGTAAAACCCACGTGACCTTTGATGTCAAAAATGGGTAGTGCGGGAGCCACCTCTTTGTACTAAGCCAGGTAAAAGGAAGCTGTATGTATTTTATTCCGATTCAATTTTCACGATACAGAGCGAAAATGTGTATGTTCCACGTATAGTTGTCATTTCTTTGTATTCTGTACAGTTTTCTGTAACATTCGCACCAAAAGAAAAATAAAAACTGGCTCCCCGCTGTACCGAAAGTTTATACCACTGTTTTCAGGCATTTGGCGCGAATGTTACAGAAAACTGTAATGACAACTATACGTGCAATATACACATTTTCCGCTTCACAATTACGTTGTATGTTGTGTTGTTTACTTTAGTGACTATATTGTGCTGTTGTTATTGGCTGTTGTTGTTGGAGAAGTGTCAGTGTGTGATTTAGCTTATCCCAGACTTTGTATGCTGGTGTGTGTTAGAATGGTTTTCCTTAGCTATTAAGTGAGTAACTTTATTCAACATTTTAGACTATATAGCTCATGAACAACACATGTACACTCATACTCATGACAAACAGTATATATAACAGCTCATAAGTACATAGAATAAACATGACGACAGGAAACATAGTTAGACACACTTTCGTATACAGTGCAACATTTCCAGAGTGGCACCCTCTTGAGCAACATCAACCCTTCAACAACAACATGATTTTTGTCCCACTGCACGATTTAACTATTAATCTAACCTCTCTAGAGCAACAACATCTAAACAACAACACAAATTTGCTTCTCACAAATGGTGTTGTTTTGGAGAGGTTGCACTGTACATGTAAATCCTGTGTTTAAGTATATGTGTTAAGGTCTATTATTTTGCATAGACTATCACATGCGTTAGTTTCCATTAAGAATGAGTTATTTTATGGCTATTGTTGATTGTCTGTTATAAACGAGGCATTCTATATTTCTGTTGGCAGCAAAATAACAATATTTTTCTATTTCAAATTATGTAATTATTTCTTGTTTTCGACAGCTTTGGTCAATTTAGATTCGCCACAGAGAGAGAGGAGAAAATATACAGGTGAACGGGATATTTATATTCTTATTTCGTGTAAAGCTCCGATACATGCCTCACCAGTTTCCTGTTACCTTATTAACACAGTCCTAGGCTTGGTAATTGGGATGGGGACACTGAAAAGAAACGTCCCTGATACATCAGAAGACGGAGACCTTTCGATAGATAGTCCTGCGCGTTATCACAAGACCACTTCCTCATTCCTCAAATGAGCTATATAAACACGATACGTATACAATTTTACTTACGGCTGCATTTGAACAGTCTTCACCTTCAGAAAAGGGAAAACATGGATTGTATGAATATTTATCACCATCGTCCGATTGTACATCTTTAAATCTGCAAAATATTTGTACCGTGACATTCAAATGGCGTTCCATATTATACAGAATATGTTTCTATGATTTATAAACAGAAAGCCTAATGAATGTACTAAAAGTCGGACGGTCTTGATGAGCACGTTTTAGTTTCCAAAATTATTATCTCAAAATGGAGCGGACATATTTGGGAACCTTTATCATTTAATACGTTTCTATGAAAGAAAATGATTTACCGTGAGATTTTTCCAAATTAATTTACAGTAATTAATGACAATCCTTACATTTGCAATTTTCCATGGATTTCAGGAAAAAATAAATAAATGCACATTATTTCAATGAAAATTCATGGTAAAAGAATGCAAAAACGCAGTTTCTATCTAATGTAATGAAGAAAGATAAAGGTCACCGTGTGGTTAATTAACTCTCGGTAACATCATATATCCCATCGCGAGGCAAAACATTGGTTCATGATACAGTTTTAAGAAGTTTTGTAACATTTACCTTGGAGTTCCGTCTGAATTTCCTATACTATTCAGCATAACTTTTGTACCATTATCGAAAGCACAAGAGCATTGGTCTTGTCCTAAACAATCCTTGGCAAGCACATCGCCTGTGAAGTTCAGTAATACGATCGTCAATACAAATCCAAAATGGACAAAAGTCCCAATTCTAATTTTATATAGCATCCTTTCTGTATTATCTATACTAATAGTTGATGCTTAAATGCTGAGGTGTATACACAAAGACACAAATGAGTATAATTTGTTCAATCAGATACATATCAGAGATTAGCTGACATATCGTGTATACTCAGGGTATTTAATATTATCATCAATTTATTTACTAGATAATACTGTCACATGACTAACAAGAGACTATTTGATAACCACCACACGAAAAAAAATTATGAATCTTGGCCTCCTTAAGTGTATACATGACATCTTGTGAGTGTTTCTGTTCGTAAGAATGTTTCTAATAAAAAACCTTTATACAAGCCCGTGTACAAGAATGTTTTTAAGTATGCCAGTTTTAAATTAATTTTGTTTTGTGACTAAATTCATTTCAGTTTTGCTCTTCGTCATAAATGTTGATTCATCCTGCACCTCCATATCTAAGATTACATTTGTTTTCAATACATCTTGTCTTGTTACATTTTACTTCAAACTGATCTGTTTGTGCCGACCTTATTTTTTTTTTAATTTGACTTTCCCATCAGCCCTACCTCCTTTGTTTATATATAATGTTTATGGTAGTTTCTGGTTTTCATGGTACGTGAAAATAAGTCGGGTGGACGAGTCAATCTTTCTAAAAAGTCTAATGTGAATTATCACCTTAACATATTTGAGATATTGTGAACATGAAAGCCGATATACTCCCCTGATGATAACAATACTTGCTCAAATAAATTGAAAACTGGGCTGAAGATTGAGTAAATATAATATACGTGGAAATGGTCTTGAGGCGATAGAGAGAGAGAGAGAGAGAGAGAGAGAGAGAGACAGAGAGAGAGGGGGGGGGGGGGTAATGGAGAGAAAGGGTGAGAGGGAAAGGGTTTGAGGAAGCGATGGACGGAGAGAGAGAAAGATAATGGAGAGAGAGGTTGAGAGGAAGAGGGTTTGAGGAAGCGAAGGACGGAGAGAGAGAGAGAGAGAAGAAGGTTGAAAGAAAGGGACGGACGTAACATGAGAGAGGAAGGAAGAGCGGGAAGGGATGGAAGGGAAAGTTTTGGAGAGAGGGAGAATGAACCAGTTAAGGCGAGGAAGAAATATATAACAAGAATCTTGGTTTCTTTCCACTTTATTGAAAAAAACCCTCAAATACATAAACAAGAAGAATGTTATAATCATAAACCACTATATACCACTCAAATCTTTTACTAGTATGTTAAGATTGATAGTTATTACTTAGCAATCAATCAACATTTCAAATATGCACTCACTACACAAAATTCACTGAAGCTTAGAAAAACTATATGTAGTATTACTGTTGCTTGTTATGAAGCACTAAAGGTATAAAGTAAAAAGAAATTCAGTTGTATCATGCTGGTACGATTTGAATGACGTTACATATACATCAATGTGTCGATGATAATGATAGCTTGTCTCCTAGCTGTTCCCACGTTTACACAAACGTAGTGAAAACACAACGCCATCCTGAAATTTAGTAATATATTTTCTAACTATAAAATCGAATCCGGCACATCCTTCTTCTATTTGCTTAGGGCAAATTTGGCTATTTGAATCAAAACCTTCGCGGTCACATTTCCGAGCCAAAATTATGATATAGGATGTGTAATGTTCATTAGTTCATAATTTGTTATGATGTTTTATTTTGGCGATGTTTTTACGCTTAAAGTTCACATGTGAGGAAGATGTGCAGCCACGAAAGTTCAGTGTCATGGCGCTGACTACGTGTACACTAGGATCTCTCTTCATCGTTGAAGCTAGAAAAGTCACCAAATGATACTCTCTGTCAGTGCGACGTTTAACCGATGTAAAAAATCGCCCTTTTAACATTTAATTTTACAAACAAAGACCTGCTCAGTCATTGTTGGGGACCAGAAATCATGGTAGCCACAAGGTTACAATGAAATATACGGATAAATGTTTTAAAATCTACGGATATCAAAACATCACACCTTTATTAAACCTGGAAGTGCTGCCCAAAAAGAAACATTTGGTATCATATCTACGCCTCTGGCATTCCTTGCAAAAAATCTGAAAGTTGTCCCGGCGATCAAATAAACGGAAACAAAAGCAGAAAATCTGAAAGCAGATAAGCCGATGTTAAAAGTAATTTAGCTAACTGCGGAGAGTAGCATTCAACATTCTAGGTGGCCTTTTACAATAATGACTTCTCATTGTCCATAGAGTAGTGAACACCACAAAGTAACACAGCGCTTCGATATAAATCATAAAGAAGAATTAAGAAGCGAAACTTTATTGCAAGAAGAGGGTGTGGAAAACAAGGAAAAAAGGACAATGCGATTCTAGAACAAGTATTTGTTGGGATTTTGAGAGGGATTACAGACAATAAATTAGGTACAAAAATGTATGTTACAAATGGAAAACACATGACATAACACATTGCTAACCCATCAACATAATACCAATATGGTAGCTAAGGTAATAGTAATTACTGTATTTCGAACACGTACTCTTTAAAATCAGGGCATTTGTGAAAGTGTTGTCAACAAATCAAACAGTGATCCTTACGCGATGAGAATTAGACTGCCGGCGCTGAGACCGGCTGCAATACCAGACGAACAATCAATTGGTCCATCTTCATCACATCCTCCTGGACATGCACACACAGTCGTCAATGTCAAGTCCTTAAACGAGATAAAATTAGTTCGATCTACTCAGCATTTAATTGATCAATACAATGAAGCTAAGTGACCGATATACAATTTAAAGACCTGTCTGAAATAAAAGACTAGAGCTAGAGGAACATCTTCAGGTTTAATACCAAGTCCTTGTGTTGATAAGTGTATTGTTGCAACACCCGAACCTATTTAAAACGTTTATTATGTCGCTACTAGTATACTTCCGACAGATAGTCTATTAATTTCTACTGAATGTCAATCAACGCTTACATATTGCTCAAGTCCCTTGTTACCATCTGCTTTCAATGTAGGTTGACACGCATGATGATCACATTTCAGTGTGACTTGGGTTGATCTGAAATGATCGTTACAACCATGTTACCATGCGAGGCTCTCACTTTTAGATCCTTAAAATATCTTTTTTACTCTTGAAATTAGCAAAATAAAGAGTTTGAGACTTAAATATTTGTACCAAAGGGTCAGATTGGCTAGTTCATTTGTAGGAAATTTTGTTAACTCTTAAAATTAGAATCGGCTACAGGTAATGTTTGACCCTCAACGTTTAATGTCTAGTGAACACCCTGTCATTCATATAGGGGAAATACAGGCTGTCAATTCAAAACAACCCGAATTAAAGCAATCTTTGATATTGATTAGTTGCTCAACTTACGTCAGAATTCCACTCCCCGCAGTGTACCCGACAATAACGTTGCCTCCGTCGTACGCGAACTTGGCCGTTTTTGCCTCTCCAATGGTATCTGCATTACCAAGTTTGTCTTTCTCACATGCCTGAATAAATAAACGCCAAATTACCTTTTGTACAGTCTTTAATGTGTATATATCAACTATGTGTACGTGTATTGTACGTGTATTTTCAATTCCGTAAACACGTGGATCCGGGTACTAGTATTTACTCATTAGTGCGTTAACAACCTGTCGGTACGCAATACTCACCTTTTTGAAGAATAAATTAATCCTGTGTCAATGTTTTTATTAACCTATTAATTAAAGAAAACTGTAGACCGATGCCGATACGGCATTGGAAATGGGCAATAGATAAAACATCATTCGCAAAATGTTTACTAGATTTGTAATTTTAAAGTCCAAGGTAATCATACAAATAGTCAAAAACAAACACATGAATGTAAAATAGTGGTCCTTGGTGTAATAGAAATAGTGGCGAGCGAGTCTCAAAGCAATTGGTAACCTTATGTACGAGTAGAGTCAAAGAGTCTGCAATTCAATGTCTTTATTAACATTTTAGCTTTTTAGCTTATGTCCTCATGTGTATTAATATACGCAGTATACACTCGTATGATACTCACAGCCGCTCCTGTGCAATCTCCACCTTCAGAGAATGGATAACAAGGGTTGTATGAATATAGACTTCCATCGTCCGATGCTACATCTTTAAATCTGAAAAATGATTACATGCGCAATGCATATTTGATCAATGACAGTTGTTTGTCGGGTAGAACACTAGAACAGACAATGTAAAGTTTTGTTGTGCAGTCAAGATAATATTATATATATTTATTGCTTTCAATGTCGTGTATCTAATGTAGTTATTTTAGTCGTGTAGATTGGTTTATTTGTTGGTCACGTGTGTGTGTAAAAAATGAAATTTTTTGAATGTTCAAATTCTGGCAATCCGTTAAAAATACCTCGTTTTCGTTGAATAAACCAATATAACTGAATTATTTTGTAAATCATAGTCATTGGCCCGTATCGATTGATTGACTAATCAAATACAAATACATAGATTTTTAAATAGAATTAATCAAAGGATGGCATTATCTGAAATTGCATGGCTCCCAAGAAAAAGGCAGGTAAACTCAATCGTTTTCATTTCGTCTTGCTTTAAGACAACTGTGCGAAAGATTTCAGAATTGAATAGTGCGTCTTATTATGTTGTGGTTGATGGTGTTGATTTGATGTTTTAGTCAAAGATGTGTATGAAGTCTGTTTGTGTGGATATGTATTCAACTGTCTTTACACTCCAACACCTGGTAAGTGATTCATAAGTCGTCCAAATGGCGCTCTAAATTGTCATGTCAAATAACTTTAATCCCCACAGCTACCCATTCATACATTTAGATAGTGTGGAGCTATGCAAGATATTTTTATGAGCAAGAATATCACGATAGTCCCAGTAGGATTCGAACCAGGGATTCCTTGATCAAAATCCTGTGTCCTACCACTGTATTTCCGTTCCTACAAATTTATTTAATATGCATACGACACAACGACACATGACACTATTGCATCAGCCGTCCAGATACTTTTCGTAGGACGGTCATTTTCGCCATGAATTGAAGATTTTAAATACCAGTACTAGTAGATAGAATGTTATGCTGGTGGTATCCACGTTTAAGATATGCATAAATTAATAACAATACCTTGGTGTTCCATCTGAATTCCCTATACTGTTTAACATAACTTTAGTGCCATCATCAAATGCACAAGAACACAGGTCTAACTTTGTACAATCTTTTGCCAGCGCAATACCTGCGTAATAAGATAACACAATTGTCCATATAACTCCAAGATATATTGGATTTCCTTGTCTAACCTGCAGAGGCATTTTTCTAAGATATCCTTTTGTATTAATAGTTAATGCATGAATTAGATGTAAAACACATTGACAACATGGTGTATTCATGAATGATACATAAGACAGTTATCAGCATATTATTATCGCGTGTAAACACGAAGGACATCATTTAACATAATTATTATCAAATTATTATCAGATAATGCGCGTACTACTATAGGATTAACCAGTGATAATAAATCTGATATATATATAATAACATATACAGTAAAACCTCATTCAACATTAAGACCACCTAGATATAGAGGCCCGTAGGAAGTAATTTTAGATTGGGGGCTAATTGAGATTTTGTCGGAGGGGTGGAGTAATTAACATTGTAGTCGAAATTGTTGGGGGTCCTACCCCCCCCCCCCCCACCGGGGTTCCTTCGGCCCTGCTTTAAGACCTATATTTGAACTGTTTTTCTATAATTCTAGTTTTATTTCAGTATATTTTAACTTGACAATGAGACTACTGCAATTTTAATACCACATCGTTATATCGTTCTTCTATAATACGAAATGAGATATCTAGTCGAAGGTTATGGAATCCAGACCAACAAGGGACTGCTTCAATATTAAGACATTGTTTTTGTTTGATTGCACAGATATGATATACATGTAATATCAAAGGTTTACTGTAAATCGTGGATGTATATTGTACTTTTTTTTGTTTGAAATTTCCATGTGTACATTTGGATGATGCTTCATACTTCTTGACAATCACTTGTTGATTTTGACGATAAATAATTAGGCTGGTATTTATTCTCTTATGTATAATTTATTGTTGTTTTTTTGTGTGTATACAAGTATAAGCATGTGTACGTTTTTTCCATGTCTGTATACTATGTTTTGAATATACAGTGCAACCTCTGCAAAGCAACACCCTGTGGGAGAAGCATAATATGTTGTTTTCGAGAGGTTGTTGCTCTAGAGAGGTCAAATTAATAGTTAAATTGTACAGTTCGGGAAAATCATGCTATTGTTAAAGGGATGTTGTTGTTATAGAGAGGGTCGCTCTGGAGAGGTTGCACTGTGTGTATATGTAGGCTTTTAGCGTATTGATACTAAAATAGTCCTAAAAATATCTTATGAACAAACACTATATGACTGACATGAATTTTTTCCTTAAGCCGGTTCGATTGATAAAGGTAGACATGTGCTCCAATCTGATTCCCCTTTTATGTTGTTGTTTCTCAAAGAGTTTGCAACAAACCATATGGTTGACTTATGCAACATTGGAATATTGTGGAGATATATTGTATATGAAGCCCGCCCGGTTAGCTCAATGATTAAAGCATTGGTCTACTGATCAAGAGGTTGTAAGTTCGAACCCCGGGCGAGGCTAACACTGTCCGTGACGAATTTGACTAAAGATATTATACATCCTATGTTAAATTGTTTTTCAGCCTCTGAATTAGTTGGGGAAGCTTAGCAGTATAGCTTGCAGATAGCAAGTGGTTAGTACTAATGTATGCTTAAACGTCCAGGACAACTAACCATGTTTGGACTGTGCTTGAATATTTCATAGCATAAATGTTTCATTATTTTATAAATAGAATGAACACCATCTAAAATTTCTTTCTGAAGCATTTATTACATTTTAAGATTCATCGTTTCAGTGTCCCTATAATCAGAGACTACCCAGCAAACACCCGACGTTGTATCAACGTTGAATATGCGTTGTATTTAAGTCGCGACGTCGGCGACCTAAATCCAACGTTGATTCAACGTCAGGGTACAACGTCTGTACAACGTTTTTACAACGTCAAGTGTTTGCTGGGTATTCACTACATGTACATAATGGACTGTATATTGATTGTAGGAATATTAGCCACTTTCAGTAAACTTGCTGTAGAGTTAACCCTTATCGACGTGGCTAGGTGTCCTGAGTTCAATCCCTGATTAAGACCATAGATTTTTCTCTCCGATGATAGTTAACTTTAGTATGGGCAACCGCTTTAATACTGGTCTAAAACACAGGGAATAGGAACGTACACTTTCCCAAATCTGTTGAAAACATATGATTTAGGAAAATAAACGATCCAAATCCCTGTGGTCTAAGTTGCCGTCGTCGAGTCCTGTCATGTTTCTTCTAAGACAATTAAATCTCACGCAATATTTTCAGCTGTTTACCGTGTCGTTCTCTTGAACGGGTAGTGGTCCGGATGAAAGGTTTTTATACACTCAGAGTCGCAGTTACTTCCCTTTAATAAAAAACTCCATTTGTGTTGATACAATCAGAAATTGTTAACGATGTTTACTTTGAAAGTAGATCTTTGTTGATAGAAAAGTTGGTATAAAAGGCCAGTGGTTATGAAATTTTGCGACGAAGTTATTTATTTACTAATTTAAATATGTTACTGTAATCAACGTTTTGCTATTTTTTACGTTTTGTACTTTAAACTTTTAGTTTCTCTTTCAAAAAATAAAATAATGAATGCCAGGATATTGCCTGTTGATTCTTGTGTTAGACAGCTTTTCCTGGGTCTATCAACGTGCCAGTCAATACGTGCAATTGTAACTTAATTTGTGTCAGCAATGCTGCATTCTAGCTTGTTTACAGGTTTCTTATGCCATTAATTTGTCCATTATTTGGCCCCATTCTCCAAGTAAAAAAGTACATTAGTATATATTTTTTGCTCACTGAGAAACAGATTTTCCCATAATTAGAAAAAGTTTTAAATTAGAAACAAGTATGTAACATTTCAATAAATGATGTAAGTTTTATTCACAGAATGTGAGAAATAGCTTTAGGAGAATCATATTTTATCAAATTGAAATTTTCAGCATTGTATTGTTGGGAATTTCTTTCACAAAATTCGGAAAAAAAGAGCCTTTTTGCAATTGGGAAGTCACCGAATTTCGGCCTCTTTTATAGAAGGAAAAAAGGCCCTGCATGGTCCTGGTCCAACTAACTAATTCTAACCTGTACTGCCCTCTATTCAGGTGGAACGTGAAATATGTTATTTATCCTCTCTGTGGTAGGTTTTGAACCATGGCCGTTAGATCTTAAAACCTGCAATGTAGTAATTATGATCCCTTTCAAAGAAAAGGGATATATTACTTTGCACATGTCGGTTGGTATGTTGGTCGATAACCAAACCTTGTCTCACCAAAAACTGTAAAAGAATGATTTGGCCAAGCTCCTCTGATTTGGTTGGATGGTCATCACATGTATGATATAGATGACCCTGGTCGATTTTGAGGTCAAAGGTCAAGGTGACATGACCTTCAGCTAAAAAAACAATGACTAGAGAACAGTTTGACCTATGGTCCTCAGACTTGGTTTGGAGATTGGCCATTGCATGTAGATGACCCTTTTTAAGTTCAATAAGTCAAAGGTTAAAGTCTTACTATCCAGTTGAATTATTTTATGTTTTTCAGGTTGCTATCATTGGAAAAATGGCTTCACCTAACATTTGTGAATGGGCTGCCTCACTTTATGATGACAAAAGTAGAACATGGAAGTATGGTACTTTAGGAATTCTTGCCGCAGAAATATGTTTTACTCCAATACCAAATGATGGTCAGACTAGCAACGGTGTGGTTTCTATACCGTATGTTGATGTTATAGACATAAAGAAATCTACCACAGGACTTGTATTTGGTGCAATATTTGTGGTTACTAAGGATAACAAGAAAACTTGGTTTTCCTCATTGCCTGACAGGAGTGGTATTTATGGAGCATTGACCCATTTCTGGAAAGCGCAGCTATTTCTTAGGGATGGCCGTCCTAACGCATCTGGAAAAAAAGGCCAAACAAAGATGGGACAGAAATTGCTAGGTATTGTACAAGATTCTGAACACACACTAGTTAAAGCTTCAGAGCAGTTCTACCATCAGGGGAGACAACTGGATCACGCCTTGACCACAATGGATGATCTACATAATGACTTAGATGTGGCGGAGAATCTGGTTGAAGACCTTGAGAGTTGGTTTGGTCGGTGGAGATTACCAGAACAGTATCAAACGATTGATCCGGTTTTTGTCGATAAATCTGAAATACCAGATGTGTTCGAATATGAAGTTATATTTACAAAAGTGGAAACAAATCGTACCAATCTAAGACAAGTTGGTTCAATTATAATATCAAAGGATGGACTTACCATTGTCAAGTTGAAAATGAAAACAGAACATCATTATAGATGGGCAGATGTTTCAGAGATAAAAGTTATAACACCTTGGGAAATCATGATTATCAGGTAATAAGAGTCATCAAATCAGGTGACTCAAGTTTTTTTCAGTATTTTGAGAATATGACCCATACCCTTCGGATTTGGAATTTTCGCAGTGCTTTAATCAAAATTGAGAAAAAATGTATAACTACAATTTTACAACTTATTCCTCTTATTCTCCCATAGAACAGTAGTAGAATTAGGTATTTAGGTGTTTACTACCAAAAGTGATGTTAATAAACTTATATAATATATTTTTTTTTTTGGATTGGGAATTTTTGGCTGTGAATTGGGAGAAAAGATACTATTTTCCATCATGAATATGACCGAATTTCGGCAATAAAATCACCCCCAAAAAATCCCTGAAGTGGTTTAACAATATTATTAAAAAATATACATATATATTATTAAAAAGTCTTCAAAAAAATATTTTTTAAGCACCAGACATTCGGTCCAGTAAAAATGTAAACTTTACTGGACCAAATTATTTTTGAGTGGACCAAAAAGAGTACAAACCAAATTTCACATAATTTGGCTAAAAAACTTATTTTTCGAGAGTGATTAAGATATTTCATTTTTTGTTCTGAAACATGGTAAAATTATCACTGAAAAATTTACTGGACCATCGGACCTCTGACCTTTTCAAATATGGCCGTTTTGATGTACTCGGTCCTAGGTCTGGGGCTAAATTTGAAGACTGATAAAATGCTTTCTTTACTTGTCAGGTCATATTGATATGTGTTACAAGTTTTAAATTTAGGATACTATTCTTTCATTGTTATGAAGATATCCTTAGAAAATCAGTCTAATTGATGATTTAATGGATATGTGGTTAGCTAACAGTTCATTTTTTGTACAATTTTTTATACTATAAATCCTTTTGTTATCTAAATTCGTATATAAAACCCTTACTGATTGCTTGTCTAATTAAAACTCTTTCAAGATCACTGTAGTTTGATGTTTTAGCATGGATGCTGCAATTTTTAGGATGAAACATTTGATTATTTCAGTCATATTAAAATATGTCTATAGATTATACTGTAGGACTGACTGTCTTCTGTTGATCTTTATATTTCGAGGTCTCAGCGTAACACAGTCGTAACTTGTTCTTATTTCAATATGAGTTACGACACTATTGCGTTGAACCCTCGATTTGTCATTTTCTTTCTTTGATAGTTATATAAAAAAATTTCAGGCATCAAATTGGGAAGCCAGATCTGAAATACAGTGCTGTGAGTGCCAACATGGCTGCTGTATTAAAATTGCTTGACAAATGTGCCAAGTATAAACTAAAGTATGACACCCCGCCTGAGCGTACTTTATGCACAAACCATAACAGAGAACCTGCTCAAAGTCAGACATCACATCGTAAGTAAAACAAATCTGACTTCTTAAAAAATATCATTTGATAGTTTACCATCTCAGTTACTTTTTAAAGAACTTAGAATGTGAATTTTTGAGACCCCTTGCAAAATTTATGCATTGTGACTTAAAAGAAAATACTTGCATGCAAGCATATCACCAATATATGTTTCCTTTTGACCCACCATTTTTTTCAATTTCAAATTTAGTAAAATGACATATAGTCAGAATTCATCATTCTTTTCTGTTACTTTATCTTGCTTTGCGAGATATGATAATAAAATAGTGTGAAGTGAACTAAGTACTTGGATAGTGAAGAGTTACTTCCCCTAGTGAATATACTGCAATTTTAAGGATATAAACTTCACTGTGTGACATCATATGTTCCACACTTGACCAAGCTTGGACTATTTTATTAAGATATTTCTGTTGGTACATTCATTATTTTTACGAAATACAAGACAGCTTATTCTATTTAATCAAGTTTGGTTTGATACTGGCAAAATACCAATTTTCTTTCGAAAATAAATACTTGGTTATTCCACTGTAAGTTAAATAAAAATGCATTCACCTCTGGAATGTTGCATGTTTCACACCAGCTTCATCATTTTAATGGCATTCATTGTTAGAGCTGGGAGGTTTTATCGGTATATCGTGATATCAGCTAGACAATATAAATATCACAATATTTTTTCAGCATACCAATATATCGGGTTTAGCTTAAATTACTGAACTTTATGTTTATTATAGTAAAAAATGTTCATACACTGTGGTAAAGTGTTATTCATGTCTAAATGCTGGCCAATCTTGTAATATTATTGACTGTGCATGCATACATATTTATATGTATACATGCATTAATAGTTTCAACAGTGCTAAAAAAGAACAAATTTTGAAGTGTGAAACTACACTGTCAGCTATAGTCTGTATTATTACCCAAGACATTATATAGATGTTAATTTTTAATGCTTTTCTGTAAATTTACCATTTATAGATATCGCGAAACGTATCGCGATACAGCATGAAATATTGTGATATATCGTGATACGCTTTTAAGGACCGATACCCAGCTCTATTCGTTATTGCGTTTGTATCTTAAGATCTGTGACTACCCTTGAAAGTAATTGGGATTGTCACCCTTAGCAAATCAACTACACCATTGCAGTTGTCTCCTTATGATAGCAAATATTTGTATCCAAGTAATATGTTATCCTTGCAGGTGAAGGCGTCAGACAGTTAACTGGAATGGTTTCAAAGTCCAAGCCTTCCTACCCTTCAGATTTAACTGTGGGCGTGGACCAAATTCAAATTAACCAATCAGAAGAGGTTGTAAGTGAAAGTGAGGCTCTGGAAATTAGCAGACATCTTGAAAGTTTAAAATCTTTGGCAATTGGAGTTCAAGTAGAAGGAAATGATCAACTTGAGAAAATTGATTCTCTAACAATGGCTGTAGATGAAGCCAATATGAGGCTGCAAAACAGCCAGAAAAGAATAAAGAAGTTAACCTGAATAGTTCATTCGACAAAATATGTAAATATATGTAAATTGCCATTCTGTGATTTTTATGTGGTACATACGTAATTCATGTGATGATCTGGTTTCTTAATAAAACATTCCAATAAACACAAAGATGGTGTTTTTTATTTCTTTTATTTTGACTCTTGATTAAAGTTTTATTTAATACTACAGTACAACCTCTCCAGAGCAGCCCTTTGTAGAACAACAACCTCTCTATAACAACACCTTCAAAATTTCCCTAAGATTATATTTACTATATATTTAACCTCTGCAGAATAACAACCTCTAAACAACGGCCAATATTTGTAGCTCCCATAGGGTGTTGCTCTGCAGAGGTTGTACTGTATGTAGAAAAGGTTCAGTATAACGTGAGTGATAATTTTCTTAAAATTTATTTTACTTTTTCAGTATACAAATGTACTAGTGTATTGCGAAATTTTACCGGTTTTAAAGGTTAATGACTTTTCAGTGGACCACTACAAATTGAACCCTTTTAACTAAAAAAGACAAAAAAAATATATGAAAAAAAGTACTAACATAATTACAAAATTTAATGCTATGCTAAAATGTGCAAAAACAACAACACAGAAAAACAAAAACACTTGTAAATAATTTTCAAGTGTGACTCATTTATCACCAGTAGACAAAATAAAATGAAATTTATTTCAAAAATACATTAAATTAGTGCTTTACAATTGAAAATACAGATAGTAATAGCTTCAAAAGATGAAAAACTGTTTGTGCTACGATTTCAGATCAACAAGGGACATTTCTGGTATACCGATTTACACAATAGTGTTACAGAGTTGATCATGGAATACAACACATGTAAACAACAAAAGATCACAATTTATGATTAATAACAAAATACATGTATATTCTTAAAAAAATGAAAAACACTGAACTTTTCTCAGGCTCAGTAGAATAAATCTAAGAAACAAGAATGTAAAATAATCCACAACTTAGCCTTGAAATAATGCTTGAAAAATCAACACCAGTGAAATGATGCATTTTTAAACACAGTGGTATCATTACTATTCAAGCAGATGCACTTTCACACATTTTTTTACACTGATAGATGCACAAAATATTTGCTCAGGCTATATTTTTTATATTAAAGATGTTCTGAACTAAAATCGAAAATGCATAAATGTATGACACCCTGATAATGTCTCTTTTAGTGTATGAAAATTCATGCAAGGCCAACCTGAAATGTTTCTTTGCTGTAAACCTACGCAGTAAAATTTAAGCATGTAAGTAGGTATTAGAATATTTATTCTTAAATTGGACAAGTCAGAATGGAATTCTTATACTGAATAATATCTGAGAGGCAAAAAAAGTTGATAAGTGCCCTTTTTTGATGAGTAGGTAGCGTTAACGCAAACAAGTTAGCTTGAACGAAATGATACCACAGTATAGAAATTAGAAAATGACTCGACAATGCACTGATTTACGATGTGTGTAAAATATTTGTAAGAAAATGATCATACAAGATATGCATAAGAATAAATAATATATGAGTATGACTTTAAACACAACACATTAATACAACAAATAGCAGTGACAATAATATAAGCACATCTAGATACAAATGTAATGCTGTACTTTTATACAAATCTGCATAAATGTGTATCTCGAAAATGTAAACAGAAAAATAGTATTGCCCAAATAGTGTCATTCTTTGATACTTTCCATAGATACTCTTCAAAACATTTTGAAAATTATGTCAAAGTTTTTGCCCTAGATAAAAAAATATTATATCTGCAGGCATTGAATGTCAATCTTCATTAAAATAATTGATGCTGGTATCTTTATAGTGAATTTCATTGAATTTTTTTTTCTTTTCTTTAATCTCAAAAAAATGTCTACCTGTACCCCGACTGACTTCAACGCAAATTCAAAGGGACTATATAACTCAAAGGATTGTCATCATTTTTAAGTATCTCGTAGTAAACCAATTTCTACCATAAAATCCTTAAGGTTACCAAAATCTGTCAGCACCATTGTGAGATAGTAATTATGGACATTAAGGGTATAAAACCTTTAAAACAATAAATCAATCATGTAATAGCTAAAAATTAGGGAAAAGAGGTAGCATAACTTCTTTTTTCTAAGCATACCTTAATATATACTTTTGAGGTACCATCCCGAAATATTTTCGTAATGCCACATTTGGTTGAATTCTTTTTTGTATGTTGAAGTTAAAAACCTTAAGTACCAAAAAATAGGTTCAGTTGAGTAAACAAAATCACAAATATTATTTTTTCTGGTCTAAGTAAAATCAAAAGCTGCTAAGTCTGTTCAACATCGACTTCTACGACTTCACCATTGCTAGAATTCTCACCATTGCTTTCTTCTAACTTTGTAAGCTGTTGTTGCCACATTTCATGGTAATGTCCTTCTGAATTGATTAGCTCATCATGTCTAAAATATAAAATAATTATCTTTATTTCAAGCTGATAACCAAACATTTTTATGCCCCCGTCATTCAAACTGGCGAAAAGGCATTCAGAGAGTTACCCCTGTCTGTCTGCCCTTACGTCCATATAAATTTTAGTTTCCAAGTGATAACTCAAGAAATAATTCATGGATTGGTTTCATATTAAATACATGAAGAAAATAATAAAATACAGGTCAAGTTCAATATCAATTAAAATCCGAACATTTTTACGGCAGTTATGACCCCTTTTTGACTTAGCTCTCAGCGGGGGGCATTCATGACACTTTCTAGTTTAATGATGGTACAGTCAAACCTGTATTAGCAGCCACCTCCGAATAAAGGCTGCACTGTGTATATAGGCCATTCATTTTAAACGGTCACTGGATATTAAAACAAACGACCTCCAAATAAAGGCATGTTTTGTGTGGCCTTTGTATACTGGTGTGACAAAAATTTGAAAATGGTAATAATTTGATTGTTATATATTCCCTATTTTGAAACAATATTGTCATTCTGAATTTAGAAAGAACAAAAAGTTTACTTACTTCTAGCAACCATATAAGACAGACTAATGTACTAATCATGCTTGATGTACATTAGTATTGAACTAGAGCTTTGTCACAGAAGTGACTATTACCTCTTTCACCGCTTTGACACTAAGAATGCTATTGTACGCTATATGGCTAAGTTCAAGGGCACATTACTCTGAAACGAGAGGATCACTGGGCATGGAATTTATGTCAAGCACATCTATTCTTCATGGTGATGACACATTTCAAATGTCATTGCACTCGCTTAAGGAATGTGGAAGAAGTTCGCTTCACAAACTTGTGAAATAATATGCGGACAAACCCTCTGATTACTCAACCAACGACCGACCAACACAGTGACTCCAATATACACCCTCTCAGACTTCATTTGGGAGGGGGTGGGGGGTATAAAAATGCATAAACATCAATACTTACGTTCCCCTTTCAACAATGACCCCTTCGTCTAAGACCAGAATCATATTAGCGTGTATAATGGTGGATAATCTATGTGCTACTATGATAGTGGTACGATTCTGACAAACTCTCGCCAAGGACGACTGTATATTCCTTTCTGTTTTGGTATCCAGTGCTGAGGTAGCCTAGAAAAGTAACGGAAATTATCACAGGGGCTGCCATGATAAAATGGTTATAAAGTCTTTGATCTTATCCCCTGACAGAGGACCAAGTCCACAAAATTGGGCATCTGTCCACTAAATTTGAAATTTAGCAATCCCTTCAAAATCACATCAGTAGGTAGTATTATGTATTTTATGCTTTGAGTTAACTATTGGCATTAGAAATAAAACCCTTCAAGATTACTGGAGCCCTAAGTCTTAAAATAAGTGACTCAACATACATATATAAACTTATCATACCTCGTCTAGTAGAACAATATTTGGATCTTTAAGCAATGTTCTTGCTATAGCAACTCTTTGTTTTTCTCCCCCACTAAGTTTTAAACCTCTTTCTCCAACCACTGTCCCATATTCTAAAAGAAAACAGTATCAAACACTTGAACAAAAGGAATTCAATCATAGCTGTGTTCTGCTATGACCTTCATTAACATTTTATAGACTAGGTAACTTGTCTATTTTCAATGGCCAACTTTTATTCTAGTCAGGTGTTTTAACGAAATTAGTTTGAATATTTTACATTTTGAGAAAATCATGGATCTTTGTGTGAGAAACAATCATGTTTACTTGCTAATCGATAAGATAACATTTTATTTACTCTCTGTAAAAAGTTAAGATGTTTTACTCACTGCTTGGGAAAGATAAAATTCTTTCATGAATATCTGCAGCGTCAGCAGCATTTTGAACTTGTTCGTCGGTTGCTGTGATCTTGCCGTATCTTATATTATACATGATATCATTGTTGAATAAGACTGTGTCCTGTGGGACCACTCCAATACATTGTCTCAATGATTCTTGTTTTACCTGAATAGAAGAATTGTCATTAATAAATGAGACAACCGTATTCTACTTACACACATAGTCTCTGATAAATTAATGATGCCAGAGAAAAAGTAGCCGTATCAAGGGTTACTTGACAAACCCTATTTCTGGTGCCAACACCTCAACTTTGTAACAGCAAAATTCAGAAATATTTTGGGATTAATTGCTACTATAAAAATTAGAACAAGACGCTGCAGTCAATAAACGCAGAAAAAAAGCTCTTACGGACAATCACCTAATGTCCTGTCATAAAAAGGGAAAATTATGCAGGCTGTCTGAAAAGGTGAAATTAACTAAAAGTTGAAATTCCTGGGAATCTATGAATGGAATCTATAAACTTGACCTTCTATATTTACCTTAGATATGTCTTCACCATCTATGAATATAGAGCCAGCTTGTATGTCATAGAATCTAAACAGAAGTCGAATAATTGTACTTTTACCACTTCCTGAGTGACCAACCTAAAAATATTAATCATACTCAAATACAAGTCAAATGTCTAACACTGTATTTATTCACATAATTATCGAAGATTTTATTAATTTTTTTTATGATTATTCATCGATAAAAAATTAAGTACTCAAAGTCAGGTAAGAGATGGTTTTCTTGAAAATAAACTTACCAGGGCAAATGTTTGTCCAGCAGGTACTGTGAAAGAAATCTGTTTTAATATAGGCTTTCTGAAAGACAGAACATTACATAAAATGGTAAAACTTCATCAAGAAAGTAAAGAAAATTCAATGGTAACAATAAACATATGTAACATATGCCGATTAAATTATTGTTTTGTTTGAAACCAAGGATTTCAAGCTTTCTACTAAATGTCTAAAATTAGGTTACAGGGCCACTATAAGTTTTAAAGTCATCTTAGACGATTAAATTGAAATTCATTTAAAAATCTAGGAATTAATGCAAAAAAGATTTAATTGACATTCAAGTCAGTAAGAAGTTATTTTGCTATTAACCTTGAAACATAATTTAATGTGAGGATTTGGGTCTTAATAAAGCCATTGAAAAAGGGACAATGTAGTATTTCAACCCATGATCAAAAAATATTAATTATTGTTCACATATTGTCTAGATATCAGACTTACTCTGGATCATATCTGAATTCAACATCTTTGAACTGAATTTCTCCATTTTGGATCTGTAAATCTTTGGCTCCAGGGACATCACATACCTGAAATAAACAAACTTTAAAGGTTAGTGTTGACAGCAGTAGCTACAGTGTAACTTCCATAAACAGTCACCTCCGAACAACAGCCACCTCCCTGTTACAGTCAGTATACTAAAACCCAGATTGATGTTTAACTCTATTTTCACTCTCTAAACAACAGCCACCTCCCTGTTACAGTCAGTATACTAAAACCCAGATTGATGTTTAACTCTATATTCACTCTCTAAACAACAGCCACCTCCTTACAACAGCCATTTTTGTCCGTCCCATAGGTGGCTGTAGTAGGGAGGTTGTACTGTAAGTTATAAAGTATTTAATAAAAACCCCGATGAAACAGGGTCTGTGTGGCCTAGCGGTTATGGTCTCTGACTAGCTATCACTAGCTCCTAACAGCTGTAAGTCTTAACTCTTAACAAATTCTCATGTAAAGAAGATGTCCAGCTAGCTAACAGTGATCTTCACTGGTTTTACCCATGTGTACACCTGGGTGTTCCTTGACTGTTAAAGTTGTTAATAAGTCACTAATATGACCCTGATAGTTTGTGCAAAGCTAAACCACTAACAACAGGAAATTATCCTCAGAAAACATTATAAATACTCAGAAAGCATTTTAAATCACCAAATGATCATGAAATTGATGAGCAGAATTTACTGGACAATTATGCTGGATATAAAAGCATTTTTTTACATTGCCTTATCATGATTTCTAAAAAACATATGGTATTGCCTGAAACTGATTCAAATTATTTACCTCAAGACCAACATCCAACAATTCAAACATATTCTCCATGTCAATAAATGCTTGCTGAATCATTCTGTAAAAACAGTAAACAACAAATACCAGTAGATAAAGTAAATAAACAAAAAATGTGTATCCTTAGGCATAATTTTTTTGTTTTTGTTTGTTTCTGGTTACTATACCTAACCAAAGTTCCCCCGCACACATTCACTGTCTCACTTTTTTAATATGGGAAAAATTGTGTTGTTTTGTGTGAAATTTATAATTTTTTACACTTTATACTTCATTGCATTAATTCATAAATTTATAGCAAAGGGGTGAAGATCAATAACTTGCCAGTGTTTATGTATTACAGAAATGTGTGAGTTCAATTTGTAATCATTACTGAAGAACTGTAGTCAACCCTGCATTTGCAGCAGCCTCCAAATAAAGGCCACCCTGTGAATACTGTCAATTCTTTGAAAAACTGTCATTGACAATTATGAACAAACTGAACTCCGAATAAAAGTAATCTCTTAATAAAGGCCACATTTTGTCTTTCCCAAGAATGACATTAGTTTACAGGTTTGACAGCATATCAATTGAGTTAAATCATATGTACAAAATCAAACATTTCAGAAAAAATAGTAGTCTATCATTTTGGAATTTATACAAAAAGTTGGGAAAAATGGCCACTATTTTGGACTGGAAATGAGTCCATTTACCAGTACTTAATAAACAACCCTTTCTTTACCTGTAATAGGTACCCAGGAAGTTCAAAGGTCCGTACAACTGGATTATGTAAGTGCCGAATAAAACGTAATCTCCAACTGTCAGATGAAGACCATTCAGGCTGTGAACCACAGCCCATGCACACAGGAGGGAGCCCGCAAGTACCCCACCAGTAATCACGATATTCTGTGCTGTGTTAAGAACATTAAGAGAAGCTGTGGCTTTCCATTCAGCTCCCTGAAATTATACAAAATTTTATTACTATTTATAACAGTGACAAGATTTTTTCCATAAATAGTAATTACAATTTGAACTACAATTTGATGTTTCATCGGGTTTTACGCCATTTTCAACATTATTTCAGTCATATCGTGGCGGGCAGTTATCCTAACCAGCTTTCCTGGACTTCATGTAGGCCTTAACCAGTACTAACCACATTCTGTCCATAAGCTTCTGCCAAGCAACCCCACATAATTTAGTGGTGCAGGACAATTTAACATAGGATGTAATATTTTTCAGTCAAATTTGTCACGGACAGTGTGGACCTCGCCCAGGGTTCGAACTCACAACCTCTCAATCAGTAGACAAGTGCTCTATCCACTGAGCTAGCCAGGCGGGCTCTACAATTTGAACCTACATGTATATACATAAATTTCGATTAATTTCAAAAAGTACTACATATCTAGGGCAAGTACCCCAACCAGCTTCCCTGGACTTCATTTAGGCCTTAACCAGTACTACCCACATTCTATCCCCAAGCTACCGCCATAATTCAGATGTGTGGGCAATTAACATATGATGTAATATCTTCCGTTAAATTTGTCAGACAGTGTGAGTCTCGCCCAGGGTTCGAACTCACAACCTCTTGATCAGTAAACCAACGCTCTAAGCACTGAGCTAAGGTTCATGATCACTAGATTTCTATATCACAATAAAAGTGAATAGTGTTTTCTTTACAAACCTGATATTTCAAAATAGCCTTATTATATCTGTCGATTTCAAATTCTGAAGCTCCATAGTACTTTACCTGAAATGAAAAAAAAACATATAAACATCGCCCACAGAGGAGTGATTTAACATACTAAATAATGCAGGCAAAAAGTTCCTAACATCCCAAAATTACTTTGCTGGTCTCTTGTTTTTATTTTCTTTAAAAAATCAACAACTATCCAAGATGAGTGATATAGACGGGTCAAATATCAACCCCTTATTCCAAGGTCATGGATTCGAATACAAAATATTGTCATAGACAAACCTTAATACCATAATTCCTTCATAGACCAGCTTGTATCACATTTGCAAATATGAACATATAAACTACAAGCAGTTTATTTGAGTTTTATGCTCCTTGTCACATGAGGCTGACATTTTACCTGACCATAGTTCCTGGGAAGAACCATTACTAGACTCCCATCCTCTGTAAGCAACTACCTACTTTCTCACATAAAGGGACATGGTTGGTAGCTGGGCTTGGACCCATGACCCTCTATCAGTGAGAGGTTACACTGATTTGAAGTCAGCGACCATAACCACTTGACCACGGAGGAGGGTCGACGAGCAATTTATGCTTGCGCAAACACTTATAATTATCTTGTGGAGATAAAATTGTACAAACCAACAACAGCAAAACATTATACTTAAGCCGACCTGATAGAACCTGAGCAATTCAGTTTAACATACATACATTCTGACAAGATGAAATCCTCTGATATGAGGACAGGGTGATGTACGATGTTATATACTTACAGTTTCAAAGTTAAGAAGTGAATCGACTGCTGTAGAATTTGTAGCATTATCCAATGTATTCATCTCACGTCTGTATTTTGTTCTCCATTCAGTCACATAAACAGTCACAGCTAGAAGACACAGTAAGATATACCTTAGATAGATTTTTGTATACATAGTTTCCACATCTACAATATTTACCTCCCTTGGCTGCCATCTTGCTTGGCAAATTCAACAGGCATTGATAGAAGATATTTATATTTTTGTTTTGATAACTCTTATAAAAGGATATTCATATGTGACAACTACATTTTCTTAAACCTGATGTGCTTATGGCATTAACAATTTCATGATTAAGTCAACTTCTATAAAACGAGTTGTTTAATAACCAATTTTCAGATTTTTTCTATTAAGCGCTTAAGAAATTTGCCTTACAAGATGGCCACCAAGGGAGGTAAATATCGTAGAATGATGTAGGTATATGCTGTTATTCAACGAAATTTCATTTATCTACAACAGCCAGTTCACCTAACCATTTTTCCTGGACTGTTTTCTAACCAGTACTTATTTACTTTAACAAGGAACTGGCCACTTTTCAACCCATATGTAGAAAAGTCAACATTTTTGTCCAATTTTGACGAAATGGTCTGACCTGCCGTGACCTGACATCAAGCCCGATTTACCAGGTTACAAGTCCAGCACACTTACCATCGCTGCAACCAACTAACTAGATCAGTACAACAAGCACTATTATTTCATTCATACTTAGTGGTATTTTACTGAAAGATTTCATATATTTTTTACCCTCATATAATTCATGAAAATCCCATCAGAAAGGAGATACAGTAAAACCCCGATTATTCGAATGTCGTTGGGCCCTGAAAAATCATTCGGTTAATCCATGGTTTCGAATAATCCATTTCAGTATGATGTACTGGTTGGAAAAGATAAATTATGTACTGTCCGCATATTGCAAGGGAGTTAACTCTCGTATGCAAACATGACGTTACTTGAGTGATAATAAGAATAAAATAAAATGTATAACAAACACTTATTGGTTTATTCTTGTTTTATGACTGTATATGTCTTTATGAGTTAACAAAGGAAACAATAATTCCCGTTAAATAAATACCCGATACCCGCGCATTTATGGATTATGCAGAACACAATCTGACACAATAATATGTCATTTTCACTTCACTTACTAACGATTGAGTAGGCATCGCTATTGTCACATTCTAAAACAATTAAAGAATCGAACACGTAATGTTTTTATGATTGGTACATTTTTTCACCCAAATCATCATATTCTAGTTAGTTTTGTTTAATTGTGTTCGAATCAGTTTTTAAATTTTGAATGACGCTGAAATGCAAATAATTTCATACAGATCACCAGGTACGTACGCGTATTAACTAATTATACCCGAGATCATAGTGAAATATTCGTCGCGATTAGTATAAAATCGTAACAAACAATATGGTCAACTTAACGATAATTAAACTGTTGACACGGTACGTATATGAATTGATGTTACACATTGTTTGTCACACGACATTTGATTCTCAATCGGCATTGTAAACAATTGACGATTTCGAATAATAGGTGTGAAAATACGTGCATTTGTAACTTTAGGGACCAAAAAATGTATTCGGATCACACCAGGTATTCGTAAAATCCGATTCGTATAACCGCGGTTCATTTTACTTGAAATATATAGAGACGTAATCGGGACCGTAGATTTTATTCGGATAATACCGGGTATTCGGATAATCGGTGTTCGGATAACCGAGGTTTTATTGTATAAGTTAATTCCAAGTCAAAAGGAAATTTAACGTCCCATAAGCTTATAGATTTATCGGTCGTTATAGTTTCTGTTTGTCCTATAACAGAGGAATCCAGTGGGTTTTTTCTCTCGTGCATACTTTAAAGCAAGAAAAATTGTTTCGGAACCACCATCATATTTTTTTCAATGACGCCACGCGCTCTATATATTTCCAGTTTACAAAAGCAAAAATCACAGTGAAATTAGTGTTTTAGAAGGAAAAGGGCTCGTTTCGTCGGTAATTATTATCTTGTGATAATATCAGCCATTGCTTGTCTTTTGCATACTTTAAACCAAAAATAAATAACTCAATTGAGTGAGATAAAACGTCTCTACAGAACAAAGTTATCAAAACACTTACTTAAATACATGACCATGGCTATGAAAACGACCAGGCCAAATATGTAGTTGAAAGCTGTGACAAAGTAGACAATGGCTATGATAATATCTATAATGGTCGGTACAATCTGAAACACAACATAGCTGAAACAAAAAAGAATGGTAAACAAAATTAAGAAATACAGTCAAACCTGGGTTAGCGGCCACCTCTGTATAAAGGCCATCCTGTGAATAAAATTCATTCTTCACTGACTATTTAGAAAAATAATGACCTTCAAATAAAGGCCACCTGTCAATAAAAGCCACATTCTGTCTTTCCCCAAGGGTGAATTTTGTTCACAGGTCTGACTGTACACACAGTGATCCTTCTAATCCCTCTGGTTTCCATATTGAATGTTCTTTTAAGCTTTAAATACAATGTAGAAGTGTTGAAATTTTAAACCCATGTGTTTAGATACATATCTCAGATCTTTGAGTCATAATAAAGCAAATGATTATGGTTATTCAGTCTTTTCTTTGAAGATGAAACTGAATGATCAAACACAAGGATAAAAAAAACTATCCGAGTAAGAAATAAGAAACAAATCATGTCTAGGCCTGTGTGGTTATTAAAATAAACAGTTCATTGTTATCAGTCTGTGAAATTAAGGTTTGAAATGTGGTTGCCTGAAACTGAAAATTTTACTGCTTTTCATTTGATTTGTGAATGAAAAGTTGGTTGTCCGAATCAAAATTTAGGTTGTCTAAATGAAAAATTGGTTGTCCTGGACAACCGCTAATTTCACAGACTGCGTTATATTTCTCCCAGTTTTGTTAAAAAAAAAGATTTTCAAATTAGTGAAAACAACTCACTTAAGAAGATTATTTATGCTGTTGGTTCCCCTGTCAACGACTCGTAATATTTCACCAGTTTTCCTCCTCAAATGCCAACTCAGAGATAAACTGAAAATATACAATAACAAATAAATAACAAATAAATATAAATTATGATAAACAATGTATTTATCAATATTAGAACTCTGAGTACAGAAGGTCAATGGCTCTACTCAGGTATTTCTTCATTGTTAAGGCTGGAAAGTCACCAAATCACTCAACTGTTTGTACGACTTTTAACCCAATTGAAACTAAAAATGTGTCCAGTTGACACGAATGCCCCCTCCCTGGAAGCTAAATCAAAAAGGGCTATAAGTCCTCTGATTTTTTTTTATTTTAATGGAAATCAAACTTAACCTTTATTTTATTATAATACACCTTTAAATATTCCTTGAGTTATTGCTTGGAAACCGAAGCACTGAAGATTTAACTATTGTTTCTCCAAAATCAACTGACTGCTTGTATCAACTGAGTGTATCAGAGACGGGGTATTGACATAGAATGATGTGTATACCTGTGTAGGTGACCAAACAATTTTACTTGAACACGTCTGGTTGTATACTGTTGTACTGGTATCCATAGAAACGTCCTCATGTTGTTAAGAAACCCAGACCCACCTGAAGTAAAAATTACAAACAACAGTAGAAGCTGGTTGTCATGGTCCCTAGCAATTTTTTGTAAAAATCAGACCATTATTTAGATGTGTTCATTTCAGAGTTATCCTAGAGAACTGGTCTATACTTTATAGCCCTTCTCTTTGGATTTTGCTTCAAGCGTTGGTCAGGTTATAGTGGACATGCATAATGTTCTCTGATGATAACCATGAAAAAGTATATCATAGAAAAGACCTAAGTTATTACCCTTACCATCAACAGAGTACAGCGATAAACAAGAGTGCCACAAGTGTTGCCAATGCTCGTAAAAAAGCATATAAACATTGCTCACGGACGAGCGATTTAACATACTAAACAAGCACGCCACAAGCGATGCCATTGCTCATCTTTTCAATGCCTCAGTGAGATCTATCCACCAATGAAGTTTCATGTTGCTACCTCTTATAATTATAATTTATATCTCATGAGTTATTTCAGATGCAGATGATACAGTGATTACAATAGCTAGACATTATCTTCGAAGACAGCTGAGCTAAAAAAGACCCAGATGGATAACTCAGGGATTTTTTTGGGGTGATTTTATAGCCGAAATTCGGTCATATTCCCAACGGAAAATAGTATCTTTTTTTCCCAATTTACAGACAAAAATTCCCAATCCAATTTTTTAAAAAATTTTATACCTTCATTAACATCACTATTGGTAGTAAATACCTTATTCTGCTACTGTTCTGTGGGAGAATAAGTAGAATAAGTTGAACATTGCAAAAATTGTAGTTATACATTTTTCCCAATTTTGATCAAAACACCGTGAAAAATTCCCAATCCCAAGGGTATGGGTCATATTCCCAAAATACCGAGAAAAAACCCTGTAACTAAATGTTGTATTATTTCTACCTGAGCTACTTCCCTTCAAGAATAACAGGGCAGAGTAGATACAGATATAATCCCATCTGAATTCAAGGGTTTGAACACCAAGTATTCTAGGAGAATCTTCTTTCTTCTGATCATACGTCAAACTGTTCACTGTACACCAAAAAAAAAAAAACCTGGCATTAAAACTTAGACTACCACTAACTCTAATACTGCATATTCTATCTTCTGAAAATGCCACTTCTTTGTGCTCAACCACTAATCCAATACTCTTCACTAATTTACTAAGTTAGTATTCAATTACTCTAACTGATAGAAGGTCATGGGTTCAAGTCTAGTTACCGACCATGTCTCTTTATGTAAGAATGTAGGCAGTTGCTTACGGAGGATGGGAGTTTAGTACTAGTTCTTCGCAGTAACGATGGTTAGGTGAACTGTCTGCCTCATATGACTCTGACTGTTGAATAGGGGCATAAGACACAAACAAACTAACAAACAAACAGACAAATAGAGCATTCAATTATCATGGTTGCCGCAATGAGCCAGATTGATTGGCATGAGCCTGTACAAAAATGTAATCTAATATTAACACTGACAATCACACTTACCAATGTATTTGTTGTAAATTGGTACAAATACATTAATGCCTCTGCCGGCAGCCAGTATAAAAATGCATCCAATGACTATAGCTTGGCGCCACCAACTTCCCTTCGGCCAAATGTATGGTAACATCATCTTTAGTTTCTTCAACACATTACTCCAAGTTGAACCTGTGTGTGTGGTAGGTGCAGAGCTTGTGGATGAACTTCCTTCCTGGATACAGAAAACAATGAGAGGGGCGGTCAAAAAACAATTGAAATATTTTAATCCTAATATGAATAAAATTGAAAGATTGGTATTTTTCGGTCATTAATGTTAATTATAAATGTCATGTTCTTTTCTTTCAGTGGCTTCATGCGATACCTAATTTATATGTGAACTTCATCCTTTATTCAAAGACCTTAATAACTAGCTACAACATATTTCAACTGAATAAATAGAGATGGTTTCTTGCATTAAAAAAGTAGAAAGTCAGATTTTAATTGCAGTGCTCAAGAAAATATTGTAATCACTTCACATAACTAGAAAATAAGAACTTCACGATCATCCCTGCTTGACTTCAACTAAAGAGTACAATGACTTACTTTTTCATCTTCCTGGAGCTGCAAAGCTCTGTAACCATTTGTTGGTAATCCAGGAGCTTTAAAGCCTAACAAGAACAAGAGGGCCGTACAGGAATATCTAATCACCCATAATACAAATTCAGCATGATCTGTTTGACTGAAATAAAAGAGTTATTTCTCAACTTTTATATTAAACAGAGTGTTAATTTATGAATTACAGTAAGAGAAAAAATTAACATAAACAGCAGTACAAATTTAAGCACTGCAATATCACTACATAGATGGTATATGAAATTTGAAATAGATAAAAAAGTATGTATTCTTGGGTAACAAGTGTTTGATTTAAAAACAACTCACGTCAAAATCATTTGAGGTTCAATTTAAATAAATTCACGTAATAAGTTACGCTTTTTATGAAGTGTTTTCAAATTGGGTAAAGACAGGCTTCAAATAAATCATATGCAACTACTAGTTACATTTTAAAAAGGCAAATACTCTTTTTCAGCTACTCCAGCAGAATTCCGCAAGACAATGAGTTTAACGCTTGGTCTGGTATCCTACCTATTTTGGTTCCCTGCGTAAGGCAGGAAAGTAAGTCAGACAGTAAATTGAGTCAGGTTAAGCACATTAATGGTGGCGTCTTGTTGGCAAACAAATGTAAGGCCTTAGGGAATTATCATTATTTGACTGATCATCTATCAGGAAAAAATAAAGTTATATGATAAATGATACATAAAACAGTTTACACCTAATCCATATGGTAGTAGAATAGAATCAACTGATGTAAGAAAGTCCCAATATCTCAACATGTACAGCATACACAATGACCTGATAACTTAATGTCAGCAGGGCCTTTTTTCGAAATATTGGGAAGGGGCCTTAGCCTTTCATTTTCGGTAATTAAAGCCCGATTTTGGGCCAAATTTGGAGAAGGTTAGACAACCAAGTTAGAATAACATTTCATTTTTGGGAATTTCTTTCCCCAAACTGGGAAAAAGGAACCTTTTTTCAATTGGGAAGTCACCGAATTTCGGCCTCTGTTATAGAAGGAAAAAAGGCCCTGGTGAGGGGCAGGTAACTCCAGACTAATTAGCACTTACCTTGTGATGTACCACCACCAATCATGACTCCACCAACTGATGAATGCAAGATTCTCTCGTAGGAAGGCTAAGGTCCAGAACACCAGTAGCAAGAGACCATGTCCTCGTGTAGGTATTGTGGGTAACATATGCTTACGTTCTAGAGCAAGAATCTTCAGCGAGAACAACCAGGTCAGGGACAAACACAAAAATGTGAGGATATCTACTCCAGCCACTCCTCCATTTTCTTTCAATAAATCTTTGGTAACTATGTGAGACAGTGATTCAAGTAGGAGTAACACAGTCAAAAATATTTGCAAAATTGAACCAAAGTTTGTGTTGATGTATTGTTTTTCAATTTTCGTTGAATATTTATTGTACATAGAGTACTGCAAGCACCCAAAGATGAATAAGAATAAAAATAAAACTGATGATGATATTGTGTCCAAGAAACATTTGTTTATTCCATCGTCTATCCACACATCTGTGAACTCTGTACCATTCGAACAGTACAACATCTTGATTAGTTGAGTGGTAGGTTTAACTGAAAGTTAAAAACAACACATTATAACAAGGACTTATATACATACATGGTTTCGCAACTGCTAAAAATAGATCAAACGATATCGTTCGGCGATCCCACAATGCATTGCTATATACTCGGCAATGTCCGACAGCTGTATTTGGGTGTTTACGAATTTGATTATACTAATAAAACTCTGGCAATTGGGCACGGGAAATTGGTAAAGGATGCAACAAATTCCTTAAAGATATTGAGATACATTTATAATCCACGAAGTCTAAGTATAAGCATCGAAAAAGGCATCAGGCGAACATTTTAAATTCCAAGATGGCGGACATCTATTATAATCCTTTTGTCTCCGAGATTAAACATTCGGATATCACGAATTTTTTCGTATTTTCGCTTTTGTAAACAATCGCTTGTATTCCCGTCTTATTATCACGGGATTTGATTACTTTAAACTGTTAATACGGAAGTTGCGAATCCATGTATGTATATAAGTCCTTGATTATAATAAATATTTTAGAATGACTGCTTATCATTTCTTGGACGAAAGGTTCATGTCCTCACGTAGTAAGCAATGTTCAGACATATTACAATTATAGCATTTTGGCAAATGTATATGATCATCAAGTCGGATTAGCTCAGAGCATCTGACTTGCAAGCAGGATCGAGATGGCAAATTCAAGCCCCGCATCAGGTACATACATTATTTTCCTCAGGCCCTTTTGATGTCATTTTTAAGTCCGATATTCTCCTTCGTTCCACAAGTAAAAAAATATATATTTTCTCACTGAGAGAAAAAAATTCCCTATTTATATGTAAATAAAAAAAATACATACACATGTACTCAGCTGACTTTATGTCCCATAGATGCTCAGTCTGCGAAATTAGCGGTTGTCCTGTTGTCCGGGACAACCCGTTTTTCATTCGGACAACCAAAATTTTGGTTCGGACAATCAACTTTTCATTAACAAATCAAATAAAAAGCAGTTAAATTTTCAGTTTCGGGCAACCACATTTCAAACCTTAATTTCACAGACTGGATGCTTCCAAAACCAAAGTTAAATTCCAAAATCTAGCAGAGTCATGCTAGTGTGAGTTATATAGCATTTGTAATGTTTGCATTTATGTCACGAAAAATGTTCCGTAAAGTAACTTTAAGTTATGCGAAGTCATAGCTTGAAGTACCGTACACAAGTCAAATGGCAAAATATATTTCTGACCTTGGCTATAATACGAATAACGCTATAAATCAAGAGATGGCACTATAACTTGAAGATGAAAACTTACCTCTGAATTAATATCACAGCGCAAATAATACTGTCACATATTAGATTTTGTTATATAACATAAAATGTAAAGGCGTCTAACATGTTTTACTTGATTTTTTGCAATCAAGCGTCTACCGATTTGGAAGAAAATTGGATAGGTATAATAGACGGTAAACACGGTACCATGAAAACCGGAACATGTAATGTGATAGATTTTAAGTGATAAATATTGGCGTATTTGAAGAACTTTGCCATGTTAATAATAAAATAAGAAACATTTAAATCCTTAATACGGTAATTATACGCCCCAAAAGAAGTTATCACCTATTCTTAAAAGTTATATTTATCAAGGGAACTAACTGTGTCAGATATATTTCATATGATTAGAAGATTTGTCTCCCTTCATCATCTGTTCTATTTGAGTGACCCTGATGGGACAGATATTTTTTTTAAATGTTAAAATGAAAATGAACTACGATATTAAGACAGATTTCGTGTAATGATAAAACACTACATATTTTTACGTAATGAATTAGAAATTGAACATGACCACGGAAATTAGTAAAAAAAAATTAAGGAAAGCAACGGGTGTCGGGATTCAGTCTGGCAAATGCAACGTTGTCAATATTAGACCAACAACCAACCCGACTGCTCGATCTGTCAAACCATCATACGAACAGTTAGAAAAGGAATTGAAAGGGTCAAGACCTTATTCATCATCAGCGCTCATGAAAAAGAAATGCACACACGAGCAAAACATTGAAAACCATGCAAAACCTCTCATAACGCCGGCCAGCTGTACAAGTTACATCTGATTCTAGACAATGGCCTATGTATGTATACTTTGATTCAAGAGTTAATCAAATTAATGATTCTGTAATCATTGATAGAAAAAGATAATTAGTCGCTTCTTCTGAATCACACATTATTAGAGAAGGTAGGTAATTTCGCTAACATCCACAGGAATAGGTTGGTATTGGATGCTACTTGTATGGTTCACGCTGTAAATACTCACAATCTTAAACTCACCTTCATATTCAAACTTACTTATTAATTAGTCCGAAAACTGAAAATCACCTTGGTCAGTAATACACCGCCATGTCGTTTGACTCAACAGTCTGCTCCAGTGCCAGAGATTTTTTCATTCTTTTTAAAAAAGCATATTTATTTTTTGGACACTGTGACTGAGCGATAGTTCAGCTTTACATAGCCGTCACTCGCTCGGCGCTCATGAATTTTGATGCTGATCTTAGTACTAAGTTTTACTGCATCCGCCATGCTGAACTAGTTCCCGTTCCATATTGCAGTGCAAGTCTATGTAAGTTCAGATTCAGTGATTACCCCCAGTACTTTGATTTTTTCAGCGGACACAGCTGTGTACAATTTTTGTGTTTTCTTTAAAATTAAATTCTCTGAAGCATTGAAGCGAAGTATAAAAGCGGACTACATGTGCCTCGTGATAATGGCACAGCGAAGTTCACGAAATTTAAAACCCTTGAAAAAACAACGATTTACAAAGTGCACATTTCCGATTAGTCGCTCAGATGAGTGCGTTGTCAGGTGTATTACAGACGAAGCGAATCTAAACGAATGGACAATAAAAAATAAACCAGCGTTTGAAATAACTGACTGAACCGTGTTAAAAAAACTGTGTTTGTAAAAGAAACGTATGATTTGTATAGTTTCAAAAAAGTTGAAAACCGTAAGCTGTACTTTAAGGTTGATGAACTTAGTTTAAAAAAGCACGCACAAAAAATTGGATATACGAAACTCAGAAGGTAAGTTGAACTAATATTGACGTACTTGCGTAATTGTTTTCTTACAGCACGTGTTGGGAGTTTTATGTTCGAAAGAACTTTGATTAGTTTCAGATTTTATGAGTATCTTATAGAGTTCAAGCTAGTCAGTCATACATTGGAACTTCGATATTTAGACCACCTTAATGGCAAAAAACTGGTTTTATTATTGAGGTTATCTTGATATAAATTACTTGCAATGAACACGAGGGAATATAAAGACCGGTCTAGTTAAATTGCATGATACATGTAATTCTACATTAAATATAATTTTGTGGAATTTAACGCATATCAATAATTATTGGTCAATCATTATTTAAGATTTATATGAGTTAAGTCTACGATTTAGTGGAGCAGACCTTGTATGAAATTGTGTTAAATTGATTAAAAAATGTATATCACCCACGATTGTTGTCGTGATAGAAGTGATGTATAAAAGGTTCAAAACCGGTCTTCTTGTAAATTATTTGATGGTGCTAATGTACATTTTTCCGTTCAAGTTGTTTCGTGTCATGTTCGAGTAGTTATGGTCCCTAACTAGCAATCACTAGCCCCTTATCGCTTATAGTTTGTGTCCAACCTGACTAATGATTATTACGTGCACATGTGAGGAAGATGTCAACTGAGCGAGTCTACGGAAGGTCGGTGACACCCTGTGGTCTTCCTCCGCTAGTTAAAGCTTGAAAATGACCCTGGTTGCCAGGGTGACGTTAACCCCTTCTGAAAAAAATGTTCGTATCTCCAGTTTCAACATTTTCTCAAAAAGTTCCATGTCTTCCGTTTGATATATTGTATTTTTCTCTGGTAAGTTCGAATCCACTCAGCTAATTCATGATCCAATGTCTTGATTTGTGATTCCCTATACCATGCGTGCTCTAAAGCAAAACAATTAGGTTGTCTTACGATGCAGCGGTCGCCTAGTGAATTTATACATTTTTACTATGTTTGTACAATCATTTTAAGAGATGCCTAACTGTACATATATATATTTTTATTTTACTTCAAATCTTGACTTTATGACTACCTGACAAAACTATCATCGTAAAGCTGTTAAACTTTGCAGAAAAAAACATTTACAGTCAAACCTGCTGTGTAAGCGGCCTACGCAGAAATAAAGGCCACCCTGTGATTAAAGGTAATTCTTTTAAAACACATAATTGAATATTCAGAAAAAATGACTTCCAAATAAAGGCCACATGTCAATATAAGGGCCCAGATTATGTATTTCCATGGTGTGGCCTTTCTACACAGATTTGACTGTAGTTAAAGTATGCATTTTATGATGTGTAGTAATGTTAAATCATACAATTTATGACGGATGATAAAACTATATAAAATAAAGGCAGATTACCTACATACCGTGAGAACAGTTTTATCAACGAACAGTTCAAAAGATTTCATGTCGATAAAATAAACAGACGAATCCCATTTTATCGTACATGCATTAAATCGAACTCTGGAAAATATGAAGTACCTAATTTGCCTTCTAACGTCGAACCTCGTTCTCTCGAACATTTTCTTTAAGTCGAGGGATTTTAACGAACCGAACATCTCCTAACTGCGACCGTTCGTGAATTCGAAATAAAAGGTAAAAGTGACAGTATTTCTACTAAATCTTACTTTTGTTTGATTTCACAAATGCTAGTCCACGGATTCTTTAATTATTCGAATATTAATGTCGACTGAATATACTTACTATGTTAAATATTACATACGACATTTCGGCTGAAAGAATTAATTTCAGTACATAATTATTTTTTCTTTAATTTACAAATGTTTAAATTGCAAGCAAAACTTTAATGCACATTATTTCATGTTTTATGTTGTTGAAATGTCAACCGCATGCTGCATGTCAAATATTTCACAAAACATGGATATTTGTCTGTCATTTTTTGTATTGTCTTAGCCGCTTATGTCATGCAGAAGAAGATAGTTTTATTGTAAAGTATGTCTCATAATTTTGTAATGTCTTGCCCACTTAAGCCAGACATTGTGGTACATGCATTGAAAAGCCAGCACCAAGATCTTTTTGAGATTTAGACAGTCATACGATAATGGTGCATTTAAGTTATTTCGAGACGGGATGCAAAACCCATGGCAACCAGACACGACATCCTAAATTTGTAAGCTGGTGTTTAAATTTTGATTCTTTTTTACCTCTAAAATTGAGAACATAACTTGACAAACGTTTAGCTGGGTTGGAGGCCTGGAGATGGGCGGGGGCGTTAACCAGCGAAATAGGTTGAAACTGGTTTATAACGTGTTTCCAAACATGTGTGTCAGGATGATGAACACAATGTTTTAAATGATTGCTTGCTGAGTTTTAACAATATCTCCAGAATTCCAGATCTTGTTGCGAAAATCTTGTTCAATGGTCAGAAAAAAGGAACATAAAAAGTTCGTTTCTGGTTACCCGACATTCCCTAAATTGTCCCCTCGTTCACTCTGAGACTTTTATTGGGCCCTCGTCACTCTGAGTCTTTTATTGGGCCCTCGTCACCCTGAGTCTTTTATTGGGCCCTCGTCACCCTGAGTCTTTTATTGGGCCCTCGTCACTTTGAGTTTTTTATTGGGCCCTCGTCACCCTGAGACTTTTATTGGGCCCGAGGAACGGTACGTCTACTGCCTCACTACTTTACCCTTCCCCAAGCTTTCAATAATGATAATTTAAAAAAATCACCAATGAGCACGTGGCCGGAAACAAACATCTTAGAGAAAATGAAGCCATATACTGTACTTTCATTTATTTTCGTTGGGCTCAATTTTCGTGGTTTTTACTAAAAATGACTATTTCGTGGGGACATAAATTCGTGGATTTTGATTTTTGAAAAGAAATACCTTATCTCTGCATTGAAATTCGTGAGGATTTGATTTCATGGATGAGCCGACCCACGTAATCCAAGAAATTAAATCCCCAACGATAATTAATAATTCTACAGTATGTGTTTAATTTCCATATTGGGCTCAGAAACAGACCATTTCCATACAACAGGATGATTAACGATAAAATAAAGATTTTAAAAAGATAAAATTAAACCCTTAAAGTAGCTTTTTCATATTTTATCATTAGGGCTTACTACAGTAAGACGGATACAATATACGTGTATATCATTATCCAGGAAGTGATGTTAGTAATTATTTTAATAAGTGTTCGTAAAAACTACCTTCATAATATTTATGTAAGTCAAGGGCTGTTATCGAGGACATCTTAACCTTAGATAGTGCAATCCTCTCCTTTGGGAGTAGCAAAATTATACTGTTGTTTGAGAGGTTGTTGCTTTAGAGATATTAAATTGATATATATATATAGTTAATTCATGCAGTCCACGGAAAATCATGCTGTTCTTGAAGGTAGGTTGTTGCCCAAGAGAGGGCCGCTCTGGAGAGGTTGTACTGTAGTTTCAAACTTTACCATCTTGATTGTGGTACACAATTTAGTGACATTTACTTTTAACAATTGCACCCCAAAAAAAAAAAAAACCAAATCAATGAGATTAAACATTTTTATTTTCTAACAAGGTGTTTCAAGATTGACGAATGACAAAATACAATTTAAAACACGCCTTTTTCGTCATCATAAATATCGTACAACCAATGTAAAATCAGCCCATTCATTTTATTAAAATGTAGTGTAAATTTCGTACTTAAAATTCCTATTTATCAATGAGGGCCATTGTCTTCATGTTAAAAATAATGTGATTAATTCGATACTATTCGTTCGACTTGATACAGGTTTAATGACACGAAATTGAGTATTCTAGGATGTATAATGATACATATGAAAAGAAGATAAAAATACAAATGACTGGACCACCATGACTGTTCGTCCGTACCAGCAAGTCAGTAATCAATAATTTATCACAACGTGTAGTGATGCGCATGCGCGATGTATACTGAACAACTTTAAAAACGCACACATTTTTAAATGAATTGCATTTTTTTCAAGAGTCAAGTGTCAAAGTCCAAATGACAGACTCAAATCAGTCTTACTGAATTATATTACATCAAGACATTATATTGTTGAAATTGTGGGAAATTATTAGAACATCTTTTGTATACCTTCTTTTAATTCCACATTTAAAACAGAGAAATGTACGATTTAATACAATATTGAGCTCGAGCAAAAACTAAAGTGTTTCTTGTAAAAATGGGGTCTGGACGACTTCTTAAACAATATTAGACACAATTTAGGGTTAAATCTGACTGTTGTAATAATTTCTGGTCAAATTTACCCAAAGTTTTATACAATCGCTCTACCAAACTTAACCGAGCCTCAAATTTAACCCAGTGAATTTTTAAATATTTCTCATTAAAAAGAATATTAGGAAAATATTATGTTGGATTGTTTTCAGCAAAAGTTTTAAGTTTCTAAGATATATCTCATTACCTGTAAATCATCTAATTGACGATAGTCTTAATAAAACAAATAGCTTAATGCTTGGTTTCCATGGAAACACTTCGATAATTATATTTTACGTGTTTACTAACGGAATTATTAGTTTTCTCAGTCATAGCAATTATATTTAATTGGATTTTGGAAATATTTACGCTTCGTTTTCTGATTGTTTGTCTGGATGATTATGTAATAATATCACATTCCTGGCTTGTAACAATAGCTTTATCATAACTTAAGGTTTACAATAAATGCATCATAAAAAGTTGGTTTGCGATCATGTGACCTTCGTAGGTAGATTGCAGTAAGCAATTTTGTGCTTACCTTATGCGTTAACTGGTTCAGTTGTCTTATCTGTACAAAGCCTTTAGTGCTCTACAACATGAAACGGGGTCCAGTTTAACTTTATGCGCTGGTACTGAAAACTAAAGCTTGAAAAAAGAACGAAAAGAAAATGAAAAATAACAAAAAAGAACGAAACGAAAAATGCGAACCGGAACAAAAAAAAAACGAAAAAGAACTTAAAATAAGTTTGGATCGGAGGAGCTTTCAATGAGTCGGTCAATGAACTGCGAACTAATACTTCTTTAAGAGTGTCCTGAAAGTTTTCTTTTAAATGTATATACTTCTAGACTGGCATGAGATATCGATAGCCTCATACTTGTAAAGCTGAAACACACAACATACAAAAGCCCCTTCAGTTAGCTAAGTAGAAAGCCAATCCAGAGGCGCCTGGTTCGAATCCTCCTAAGTCCGAGTTAATAAAACTTGAGTTCTTGGTTTTGGTAACTTGACGTAAACATAGGGTAGATAGAACGGAAAACTATTCTTTGGTGCCCAAAAATTAGGGACGTATACGTAAACACTACTTCTTTGGCCTTATACAAACAATTGATTCATGCTAATAGAAATGACAATCAAGTATTTTGTTGTTTACAGTCGATTGTAAATCAATAATTTATGTAGGTTAATATATTGCATTAATGTATTAATTATGATGTTGTTTCTTCTCGTTTTCGGACATTCAATACAATTGATGTGTTGTATACTATGTATTCATTAAATATAAATAGCAAACATTGGTCGATAACACTACTTAGTGAACAGTTTGCTACAGGACAGTAACATCTCGCTAAGAGGTCACTACAGTATTAATATATCCTCAGTTCAACAACGGCTTATTTTCCAACTCATCATTTACTCTTTATATACAGTCAAAAACTGCGAACAAAGACCACATTTGTGAAATACAAAATATGGCCTTTGTTGAGAGATGGACCTTGTTCAGAGATTATTTTGTGATAAATATTCAACGGCGGTTTTTAAAAAATAGACCTTTATTTACAGAGTGGCCTTCCAAGGTGGCTACTAACCCTGATTCGGCTGTATTTCTTAGATATTCTAATTGGATGATTCAACCGGTTCCCGTTCCGTGTTGCATTGCATCATAAATTTATGTACAAACACAAGTGCCAAAGGGAACCAGTCAGCTGGATGGTAACACCCTCTTTAATACGTATACCGTTTTATCGTGTTTAAAAGACGGTTGTCTTTCCGAGGCATTGCTGTACATTACGAAAATGCTTCAAAGAATTAACCATTATGAGACTTTCGCTTGGTTGGTCACTGAATCAAGTTTGCCTGTATGCTGTACATCCAATAGATATTTGGTTTACTGAAGCATAAACAAATGATGGTACATTAATATCTTCAATTAGCGCGCCCATGAAACTGCGTTTTATGTACGAAATATACGTTATGCTAATGCATAGGGGCGTGTCAACCTGCTGGCAAATACTAGAAATGCAATTAGTGCATTTATTCTGCCCACATGAAGACAGCAATAAGTTTTATTTTATAGTTACGTTTCGTTTTTGAAATCCATATAGTGGTTTTGATAATTTCATTTTACGCAGTTCTGATGTTTTGCAAGTAATGGTTACAACCCTGTTATGACATTTATTCGTCTGTTGATAAATGGATGTACACAATATTCAAGTCACGGCGGTACAATATGTTTTTGTTTTATTTAAGATATAAAACTGCATTCTAAAGATGGTGTTGACATCTTACCTTGAAATGAAACATAAAAATCTTCGTATACATAATTATGGTTTTAAATTAAACTGTGTAGAATATTGGTATAAGTTTAGGAAAGCAGTCTAAATCTAAGACGTAGTCTGACTGGTTGATGATGAGCTCATAATTGGAAAATGACCAATGGGCAGCTGCATCTTTAGACAAAAAACTGTGAGACGCAATCTGATTGGTTGATGATGAGTTCATAATTGGAAAATGACCAATGGGCAGCTGCATCTTTAGACAAAAAACTGTGAGACGCAATCTGATTGGTTGATGATGAGTTCATAATTGGAAAATGATCAATGGGAGAGCTGCATCTTTAGACAAAAAACTGTGAGACGCAACCTGATTGGTTGATAATGAGTTCATAATTGGAAAATGATCAATGGGAGAACTGCATCTTCATAATTGGAAAATGATCAATGGGAAAACTGCATCTTTAGACAAAAAACTGTGAGACGCAATCTGATTGGTTGATGATGAGTTCATAATTGGAAAATGATCAATGGGAGAACTGCATTTTCATAATTGGAAAATGATCAATGGGAGAACTGCATCTTTAGACAAAAAACTGTGAGACGCAATCTGATTGGTTGATGATGAGTTCATAATTTGAAAATGATCAATGGGAGAACTGCATCTTTAGACAAAAAACTGTGAGACGCAATCTGATTGGTTGATAATGAGTTCATAATTCGAAAATGATCAATGGGAGAACTGCATCTTCAGACCAAAAACTGTAAGACGCAATCTGATTGGTTGATGATGATTGGAAGATGACCAATGGTAGGGCTGCATTCCGAGGAATGCCTCTAATTCTGGTTATATAACTGCAGATACTGTTTATTCAGTAATATAATCTTAAGATTTTGTCTTAGGTCATAATTGGAACACTTTCTGGTAAATGAATAAACCACGGGTCTTTGCGAACGCAGCAATTAAAAAGAAATGACAAAATGATATTTTCATAGTCAACAAAATAAAGTGATTTCGGTTCTCATCCGATATTTTCTTTAAGATATCTACCACCTGACTGCGAATTATTAAACGCAGCACATGAAAACACACACACACACTCAAACCAATTCCTGGAAAATACAATCACACGTGTGTATTTAATTAACTACGTACCTGCCAAAAGCAAAACTGATTCTCGCATGCTGCGGGGAAACTTGCTCTATAATTAGGACTCAAGGTTTTGTACCATTATTTGATGAAACATGTCATGTTCTATAATTTACCATACTGTTTATATTGAACTATCAACGCTTCTTTGAAAACATCATCAAAATAGCTTCTGACATCAGTAGCCCGTAAAAGCATTAGTTGGTTGGGAACGATTCTTTCTTAATTGATCTAATCTGATTAATTGAACAACTAAACGCTAGCCTTTCCGTGCCAATAAATATCATAGGGTTTGAATCTTACCTTGTTAACCTAATGTTCAATTTTGAAAACAATGTTCGCGATCGCTCATATATGATTATTCACTAAGGTAAACTATTTTGCATGTGTTAATCGATATGACCCTTTGACCGTAACGCAGATTTCTAATAAATCGCCATCGGGTTGAAATGATTTCCCGAATAAATATTTGTTCGTTTCTTCATTAAACAAACACATTTGACCTGAACGTGTTCTGAGACGAACTTAAGAATAAACAAAACTTCCCCTTTCGGAACACCTCGGTCTGTTCCGTACTTCCAACTAACGTAGGCGTAGCTGATCGAGGAGCCCGAATGCTAAACACCTTACTTAGAATACCCTTTTCCATTTAAAAACACCATGTGCTTGATGACCCTTCAAGTTTCGCTAACACAAAACAGTTAGAAAAACATTCTTGTATTATCTTGATATAAAAGTTTAATGTTTTCCTTCGGCCACTGTAACAAGACATGCATTATGTGCAAAATGTGCAATGTTCGTCAGCAAGCGCACGTACTGGCAAAACGCTACGCGTAACGCATGCACCAGTCTATAAACATTGAATGTAAACAAATGCAATAGGATCACGAAATTCTGGTTCCTGCCAACAACAGTGTAACCTAATTAACACCCGTAAAATTGGTTCAAAACACGGAGAACATAACTAGGGTGAATATTTCTCATTTATTAGCCCTAATTCGTTTATTTCATCATTTGAAGGCGCCACAACGTCCTGGTCTGTATTTTATACCCGTCTGAGAAACCTCAAGTACGGAAGTTACCGATATGTGACATTATGTTAAACCATCTTGAATCACGTGGTAAAGAATAGTGGCCTCGTGGAAATAGATCAAATTTATTGGTTCCGCATTATATGGTTGATATACTAGTATCCGGTCGGGGAAAAGTGGTCATGCCACTGGACATTTCAAACTCAGTAACAGTTACTATTTCCACTCAAGCCTAATATATACCGTGGTTATGTCTGCTCTTACATATTAAGGAAACAAAATCTATAGGAATTGCTGTATTAAGAAAACCAATGTTCTCAGGTATTGAAGTTAACTGCACTTAAATGGGATAAACAATAATACCTTTGCAAGTAAAGTCATCCTGATTTAGCGGTCACCTCCGAATAAAGGCCATCCTGTAAATAAAGGCCATCCTGTGAATAAAGGTCATCCCGTGAATAAAGGCCATCCTGTGAATAAAGGTCATCCTGTGAATAAAGGCCATCCTGTGAATAAAGGTCATCCTGTGAATAAAGGCCATCCTGTGAATAAAGGCCATCCTGTGAATAAAGGTCATCCTGTGAATAAAGGCCATCTTGTGAATAAAGGCCAATCTTCGAAATATATATGTACCGTCATTGATTATAGAGAACAAAATGCCCTCCGAATAAAGGCCACCTTTTTGAGGATTTTGAGAATGTCCATTGTTCAGCGGTTTGACTGTATTCCGTAACCCATGCACGATAAGTGGTTTACGAATAAAACTTACAAAAATATCGCTGTCGTCCTTGAATCTCTTGGGTGTAAAGTAAACCTCGATACTAAAGAGAGCCTTTTGGCGAAAATGATTTTTACCATTCAGTGAGTTGAATTACAGGAGAAATATTGCAGAACGATAAAAAGTACGGTCGTGATAACAGGTGGTCTTTATTTGAAGTTGTTCTTAAGCGAGGTATCACATGACCAAGTTAATTCACAATCACATTGTTATAGCGATTTCGAGACATTCGTTCATGAAATGAAAGCAACACTAGCGATCAAATGCTCCAAACTCAGCGAAATGTGATATGTCGCTACCTGTGCGCTTACTAAAGCCGATTTGCCCCTATTTTTCTCCCCGGAACATGTTACGGAACGAATGTTATCGGTTTTCGCGTCCCAATGGGAATATATATCTGTACTGATTATCGAATCTCTAGGTATCGTCTTGTGCTATTTACGATTTCTTATCGATAAACAGTCATTAATAATAATCATACTTGCGTTTGATATGCGATTTTTTTCCCGAAAATCTGCAAGTCAGCAGATTTTTTTATTTTTGTTTTTACCCTGAATTTGTATTTTTGTTGCCATTCAATATGTGTTTTAGGTATTGTATAAAAACATCCCTATATTACTTGTTCAGATATGTACTCCGTACTTGTTTCCGAAGACGTCGCATTTGTCGATCATGTCTTTGATCAATTCTGTTCAATACGATAGTACGTTTCCACTCAACTACGGTACAAATGTGTCGATTTTGCTATCTTAAAGATATCAATTAATGCCTTGATTTTTTTTTATTGTTGTTAAATGATTTTCTTTAAAAATCATATGTATAAATATATGCATCGTTCGGTCTAATATGTATTAATTCCTTTAAAACATATTTGTAACAATGATTTATAAATACCATACAAGTGCATTTAAGGTTGAGTCAACAGTTTTTGTAAATGTTATTTTAAGATTTTGAATTGTCAGTCAAATTTGTCGTTAAATAATTTAAAAAACGTGCGTATTTGTCTACTATGAACATTGATATCTATCAAAGTTTGAAGCATGGCGAACAATGTCGACAGATTCCAAATTCTTCCTTGTTCAGACAACTCGCTTTCTCTTAATGTCTCAAACTTCAGATATGTTGTTATTACTTGATCAAACTCCTGTCACGTTGTCGATATGTTCTATTCTTACATGAAAAGCGATGCATATGATATTTACAAACCTCTGTCGAATACGCCATCAGAATGATCGGACTTGGCAGGAATCATCTAGAGCGCGCGCTGTATGTCGCGCTATGAATAATGCGAAGTATACGGCGACTAATTAATGCTGAGTAGTGTACGTATATTCACCATGTGGTATGCATTTTAGGTTACCTGAAAACTTGCGGAACATTTACCTTGCATGAGTTCTCGTTAATTTCAATGGAAGTAATGCAATGATTCATAGAAAGAAAGTTTTCTGAGAGAGAATATAGGCCAGTGTGATATAGAAACAAAAATATAATTTTTGTTTATTTAGAACTGGAAACATTCGCTGCGTCCATGCTAGGTTCAAACGTAAGTCTTCTTACATTTTTTTTATTGCTACACAAAAAAGTATATTTCGAACTTAGCTTTAGTACATTAGTACCTATTTTGTGTCGGCTAATTTGATAAAATCTGATTTGTTTTAACGAACGTGCATCAGGAAATAATGTTGTTGTTTTTTATCTAAGGTTTCAAAAATAAAGAAAAAAGTCAGTTAGTAAAGATATCATGGTGTTCGTTTTCGTTTGACTTATTTCGATCGATGAAATACACCGAATCACCTTTGTTTTATATCATGTTATTGAGTACAGTTAGATCAGTCTTTTGGAAGATCGATGTAAAAGTTGTTTTTTACTGAACGTGGAGGTTTAGACAGATGACAATGTATTGGAGATAAAATTACTGGCCTGTTCGGAATGAATGGTAACTAGTCACAGATAGTCTATATTGGGCTCAGATAGTTGTGTAAGATGCGTCAGAACTGAGCGTAGGTGAAGCAGTAGATCACCTGTAATCGGATTTTCTCCAGAATTACTTGCGAAACATCCCACCTTGGACCTATAAGTACAAGTGCCCGCACCTACACACATGTCTTAAAAGCTAAATCTTACATCTTCATAAGTAATATTTTCGACATATTTTTTGGTAATCACCAAACTATTTTCTTGTGTATGCGGAATTCAACATCGACATCGGAAAATATTAATGCGCTGGAAAATTGACGAATTTATCTACGAAGTAACGCCGGAGCGCGCGTAAATCATATTTTTCGGTATTGTATCGTACGTTTGAAGTTGTTATTTAAGTTAGTGAACTAATTATCGCCCCTTTTTAAGTCAGTGTAAACGTTCATTTAGGACCAGTATAGAGTTATAGCCCTTAGTTTTGTAAAGAAATGCTTCGCAACGTAATTAAAGTTTAATAGTCGCGGCCGTGTTTCAGTGATTAGTAAACTATTCTTGTTACCCAGCGATCGGAGTTCGAATCTCAGTCGATGCAGGTCATACTCTTTAACTTTCAAACTCTCTCAAAACTTTACTAAAATGTCGACTTTCCTTCATATGTGGAGAAGTTGTCATCTACTAGTGGAAGAAATAAGTAAGCACTGGTTAGAATATGCTTAGCGTACAGAGAAAAACGTTGAAAAACGACTTTAAACCCACGTAACTGAAATCAAGTTTAACATTTATAACATAAATGAGCATGTCATGAGTTATGCGAATATTTTTTCAGAGCAGAACACATATTTATTATCTGAATTTTAAGTTCATAATACACTATGGTAACTACGTACCTCGATCAAATCCGAATCATAAATCATGCCTTTTTATTAATTAGAACTTTGCAGTTAGGCCAACTTACACAATTTTCAGATATTCAGACGTGCTATTTGTGACGTTAAAGCTATGCACTCTTGATATGGTATAAACAATTATTTATGTATCGATATGATTATGATCCGACTAACACAAATGAATTTGATTAATTCTAATTTTGCGACACAATTTTACTGCCCGATTATCTTCGTATTATCTTTTATTGCTACTCAGATCGAACCTGGCAATAAATCAACATGTGTTGCCACTTTGTTATGTTTTACTGTTAAACCTGTGAATAAAAGCCACCTGTGAGAAAGACATAATGTGACCTTTAACGGCACGTTGTCTTTTTTCCGAGGTCATATTGTGCTAAATAATCAATGACGTTGTTTAATATAATGACTTTCATTAACAGGGTGACCTTTGTTTGGAGGTCATTTTGTTCATAATAATCAATTATCGTTTTAAAAGAATGGCATTTAATGACATGGTCGCCTTTATTCAGAGATGGCCGCTTACACAGGTTTGACTGTAATTGTGTTACCTACCTGATGGGGGATTAAAAAGCGACCTGTTGGAGATTACAAAACAAGACGGTATATAACATTTTATACATTATTTTATTACGTGAGGAGAAATTCCAAGCATTTCAGAGCTTTGTTATATTCAAAATATTTTGATTCGACTTGTCTACAACATGATGGATGTGTGGTCTATAAGTGCATGTTTTTTCAACGAAAACGCGAAGGGTCTTGTATGTTATTTGGATGGAACATAATAGTGAAGTGATGCCCGAAATAGCACCCTGCCCAAAAGCACAAAATAGAAATTTCGGGAGTTTTAGCCGCATGTTTGGTCCGAGTGGCCATTTTAGACCATTATACACCATCCGAATAATGTACTAGCCCCCGGTGTGCGAAAAATGATATCGTTGCAGATATAATATACAACAGTAGTCGTGAGCAGTAGCTATTAATGAAACGTTTTTATTCCGCGATTATCTTAGTAGATATCAAAGCACATGTTTGTCGATATTTTATTTCGACGAAGCAAAAGTTCGGACAAACTCGATAGTTCGGATATGTGTTTTAGTCCCGTAGTGTCGATTGTTTGAAATATTTCCACGTTTCAGCATGAAATAAACCAAGTACATCACTTAAACAATTTCTCTGTTTTTGTTGACCTTATTACGTGAAATGCATTCACAACATGCTTTTCAATTATTGGTAAATGCTTTAATGAAAAGGTGAAGTATTTTCTTAACATGCCAACTTTAACAGATGCGGTGTCTGTTTTATTCAAAATAAGATTTTAGAATATTATACTGCTCGGTCTCCAGCGGGGTTTTATACCAAACAGATACTTAAATTATGAATTAGCTTATTTGTTGCACATTAAAACACGATACAATGTTAAGGAATCATGCCGTTCAGTTTAGCCTCAGATAAACATTCAAGATCCAATGTTTGATTAAAGACGCACACTTTTTCTCTTCCTTCCTGGTGGCTTTATCGTTGCCGCTATAAAACGCCAAAATAATTTTTTCCTCAAAATTGGCATCCGGTATGTATGATTTTTTTCTTCTTTATGTGTATCCAGAATAAGCGTGTCTGTGTGTAAAACATTTATATTTTACAGGAAGTAAAGAATGTAAATGACTTTATTTCGAACCAAAAAATCAATAGTTCTTAAAAAATAAATAGGGCCAGGTTGGCCAAAATAAAAGAAGAATTTGCTGGTAGATTTCTGTCTCTTTGGAATTCGTTGAAAATAGGAATTACAATGTATCTCCATGTGTTTGGAATAGCAAGAAAAAAGGTTTGGCATCTTTCAGAAATGATGACTGTGAAATAAAAACAAAGATGTTCCGAATGATAAAATCAATATTTTAGGATAGTCAGGTAACGTATTGGTATGTTTACGTTGAAAACATTTCAATTCATTTCATGATTGAAACTGATTTGTTCGCAGTCAGAGTTCGCCGAAACCTCGCCATCTGATTCGCTCATTACAGTCATGTGACTGATGGCGCAGCACGTGTTTGCTGTTCCTAATTCATTGACTAATCTTTACACAAGCTGTTACGGAGATATGAAAATGTAAATACACGAACTATTTCGATTATGGTTTGTAAGAATTTGGTCGTTTGAACTATAAATTCTTACCTCTCGGACGGCCAAACAAAAAAGTCTAGTCAAATTTCAAAAGGAATTTGGAAAAACTCATATTAACGAGTTATTCGTGAACTATTCATGAAGTATGCTAGAAAAGTTCAAGAAAAAAGTTACGAATTCCAATCGAAGCGGATTATGATCAATACGAGCGTATTCATGAATCTTAATCATTAATATTTTCTTCATAATCAACTCTCTGTGTTTTGGAGACCCGATGAAGACTTAGCTGCATTTATCAGGAAAAGAAGATAGTACATTTCAGATCTGTACAATGTCCGTGTTTTCAGACGTCTTAACAATTTGATTCACATTTTTACTGTGATCTTCAAATTGATTAATTTGTTCATCAGATCTTTTTTGTTTTACATTTGTTTTGTCTATCATATTTTTTTTCAAATTGTGTTCTGTTACCGGTATAATTTTAACCGGATTTAAGCTATATACAGTGCAACCTCTCCATTTGTAGTTAAATGGTACAGATAGGAAAAATCATGCTGTTGTTGAAGGGGGGAGGGGAGTTGCTGCTCAAGAGTGGGCCGTTCTGGAGAAGTTGTACTATATCATCTGTTTCTATGATTCATTCCAGTACCACTTATATTGTCTACAGAAGTGTGGTGCGTTGGGCAGGGTTGTGTATTGGGTAGGATGGTAGGCGGAGAGTGGTGTCTGGGGTTGGGTGGGAAATTTTGCATATAATTTTTTTCTCACGGTGCGTTCTTATCTTGTATGCATATATAATTGAACATACTGGTCTGTTGGTTTGAGTTTCGAAGTACCTAATATTGCAACCAGTCGCCTAAACCGTATATCTGATTGATCAGTTCTGAGAGATGCTTCAAACCTGACCACTTAGAAAGAGACTAACTAAGGCCGGCCAGTATATTACTAACTTTGACTACGAAGCATTAGAAAGATTTGACGGACACATTACTTTGTCTTCTAATATGATTCATTACCTAGGACATGTCTCAGGACACGTGTCCGTCCGTCCGTACAGGCGCTCATAGTCAGGGAAAGTGTGCCGCAATATTTCACCTTGTACGAGGCTGTGTACATAGTTATGCATTGCAAATTCCATTAAATTTTATTGTTTTTATTGAACATCAATCCAAGAGTCGATTTTCCAAAGCACGATTAATGCATTTAAATCCATGGCTTTTATACGATTTGTTGTCTGTACGTTAATTGACTTTGAAATATATGTGAGATAATTCAAAATGTGTAATTTTATGTTATCTACATCTTTAATGGTGTATTTAGACTCTGATCGATGTGGATATGTAGATCTTGAGATAGGCAAAAGTGGGGTCATAGACTGATGTATACGTGTAGCATTGAAATTCTTCAAATTCTATGACGAATTATTAGACGTACATTGTATATGACTAATGGATATGTTTTGGGTTACAAAGCAGCGCATTGAAGTTATGAATCGTTACACACAGAAGTAAATACGCGAATTGTATGACTCACATAAAAACTATTATTATGAGCGCCGTGTGGCGTAAAGTCTAGTACTTAATAACATTAAATAAACAGATCTAAACTCACTTTTGAGTCATGCGATAATAATTAATTACGGAGTTCGACTCATCCGGCAAACAACGTTCTATACATAGCGTGACGTCACTACGTAGCGCTACCGTAGTATACACATTGGGCAAACAACGCATTGAAGTCAGAGACCTTTCCATTTATAAATAATTACTGGGTTACGATAAATGTTACACGTATTTGTGTAATCAAAAGGCAAATCTGGTTAAGTTTGGGTTCGAACGTTTACCGGGATTCCAATCGGACGGACCGCATGGTGTCGAATTAGCCATGAGAATTAATCCGTATTTGAAGAAATTATGTATGGGTAAGAACAGTAACTCGTGTTGTAGTGCACCAAATATTAAACTGGTTCCCGCTTCATGAGTCTTGCTGTATCTTAGGTGCTCTGCAACATGGAACGGGTACCAGGTTAACCAAAGATGAACGGAGGGAAGTTGATTGGAGCCAGTCAGTTCCTCATGTAAATAAATAAATAAAATAAAAAATACGATTTAACCTGTCCTGAGTTACCGTTCTTATCATTATACGATGTATTTGAATTAATGTATGTGTTGTTTAACGGTCCATTAGAAAACTATGGTCATGTCAAAGCCGCTTCTGAGAGATTTATACCGGTATAAAGCTAACCTGTATGGGGACACTGAAAAGCGGATGCGGGATTTTGAGCACACGACCTATCGTTTAGTAGTCCAGCACGTTACCACTAAACCATCGCCCCCCCCCCCTTATATTTGAAATAGACATCTCCTGATACGGAATAAACACATAAATATGGACGTCTGTTACATTACACTATCACCACGATATTAACATGCATGTAGGTGTAATTAGTATATTGATATAATAATATACATCTAGGATGTAACGACTAATTATACACGTACAGCTAATTTATGTACTAATTATGTTGCACATACAACTAATTAACGCTTGTATTTAGAGCAGTGCATAATAATTACTTAATTAACAATAAATGGTAATACATCGATATGTTCGTAGTCTCATAATTAATTTTACAAACGCCCTAGGCCATTGATATCTGAATAAAATCATGAACGAGAGTTATTTGGTTTTTTTTTGTTTGTTGTTTTTATTGCGAAAATATTTGATGGCCCCTTTAATTTTGTTATCGGATTAAAAATATCCAGTTGGGCACGCAATGCATTAATTGAAACATGTCCGAAAATTTGAATTTGACAAAAGAATGCAGCTGAACTCGAAAACTCAATTTCCGGTCAGGCAAACCTGTTTACAACTGAAAATTAATTCTTAACAACACGCGACTAACGTTATCAATTTGCAATTTTAGTTACAGAAATCGCTATCCGATTACAAAAGGGGCTGAACTCGAAAAATAAAACAATACAAAATTTATAATACGGCATTAAAAACGTTTGCTACAGTTCGCTACATTTTTCTGTGAGTTATCTGCCCTTTAATTTGATTTTTTTATTACTTTAGGTCATTTCAAGGACAGATAACTCGAAAACGAGATCAGTGACCCACACATTTTTTTCGCTTAAATGTTTCTGTTATCATATGCCACGATCATGCAAAGTTTTTAAAAAATGTATTGATCAGCTTTCATTTTGCCTATATGTCTATGTGAAAAATGTAGCGAACTGTAGCAACCGTCTTTAAGATAAAACCAACGGGAAAATATAATATGCCAACAATGTGGGCGCTTGAATTGCCATGATGTTTTTGTTTAAGTAAAATATTAATTAACATTGATAGCAAATCGGTATACAAATCATGTAGATATACATCATATAGACTTAATTTTGTAATCTACTCTTTATTGCCCAATGTTTAACAATATGGTACACATGTATTTATTTTTGTGTTTATGTTGGCTGTGTAAAGCTTAATCATTGTGATATACTTCTGGATTATATGGGCAGATATATCGCGTATGGTTCTTTCATGTCAAAGATATGAATATCCGCTAAGCGCAGCTGTTGTCTGTACAAACGATTGATAAATTTCGATTTTATGTATAGTAAAGATTACATTGTTGCATTGATTTCATAATTATGCTTATTCACAAACTTTTTGCAGTCGATTAATTCTGATGTACTCGTCTTAACTCTTAAACATTGAGAATTTGTTATTGCCACTGTATATTTTGCGCAGAAATAGAATCGAAGTGAAATCGGGACTAACATGGGACAAATCGGTAAAAAATCGAATCAACTCAGAACGAATGTTAGAATTAAGTACGAATTGATTACGAAAATTCAGTTCCAATCAAGAATAAGTATGAAAACAGTTGCTGCGAATCGAGAAAAAAGTACGAATTGACATGAGGCGAATCCAAAAAAATGGTATGAGCTGTCTGGGGGCGAATCTCGAAAATACGAATTGACTTGGGGCGAATCATAGAACAAAGTACGAAATTTCTGGTGGCGAATGTGCAAAAGTACGAATTGACTTGGGGGCGAATCCTAGAAAAAAAGTTCGAAATTTCTTGTGGCGAATGTGCAAAATTACGAATTGACTTGGGGCGAATCCTAGAAAAAAGTACGAAATTTCTGGTGGCGAATGTGCAAAAGTACGAATTGACTTGGGGGCGAATCCTAGAAAAAAGTACGAAATTTCTGGTGGCGAATGTGCAAAAGTACGAATTGACTTGGGGGCGAATCCTAAAAAAAAGTACGAAATTTCTGGTGGCGAAAGTGCAAAAGTACGAATTGACTTGGGGGCGAATCCTAAAAAAAAGTACGAAATTTCTGGTGGCGAAAGTGCAAAAGTACGAATTGACTTGGGGGCGAATCCTAAAAAAAGTACGAAATTTCTGGTGGCGAATGTGCAAAAGTACGAATTGACTTGGGGCGAATCCTAGAAAAAAGTACGAAATTTCTGGTGGCGAATGTGCAAAAGTACGAATTGACTTGGGGGCGAATCCTAAAAAAAGTACGAAATTTCTGGTGGCGAAAGTGCAAAAGTACGAATTGACTTGGGGCGAATCCTAAAAAAAGTACGAAATTTCTGGTGGCGAAAGTGCAAAAGTACGAATTGACTTGGGGGCGAATCCTAAAAAAAAGTACGAAATTTCTGGTGGCGAAAGTGCAAAAGTACGAATTGACTTGGGGGCGAATCCTAAAAAAAGTACGAAATTTCTGGTGGCGAAAGTGCAAAAGTACGAATTGACTTGGGGGCGAATCCTAAAAAAAGTACGAAATTTCTGGTGGCGAAAGTGCAAAAGTACGAATTGACTTGGGGGCGAATCCTAAAAAAAGTACGAAATTTCTGGTGGCGAATGTGCAAAAGTACGAATTGACTTGGGGGCGAATCCTAAAAAAAAGTACGAAATTTCTGGTGGCGAAAGTGCAAAAGTACGAATTGACTTGGGGGCGAATCCTAAAAAAAGTACGAAATTTCTGGTGGCGAAAGTGCAAAAGTACGAATTGACTTGGGGGCGAATCCTAAAAAAAGTACGAAATTTCTGGTGGCGAATGTGCAAAAGTACGAATTGACTTGGGGCGAATCCTAGAAAAAATACGAAATTTCTGGTGGCGAATGTGCAAAAGTACGAATTGACTTGGGGGCGAATCCTAAAAAAAAGTACGAAATATCTGGTGGCGAAAGTGCAAAAGTACGAATTGACTTGGGGGCGAATCCTAAAAAAAGTACGAAATTTCTGGTGGCGAATGTGCAAAAGTACGAATTGACTTAGGGGCGAATCCTAAAAAAAAGTACGAAATTTCTGGTGGCGAAAGTGCAAAAGTACGAATTGACTTGGGGGCGAATCCTAAAAAAAGTACGAAATTTCTGGTGGCGAAAGTGCAAAAGTACGAATTGACTTGGGGGCGAATCCTAAAGAAAGTACGAAATTTCTGGTGGCGAAAGTGCAAAAGTACGAATTGACTTGGGGGCGAATCCTAAAAAAAGTACGAAATTTCTGGTGGCGAATGTGCAAAAGTACGAATTGACTTGGGGGCGAATCCTAAAAAAAGTACGAAATTTCTGGTGGCGAAACTGCAAAAGTACGAATTGACTTGGGGGCGAATCCTAGAAAAAAGTACGAAATTTCTGGTGACGAATGTGCAAAAGTACGAATTGACTTGGGGGCGAATCCTAAAAAAAGTACGAAATTTCTGGTGGCGAAAGTGCAAAAGTACGAATTGACTTGGGGGCGAATCCTAAAAAAAGTACGAAATTTCTGGTGGCGAAAGTGCAAAAGTACGAATTGACTTGGGGGCGAATCCTAAAAAAAGTACGAAATTTCTGGTGGCGAAAGTGCAAAAGTACGAATTGACTTGGGGGCGAATCCTAGAAAAAAGTACGAAATTTCTTGGGGCGAATGTGCAAAAGTACGAATTGACTTGGGGGCGAATCCTAGAAAAAAGTACGAAATTTCTGGTGGCGAATGTGCAAAAGTACGAATTGACTTGGGGGCGAATCCTAAAAAAAGTACGAAATTTCTGGTGGCGAAAGTGCAAAAGTACGAATTGACTTGGGGGCGAATCCTAGAAAAAAGTACGAAATTTCTGGGGGCGAATGTGCAAAAGTACGAATTGACTTGGGGACGAATCCTAAAAAAAGTACGAAATTTCTGGTGGCGAAAGTGCAAAAGTACGAATTGACTTGGGGGCGAATCCTAAAAAAAGTACGAAATTTCTGGTGGCGAATGTGCAAAAGTACGAATTGACTTGGGGCGAATCCTAGAAAAAAGTACGAAATTTCTGGTGGCGAATGTGCAAAAGTACGAATTGACTTGGGGGCGAATCCTAAAAAAAAGTACGAAATTTCTGGTGGCGAATGTGCAAAAGTACGAATTGACTTGGGGGCGAATCCTAAAAAAAAGTACGAAATATCTGGTGGCGAAAGTGCAAAAGTACGAATTGACTTGGGGGCGAATCCTAAAAAAAGTACGAAATTTCTGGTGGCGAATGTGCAAAAGTACGAATTGACTTAGGGGCGAATCCTAAAAAAAAGTACGAAATTTCTGGTGGCGAAAGTGCAAAAGTACGAATTGACTTGGGGGCGAATCCTAAAAAAAGTACGAAATTTCTGGTGGCGAAAGTGCAAAAGTACGAATTGACTTGGGGGCGAATCCTAAAGAAAGTACGAAATTTCTGGTGGCGAAAGTGCAAAAGTACGAATTGACTTGGGGGCGAATCCTAAAAAAAGTACGAAATTTCTGGTGGCGAATGTGCAAAAGTACGAATTGACTTGGGGGCGAACCCTAAAAAAAGTACGAAATTTCTGGTGGCGAAAGTGCAAAAGTACGAATTGACTTGGGGGCGAATCCTAGAAAAAAGTACGAAATTTCTGGTGGCGAATGTGCAAAAGTACGAATTGACTTGGGGGCGAATCCTAAAAAAAGTACGAAATTTCTGGTGGCGAAAGTGCAAAAGTACGAATTGACTTGGGGGCGAATCCTAAAAAAAGTACGAAATTTCTGGTGGCGAAAGTGCAAAAGTACGAATTGACTTGGGGGCGAATCCTAAAAAAAGTACGAAATTTCTGGTGGCGAAAGTGCAAAAGTACGAATTGACTTGGGGGCGAATCCTAGAAAAAAGTACGAAATTTCTTGGGGCGAATGTGCAAAAGTACGAATTGACTTGGGGGCGAATCCTAGAAAAAAGTACGAAATTTCTGGTGGCGAATGTGCAAAAGTACGAATTGACTTGGGGGCGAATCCTAAAAAAAGTACGAAATTTCTGGTGGCGAATGTGCAAAAGTACGAATTGACTTGGGGGCGAATCCTAAAAAAAAGTACGAAATTTCTGGTGGCGAAAGTGCAAAAGTACGAATTGACTTGGGGGCGAATCCTAAAAAAAAGTACGAAATTTCTGGTGGCGAAAGTGCAAAAGTACGAATTGACTTGGGGGCGAATCCTAAAAAAAGTACGAAATTTCTGGTGGCGAATGTGCAAAAGTACGAATTGACTTAGGGGCGAATCCTAAAAAAAAGTACGAAATTTCTGGTGGCGAAAGTGCAAAAGTACGAATTGACTTGGGGGCGAATCCTAAAAAAAGTACGAAATTTCTGGTGGCGAAAGTGCAAAAGTACGAATTGACTTGGGGGCGAATCCTAAAGAAAGTACGAAATTTCTGGTGGCGAAAGTGCAAAAGTACGAATTGACTTGGGGGCGAATCCTAAAAAAAGTACGAAATTTCTGGTGGCGAATGTGCAAAAGTACGAATTGACTTGGGGGCGAATCCTAAAAAAAGTACGAAATTTCTGGTGGCGAAAGTGCAAAAGTACGAATTGACTTGGGGGCGAATCCTAAAAAAAGTACGAAATTTCTGGTGGCGAAAGTGCAAAAGTACGAATTGACTTGGGGGCGAATCCTAGAAAAAAGTACGAAATTTCTTGGGGCGAATGTGCAAAAGTACGAATTGACTTGGGGGCGAATCCTAGAAAAAAGTACGAAATTTCTGGTGGCGAATGTGCAAAAGTACGAATTGACTTGGGGGCGAATCCTAAAAAAAGTACGAAATTTCTGGTGGCGAAAGTGCAAAAGTACGAATTGACTTGGGGGCGAATCCTAGAAAAAAGTACGAAATTTCTGGGGGCGAATGTGCAAAAGTACGAATTGACTTGGGGACGAATCCTAAAAAAAGTACGAAATTTCTGGTGGCGAAAGTGCAAAAGTACGAATTGACTTGGGGGCGAATCCTAAAAAAAGTACGAAATTTCTGGTGGCGAATGTGCAAAAGTACGAATTGACTTGGGGCGAATCCTAGAAAAAAGTACGAAATTTCTGGTGGCGAATGTGCAAAAGTACGAATTGACTTGGGGGCGAATCCTAAAAAAAAGTACGAAATTTCTGGTGGCGAATGTGCAAAAGTACGAATTGACTTGGGGCGAATCCTAAAAAAAGTACGAAATTTCTGGTGGCGAAAGTGCAAAAGTACGAATTGACTTGGGGGCGAATCCTAAAAAAAGTACGAAATTTCTGGTGGCGAAAGTGCAAAAGTACGAATTGACTTGGGGGCGAATCCTAAAAAAAGTACGAAATTTCTGGTGGCGAATGTGCAAAAGTACGAATTGACTTGGGGGCGAATCCTAAAAAAAGTACGAAATTTCTGGTGGCGAAAGTGCAAAAGTACGAATTGACTTGGGGGCGAATCCTAAAAAAAGTACGAAATTTCTGGTGGCGAAAGTGCAAAAGTACGAATTGACTTGGGGGCGAATCCTAAAAAAAGTACGAAATTTCTGGTGGCGAATGTGCAAAAGTACGAATTGACTTGGGGCGAATCCTAGAAAAAAATACGAAATTTCTGGTGGCGAATGTGCAAAAGTACGAATTGACTTGGGGGCGAATCCTAGAAAAAAGTACAAAATTTCTGGTGGCGAAAGTGCAAAAGTACGAATTGACTTGGGGGCGAATCCTAAAAAAAGTACGAAATTTCTGGTGGCGAAAGTGCAAAAGTACGAATTGACTTGGGGGCGAATCCTAAAAAAAGTACGAAATTTCTGGTGGCGAATGTGCAAAAGTACGAATTGACTTGGGGGCGAATCCTAAAAAAAAGTACGAAATTTCTGGTGGCGAAAGTGCAAAAGTACGAATTGACTTGGGGGCGAATCCTAAAAAAAAGTACGAAATTTCTGGTGGCGAAAGTGCAAAAGTACGAATTGACTTGGGGGCGAATCCTAAAAAAAGTATGAAATTTCTGGTGGCGAAAGTGCAAAAGTACGAATTGACTTGGGGGCGAATCCTAAAAAAAGTACGAAATTTCTGGTGGCGAATGTGCAAAAGTACGAATTGACTTGGGGCGAATCCTAGAAAAAAATACGAAATTTCTGGTGGCGAATGTGCAAAAGTACGAATTGACTTGGGGGCGAATCCTAAAAAAAGTACGAAATTTCTGGTGGCGAAAGTGCAAAAGTACGAATTGACTTGGGGGCGAATCCTAAAAAAAGTACGAAATTTCTGGTGGCGAATGTGCAAAAGTACGAATTGACTTGGGGGCGAATCCTAGAAAAAAGTACGAAATTTCTGGTGGCGAATGTGCAAAAGTACGAATTGACTTGGGGGCGAATCCTAAAAAAAGTACGAAATTTCTGGTGGCGAAAGTGCAAAAGTACGAATTGACTTGGGGGCGAATCCTAAAAAAAGTACGAAATTTCTGGTGGCGAAAGTGCAAAAGTACGAATTGACTTGGGGGCGAATCCTAAAAAAAGTACGAAATTTCTGGTGGCGAAAGTGCAAAAGTACGAATTGACTTGGGGGCGGATCCTAAAAAAGTACGAAATTTCTGGTGGCGAAAGTGCAAAAGTACGAATTGACTTGGGGGCGAATCCTAGAAAAAAGTACGAAATTTCTTGGGGCGAATGTGCAAAAGTACGAATTGACTTGGGGGCGAATCCTAGAAAAAAGTACGAAATTTCTGGTGGCGAATGTGCAAAAGTACGAATTGACTTGGGGGCGAATCCTTAAAAAAGTACGAAATTTCTGGTGGCGAAAGTGCAAAAGTACGAATTGACTTGGGGGCGAATCCTAGAAAAAAGTACGAAATTTCTGGGGGCGAATGTGCAAAAGTACGAATTGACTTGGGGGCGAATCCTAAAAAAAGTACGAAATTTCTGGTGGCGAAAGTGCAAAAGTACGAATTGACTTGGGGGCGAATCCTAAAAAAAGTACGAAATTTCTGGTGGCGAAAGTGCAAAAGTACGAATTGACTCGGGGGCGAATCCTAAAAAAAGTACGAAATTTCTGGTGGCGAAAGTGCAAAAGTACGAATTGACTCGGGGACGAATCCTAAAAAAAGTACGAAATTTCTGGTGGCGAATGTGCAAAAGTACGAATTGACTTAGGGGCGAATCCTAAAAAAAAGTACGAAATTTCTGGTGGCGAAAGTGCAAAAGTACGAATTGACTTGGGGGCGAATCCTAAAAAAAGTACGAAATTTCTGGTGGCGAAAGTGCAAAAGTACGAATTGACTTGGGGGCGAATCCTAAAGAAAGTACGAAATTTCTGGTGGCGAAAGTGCAAAAGTACGAATTGACTTGGGGGCGAATCCTAAAAAAAGTACGAAATTTCTGGTGGCGAATGTGCAAAAGTACGAATTGACTTGGGGGCGAATCCTAAAAAAAGTACGAAATTTCTGGTGGCGAAAGTGCAAAAGTACGAATTGACTTGGGGGCGAATCCTAAAAAAAGTACGAAATTTCTGGTGGCGAAAGTGCAAAAGTACGAATTGACTTGGGGGCGAATCCTAGAAAAAAGTACGAAATTTCTTGGGGCGAATGTGCAAAAGTACGAATTGACTTGGGGGCGAATCCTAGAAAAAAGTACGAAATTTCTGGTGGCGAATGTGCAAAAGTACGAATTGACTTGGGGGCGAATCCTAAAAAAAGTACGAAATTTCTGGTGGCGAAAGTGCAAAAGTACGAATTGACTTGGGGGCGAATCCTAGAAAAAAGTACGAAATTTCTGGGGGCGAATGTGCAAAAGTACGAATTGACTTGGGGACGAATCCTAAAAAAAGTACGAAATTTCTGGTGGCGAAAGTGCAAAAGTACGAATTGACTTGGGGGCGAATCCTAAAAAAAGTACGAAATTTCTGGTGGCGAATGTGCAAAAGTACGAATTGACTTGGGGCGAATCCTAGAAAAAAGTACGAAATTTCTGGTGGCGAATGTGCAAAAGTACGAATTGACTTGGGGGCGAATCCTAAAAAAAAGTACGAAATTTCTGGTGGCGAATGTGCAAAAGTACGAATTGACTTGGGGCGAATCCTAAAAAAAGTACGAAATTTCTGGTGGCGAAAGTGCAAAAGTACGAATTGACTTGGGGGCGAATCCTAAAAAAAGTACGAAATTTCTGGTGGCGAAAGTGCAAAAGTACGAATTGACTTGGGGGCGAATCCTAAAAAAAGTACGAAATTTCTGGTGGCGAATGTGCAAAAGTACGAATTGACTTGGGGGCGAATCCTAAAAAAAGTACGAAATTTCTGGTGGCGAAAGTGCAAAAGTACGAATTGACTTGGGGGCGAATCCTAAAAAAAGTACGAAATTTCTGGTGGCGAAAGTGCAAAAGTACGAATTGACTTGGGGGCGAATCCTAAAAAAAGTACGAAATTTCTGGTGGCGAATGTGCAAAAGTACGAATTGACTTGGGGCGAATCCTAGAAAAAAATACGAAATTTCTGGTGGCGAATGTGCAAAAGTACGAATTGACTTGGGGGCGAATCCTAGAAAAAAGTACAAAATTTCTGGTGGCGAAAGTGCAAAAGTACGAATTGACTTGGGGGCGAATCCTAAAAAAAGTACGAAATTTCTGGTGGCGAAAGTGCAAAAGTACGAATTGACTTGGGGGCGAATCCTAAAAAAAGTACGAAATTTCTGGTGGCGAATGTGCAAAAGTACGAATTGACTTGGGGGCGAATCCTAAAAAAAAGTACGAAATTTCTGGTGGCGAAAGTGCAAAAGTACGAATTGACTTGGGGGCGAATCCTAAAAAAAAGTACGAAATTTCTGGTGGCGAAAGTGCAAAAGTACGAATTGACTTGGGGGCGAATCCTAAAAAAAGTATGAAATTTCTGGTGGCGAAAGTGCAAAAGTACGAATTGACTTGGGGGCGAATCCTAAAAAAAGTACGAAATTTCTGGTGGCGAATGTGCAAAAGTACGAATTGACTTGGGGCGAATCCTAGAAAAAAATACGAAATTTCTGGTGGCGAATGTGCAAAAGTACGAATTGACTTGGGGGCGAATCCTAAAAAAAGTACGAAATTTCTGGTGGCGAAAGTGCAAAAGTACGAATTGACTTGGGGGCGAATCCTAAAAAAAGTACGAAATTTCTGGTGGCGAATGTGCAAAAGTACGAATTGACTTGGGGGCGAATCCTAGAAAAAAGTACGAAATTTCTGGTGGCGAATGTGCAAAAGTACGAATTGACTTGGGGGCGAATCCTAAAAAAAGTACGAAATTTCTGGTGGCGAAAGTGCAAAAGTACGAATTGACTTGGGGGCGAATCCTAAAAAAAGTACGAAATTTCTGGTGGCGAAAGTGCAAAAGTACGAATTGACTTGGGGGCGAATCCTAAAAAAAGTACGAAATTTCTGGTGGCGAAAGTGCAAAAGTACGAATTGACTTGGGGGCGGATCCTAAAAAAGTACGAAATTTCTGGTGGCGAAAGTGCAAAAGTACGAATTGACTTGGGGGCGAATCCTAGAAAAAAGTACGAAATTTCTTGGGGCGAATGTGCAAAAGTACGAATTGACTTGGGGGCGAATCCTAGAAAAAAGTACGAAATTTCTGGTGGCGAATGTGCAAAAGTACGAATTGACTTGGGGGCGAATCCTTAAAAAAGTACGAAATTTCTGGTGGCGAAAGTGCAAAAGTACGAATTGACTTGGGGGCGAATCCTAGAAAAAAGTACGAAATTTCTGGGGGCGAATGTGCAAAAGTACGAATTGACTTGGGGGCGAATCCTAAAAAAAGTACGAAATTTCTGGTGGCGAAAGTGCAAAAGTACGAATTGACTTGGGGGCGAATCCTAAAAAAAGTACGAAATTTCTGGTGGCGAAAGTGCAAAAGTACGAATTGACTCGGGGGCGAATCCTAAAAAAAGTACGAAATTTCTGGTGGCGAAAGTGCAAAAGTACGAATTGACTCGGGGACGAATCCTAAAAAAAGTACGAAATTTCTGGTGGCGAAAGTGCAAAAGTACGAATTGACTTGGGGGCGAATCCTAAAAAAAGTACGAAATTTCTGGTGGCGAATGTGCAAAAGTACGAATTGACTTGGGGGCGAATCCTAAAAAAAGTACGAAATTTCTGGTGGCGAATGTGCAAAAGTACGAATTGACTTGGGGGCGAATCCTAAAAAAAGTACGAAATTTCTGGTGGCGAAAGTGCAAAAGTACGAATTGACTTGGGGGCGAATCCTAGAAAAAAGTACGAAATTTCTGGGGGCGAATGTGCAAAAGTACGAATTGACTTGGGGGCGAATCCTAGAAAAAAGTACGAAATTTCTGGTGGCGAATGTGCAAAAGTACGAATTGACTTGGGGGCGAATCCTAGAAAAAAGTACGAAATTTCTGGTGGCGAATGTGCAAAAGTACGAATTGACTTGGGGGCGAATCCTAAAAAAAAGTACGAAATTTGCTGTCAACCATAAACAATTCAAGAGTCGACTTGCAGATAAATCTAAGCGATGTTTATCATTTGGCACACTTTAACTGTTCAACAGCTTTAGGAATACTGGCATTGTGCATATTTCAGATTTTCATGTGTATTAATTCAAATTCAATTTAGTATCATCTAGAATTGTGCGCCGTTATGCAATTTTAATAATACAACGAAAAAAATTGTTTCTTTGTTGTCTCAATTGCAATTTCATATATTTTTTACTGTTTAAGCATTCCTATGTGTGCGGATAACGCTTGTTTAGTGCAAGTCGCTCTTATGCATTTAAAAATTTTGTTTTCTTGCCTAAAACCTTTTTTGTGTCAACTTTACGCACGAACCATTCATGAAGTCTATTGCATTGTTCGTTTATATTTATCGAAGTAAGGTAGCAATTCTCCGTTATTTTCTGATAACCTTTACTCCATGCAAAACAAGAATATGTTACACTCAAACGGTATAAAAGATCATGTTTTTTTATTTATTTTTTTTAATTTCTTCATGATCATATTGAACATACAAACAACCATTAATCACTCAATGAGTTCTGTTGTCAATTCAATAAATAAAGGCAATCTTCTGCACTTAAACAATATACTTGATAATATACGTGACTAAAATGATGAAAGAAAAATATACAACATTCAAATCTTGAGTAAATTGGCACCTTAAGTAAAGACCCACCATGAAAACCATAGAAAATCTTTAGCAAACATTTATTTATAAAATATCAAGACCAGTTGTGTCTCTAAGTCATGTTTTTTCTCATTAATAGCCTGTGTCCACATGCTTTTACAGGAAAAAATACAATTGATTTCAACCTGAAACTCAAGTTCCAAGTAAAACGTGGTTCGACGTAGAACACAATTCAGCCGAAGAGCCTTTTAATTACTCAAGTAGTTTCTATTAAAACAAAGCTGACTAAATGTGTACATTTAATTTCCCTGTCATACATGTATATACGATATATATACATAATCAAAAGTAAAAATATTCCGGATTCTTTACTAACTTTATTACTTATTAGAAAATTAACATAGTCGCAAAATAATGATAAATCATAATTTTTTTTCTAACAGTTTTTCAAATTAGAAAAATACTATTTTTTCTTTGAATTTACAGCTGGTTCATAAAAGAGCATTTATATTTGAAGTGTATTCAAACATACGTGTGCATGTACAAATACAAGTATTAACTTGTGATATCGTTCTTAGTATAATACCTGAAGAACTCACGGTTTTGAATTTATGCAGAATTACTGTATACGAAAATACGCAATCCAGGAATATCATTTGGGGTATATACGGTATCCAGATCAATAAACTTGTACATAAAGCAAGATGGTCAGTTTCCCTACTTGTGAAGGTGTCTGGTATCGCTTAGGATTCAAACAGTCACAGGTGTGAGAGACCATAACCACTCGACCCAGCAGTCCCTGCTGATGCATTTATAAAAAAACGTGTTTGAAACAAACCATGTTAAAATCATAACATCTCAATTTTTTGTGATAAAATGATTTTTTTGGAGACAATTTTCCGACTAAACAGAAAGTTAATTTGTTAAAGGAATTTTATCTTAAAATGAAGTTTAATTAGACACGTTTGTTAAAATGTGGTAGATAAACAACGCATGTCAAAATTTTCGAACAAGCTTAGCTACGAACTTATTTGTACCTTGGACCGCTGTTATAGTCAGACTTCACTTGATGACCACTTCATGGGCAATATAAATACTATTTCTTTCATTAATATATGAATTAGTAATTACGTATATATATTGAGAAGAAAAAATATATAATAAATCCTCGGTATGCGTCCACCGCAAAATTTAGATCATTTTATCATAAAAACAATTTATTTCGGACTGGTTTGAAATATTCTTATTAATAAGACCACCTCGATTGCTTACCGTTTGTCTGAAGAGTTGAATTGACCTTTATATAGAAGTGGCACAGTATAACTGATATAACATTAATGTATTTAGTTCTTCCTCATAATAATGTATCTTGAATTTGTAGTAATATTTTATGTTGATTAATTTCGAGTTTGAATTGTATATGCAAATTGTACCTACTTGAGTAACTTATAAATGTGATCCTTGAAATATAATATGCATTGGATCATGTGACCAGAAACATGTATAATAACTATAAGTTTGTTTAATCGGCACAATTTTAATAAAGAAAATTGAATCTTATACATATATAACTGATATAACACATCGTTGCTGAAACTACAGATCTAAAACTTTAAAGTCTTCCTCTTTGTGATTACATCCGAAATCATATACATTCAAATAACACCGTAGCGGCCCTCTCTTGACCAACAACCTCCCTTCAACAATAGCATGATTATTTCCCACTGTACGATTTAACTATTATTTTAACCTCTCTTGACCAACAACCTCCCTTCAACAATAGCATGATTATTTCCCACTGTACGATTTAACTATTATTTTAACCTCTCTTGACCAACAACCTCCCTTCAACAATAGCATGATTATTTCCCACTGTACGATTTAACTATTATTTTAACCTCTCTTGACCAACAACCTCCCTTCAACAATAGCATGATTATTTCCCACTGTACGATTTAACTATTATTTTAACCTCTCTTGACCAACAACCTCCCTTCAACAATAGCATGATTATTTCCCACTGTACGATTTAACTATTATTTTAACCTCTCTTGACCAACAACCTCTCTTCAACAATAGCATGATTATTTCCCACTGTACGATTTAACTATTATTTTAACCTCTCTTGACCAACAACCTCTCTTCAACAATAGCATGATTATTTCCCACTGTACGATTTAACTATTATTTTAACCTCTCTTGACCAACAACCTCCCTTCAACAATAGCATGATTATTTCCCACTGTACGATTTAACTATTATTTTAACCTCTCTTGACCAACAACCTCCCTTCAACAATAGCATGATTATTTCCCACTGTACGATTTAACTATTATTTTAACCTCTCTTGACCAACAACCTCCCTTCAACAATAGCATGATTATTTCCCACTGTACGATTTAACTATTATTTAACCTCTCTTGACCAACAACCTCTCAACAACAACACTAGGTTTGCTTCTTTTGATGGGTGTTGCTTTGGAGAGATTGCACTGTAGTCATGTTTCGTGTAACAATAGAGTAAGAAGGTCGAAAAAAAAATTCCTAGTTTTTTCTAAATTATGTATTTCCATACTTTTCTGAACTAATTATCATCCAATTACTGGAATTCCCAGACTTCGAAAAGTGAATAGTTAATCTAGAGTATAATCTTATTTTGGTGAAATTTGTGCCCGAAATGATAACATTAAATCATTTTTGACACAATGCAAGATGGGGACTTTGATAACAGCCCTGGAGCCTTAGAAAGTCTTAGAAATTTGTTCAAGCAATTATGCTGTCTTTTAATATGCCCATATTTTTTATCTCAATAATTATCATCGTTTTTATTGATATATTCTGATGCTGGAACAATTTTCTGCAAATGTCGGAAGTATTTTGTAGGGAAAAATTAACAATCGCGAAAATGATATACAGCGATATTTTTTCGACCTATTGTAGATATCGATCAAAGTACTGGAGTAGGCTTTCAAAATACAGACGAACTGTAATACTATGGATAAATCTTTCCTGCTGTGTAGTATTCCTGATATTCATTTTGTTATCATATTAAGCCAATTAACTTAGATAAACAGGAATAGAAAAGTTTTGCCTATTTTAAAGGTCAAGTAACTGGAAATACGGTTATTATATGGCATAATGTTTTACCCACTTTATTTCGTAAGTACAATCATTATTTTCATTTCAGTTACATATTGGTTTCTAAATAATTTATCGGGCGAAATAAAGAATTGTAAATCATATAAAATTGATACTACGTTCATTCTTAATATATAATGTCTATTTTATGGAAAATTGACTTTTGAATATTTAAAGTGAAAGGAAATGCATCAAGTTAATACATTTAAAACTGAAACGACACAGAATTAAGCTTACTTCACTCAATTTTAGATTGATCTTAAATTGAAACAAAATGCGTTTTTTTTGGAGGGGGTTGTAGGAAAATGTCAGATTTGTAATAAAAAAAAGAAGAACAAGAAGTTCACTTTTTAAGCCGCGTTCTCACAATTGCACACACAGTTCAGCAAATTGGGGGATATTAAGGATTAATTGAAACGGAAATGACACATATAAATTGAAGCAAAACCGTGACTTTTTTTATTCGGAAAAAGATTAAAATAGCCTCAGCTTTTAACAACCAATTCCAGATTTGCACTCGAAGTCCTGTCACGCGCGTAATTAAAACGTCGACGAATTTCAAGTTTGATTTCTCATTTACTGAAATTATTTTTTCTGTTAATTACGATATCCTTGACTTGTTCTGAACGATCAATACGATTGAAATCAAGTGACCAGTAACATGTAAATCGTATAATACGTGGTTTAAATAGCAGCCACTAGTTTTATAAAAAGTCTGCATGCAATTATAATTTTATGTTATTCATTATCATCACCATCATTAGGATAGGGCGTCATTGTTTTCTTTCCAAATTTACGTGTAGGTGCTTTTATAAAAAAAATTCTCCGATAATTGAAATGAACACTGTTATACTTTTCGCGAGTTCGATTAAAGTTAGTGCAATAACTATAACAGTTGTATTTACTATTTACTAACAGCACAATCTTGTGAAATTCCCGAACTTGATCAAAATCATAGTAGCTGAAAATCGGATGGCTATTTGAGGGTTATAAATTCTTAAACCGATGTGTTTGTAACAGAATGAGTATACATAAACCGACTAAATTTTCGAAACCTATACACGCGAGTATTTTCTACCCGGTTAAATTCGACCATCCTGTCAAATGCGATCGGTAGACCTTTCAAGCTTATCTTTGTCAACAACGAAATGTAATTTAACAAAAGGTGGCAGGGAGTTTGTTTTGTAGGAGCAATGTTAATGATCACTTGAATTCAATCGTTTGATCGTTCGGGACAAGTCAAGGATTTCATTTATTTAAGTGTTTCGTGGGTTAAGCGAATTGTAGCAAGCGATCTGTTTAAATAGGACTAAAGTTAAAGAAATATTTTTTATGTGGATTTTGGCAATAAATAACACGTGGAAAGAATCCTACATTTGTTTTCGTAAGTTTTTACAAACCTTTGTGTTCTCGTATCGGTCGTTTATTACATCTGGGTAAAGCTTGTCTGATATATCAATTAATAGATATGTCATATAAATATGTATTAATTGTCTTGTATGTCTGTCATGCAATTACCTTTGTGAATAAATATTGTTTAAACTAATTAATAGATTTATAAACGTGTGGTCAATGAAAGATTTCTGGTTTTGGTTGCATGCTTAACGTATACATTTATACGCGTTGTTTACTCATTTTTAAACATTTGATTGGAAATCAATTTAAAATGTTTGTATTCTTTGATATGTTTAAATGGATGAAACTTCATGAATGTGGCTTTGTGTAAAAGTACAATGTTTGTTTGCCTTGTTCTGTTTTATTACAAGTTAAACCAGGGATGCTATATTACATATAACATCCCTCGTTAAATGGACTCTTTTTGCAGATTTTGTAACATTAACTTTTTTTGTTTTAGAGGTTTTACGAAATCGTAAATTGCGTATTTGATTTAACATAACTTGCTAACAAAATTATATTGATGTGCTTTTTGGACTAGCATCGAATAAAACATGTCTAAGAATAGTACGACATTATTTCTAGTCTACTTATCTATCGATATTGCGGCTCGCTAGAGTGATATAATGATGTTTATTAATTGTGTGCCCTTAATTTCAAGTTTGATTGCGTGCGATTCGTAATTTGAAATGGCGGAATAATTGACTATTGGATTTGTGGAGATGATACAACTTAAAATTTTTCGATAGTGTGTATGATTAAGATACATATATAGAAGTTTCCTCGACTTCCTGCCGAGTATAGTATCCCTGTCATGAACAAATATCGCAGGAAATTAGAATAACCATCATTGTATAGTTATAGAATATCACATATTCCGGATATTCAAGTTTTCGGACAAGCACGTAAATGCGTTATCGATATATACGTATGTACTGAAAATCCAATATATACATTTATCACGCGAATCACTGTAAAAGTAAATCACTCATAAACAATACCTCACAGACTTATGTCAATAAAATGTTTTATTATATTCACTCACCATGTGTTGTGTCTTATGGGCAATGCTAATTTAGGTCTCTCATACCATAATCAGACAAAATGGAATATTGGCCGCCTGAAAATGTTGAAAAAGTTTCTTGTTTCAACCTTTTCCCCAGCATCGATTTGTATTTATATCAAATTCTACGTAATACCCCAGATTAATCAAACAAATATCAGTTTTTGCATTATATGAATTAACTCAGGTTCTCCGAGACGCTTGTTTTTCCGTTGCCAAGCGTTTTAGATAATGCACAACAATGTATCGTCTGTTGTTGAATTTATTCAGGCGATTATGTTTTTATTATCAATCGATCGATTTTTATCTTTAATACTGCAAATTTGCGGCATGAAATATCTGAGTGAGTTATGTAAATGTACACTAAATTCAATATATCATTTAAAAGCGGGTGTTCGGAAAAGCAAAATTGAATTCTGGGAAAGTTTGGTACCACTCTTTTGGACGGTGTATGCGCAGGTCGATTGATTTATGGAGCTAATTTTGATGAATATGTCTGAGATAAGCTAGAAAGGACCTATCCATTATTCCACTGAATTAAAGAAATTGTTTAAGATTGTTTGACGTGGAAATATCGCCGCCCATTGGTTAAGCGGAAGGTTGCTACCGGGCTTAAGAATTTCCGAACATAACATGGTGGCTGGAAGACAAATTGAAAGCGATCAAGTCCTTTCATTTAGAGAAATCAGCGTCACAGCTATTCGGAAATTTGTCTCAAGTCAAAAATGTTTCATCATTGATAGTGATATGAACTCTTGCAGGCAATTTATGACATCAACTGTATTATAATCTCCGCCATTTTTGAGATGGCGATAAAAATGTCTTTAATATGAGCCTGAAGAAGGATTATTTTGTTTCTGTCGCATGTTTATTCTAATTGATACCAGGCGCGTGCCCATTTCGAGACATTTATGTCCAAAAAAGGACGTGTACATTACTTAAGAAACGGGACGGAGACTGGTAAGCACTAAGAGATGGAAAAGGCGGTTTAAATCCGATGATATACTGTCGATTTATTACTGTTAATCAAATCAGACAGACGAACGGACGGACGGGCGAACGGGCGGGCGGCGTACGGAAGGACTACCACCCGTGCAAACAATTTCAAATTGTACTTATACGATTGTATGGATATTATTTCACGGAAATAAGAAACCATACTTTACTCTTATTTACTCTGTTTTAATCTGTCACGGCATTTCAAGTATAAATCTAAAATCGTGCGATGAAATACGATTAAGAAAGCTAACATTACGAGATACTGAAATTATCTTAAGTTTAATTAGATTTATCTGATTTTATCAAATGTTGATTTGTAATTATGTTTAACCCGAACCAATTGTCTAATCAAATCACTTTCACAGCCTTAAAGGTTTTGCCCTTCAAAGTCATAAGAATTCCTGAGACAATTAAACATTAAATTGCGAGATTTTTCTTCGCTTTGTTAAACCAGTGATTTCATTTTTTATAGATTACTGTGTCAATATTTATTTTAAAGCATGCAAATCAAGTTTGAGTTTATCTTTTGGTCTATTCGACAGTCCTCGCAGAGAGAGAGAGGGGGGGGGGGGGGGGAGAAGATCAGGAGAAAAGAGCATTTATAACTCTACTTTTATTTCGAACCGTTTTCCTGGTTCTTTATCTAGCCCGATGTACTCGTAAAGCACCGATTCACGCCTCGCCCGTTTCTTTGATTTTCTAAGCCCAGTATTTGGCTCGGTAGTTGAGATGGCACTAAAAACCTTTCTGAAATTTCGGAAGTCGGAGTCGATGTTCCGGAACACACTATCCTACGTTTAGAAGTCCTGCGTGTTACATCCAGAACAAGGATCAATCCCTACATCAAGATTGGGACTAGTTAGTTCAAATGATCTTTTTTTTTCAAAATGACTATCCAACATTTCTTCATGGATTTTTATCAAATTTGGTCGGCGGACTTCTGTGAAGGAGCGTATTCAAATCTTTTCATTATTGTGACCTAGCTTGACCTACTGACCCAAATCTCGGATTGGGCCTTCAAGGTTCAATAAGTCATATTATTTAATTAAGATTAGTGCTCATGTTTCGATTTGTTGGCCGTCTATGGACATTTGGAATTTTCTCGTTTGCTCCGATTTAGACACAAAAACAATTCGTTTCATGATACGTATTTAACTGCAAAGCTCAGCGTTTTATTCAGCTACCAGTTATTAGAATCTACAGGAGAGATTATCGACCTCGTCATAAAATATGAGATGCTATCATGAATTTTATAACTGCTCAGATAATGATTAACATGAGGTCGCCATGTTTATCAGTAATTTCGTATTCATATTGACGATAGCGCCCTCTCTCGGCTACTCGGCAAATTCGCTGTCGTTTCATCATCAAATAGTTGTCCTATAACGTCGTTGGGACGCTCAGCAGACACCGGAGACAGAAGCATTGGTCTTTATTGAATTAATGTCAGTATACTGTCTGCTTTATTAGTTAATGTCTGTAAAAGTAATGATCGTAAAAGAAGATATTTTCTTCGATAACTTTGACCAAATAATGTTTTATTCCAAGTGCACAAACATGATTTTTATATTTCAAAAAACACCATTATTTTATATCTAGACGGAACTTGACGTTTCGTTGAAACCGAGCTCGTGGAATAAAAACTTATTTCAGAGTTAATCGGTCTAAAGGTAAATACTCAACGTATCATAATGCAACCTCTAAAAAGCAACATCCTTTGTGAGTAGCAAATTTATGTTGTTGTTGAGAGGTTGTTGCTCTAGAGAGGCTAAATTAATAGTTAAATCGTACAGTGGGAAAAACCATGCTGTTGTTCAAGGGAGGTTATTGCTCAAGAGAGGGCCATACTGGAGAGGCTGCGCAGTAATTAAAACGCATTACGGAACACTCCAAGGATCGTAATAGGTTTAACATCAATTTCATAATTTCAAATTGAATTAGAATTGCTTAAAATCGTAATATACTCATTATTGGTTTATCACTTGTTTGTATTTCTCTTGAGAATTGGCCTTAGAAATGAAGCAATGATATCATATATGTCGATTTGTTAAAGCATGTCCTTGCGTATCAGTAAATTAACGCTTGGTACACATAACAATAGTTTATACAGCGTCATCAAAGTGGGAATTCGAAATTGACGTATGCAATTTATTTTATTTAATACACGATGTTTGATCCTTTATTTCAAAGATTCGTTATTAATCTCTCCCTGTCAAATAGATGTAATTCTGACACGATTACAATTACGGGCCTTATTTTTGGACTTGAAATATTCGCCATATTTGCCTTGGTAAGAACAAACCAGCGTGGGACTTAAAATGCCTTGTCAGTAGTTTTCAGTAAATTGTTGCTTACTGGACATAACATATACTTACATGCGTCTCGTTCGTCTGAGGTGCATAGATTTGTGCCAAACATGTCACATTGAATAAGTTTTATCGCTGAGAACGGATAATAAGAACCAAAGCCATGCCATCAGAGGCAAAAACACGACAGTTCCTTCAGTGTTTGTCATAATTAGAGAAAAACCCGATTGCGCTAAAATCAAGTAATCCGGACTTCGTTGAATTACGACTCAAAAAGTGACGGCTACCATTAATCAAAGTACTGAAAGTACTCATGGAAACTGAACTTAGAGAGACATGCACTGCAGTATGAAACGAGATCTAGTTTAACGATTACATGGCGGATATAGATCCTTAGGTCCGCATAAACATTCAGGCGCGCCGATCGAATGACGGCTATGGAAAACTGATCTATCGATCAGTTTCCAAAAAGCAATCCAATGAATTACCTTCTCCTTGCATTTGCAGACTAATTGACGGAAATATTAATTGATAAAAACATCCGATGCGTATAAAGACCATATTTCCGCTTTCCCTTTGGTGGCAAATTCTATTCTACAGTAAAAAACTCAACAATAAGACTTATCATTGAGGTGGTGTTTAAAATACAGTTGGAATAAAGAGGAAATGATAAAATCCGGTCCGAAAATATGCGGTCGTTACAATAAAGTGCTTCGGTACTATTGAGGTGGTAGCTAAGTGAGGTTGTTACTGTATTTGCAACTTCTGTATAATATTATGTACGTACTGTGTTAGTTTTAACTAAATCGATTCTAGAGCAAGTTCTTACAACTTGATAGTATTAACTTCTCTCGATTCCTCCTTCCTCCCTGGATTCTGACCAGTACTCGCGCCGAAGGGATTGTGAAAGTTCCGGTCAAATCCCGCCACTGTCGGTATTCGAACCCGCAACCTCCGGCCATACACCACTGTTTCTTCTGTGTTTGTTTTACCTAAGTGTACAAACAGAGCGAGTTTGTTACCACGTGACAATTTTGTCTTAAAATGATTGAAACCTTTTTTGAAAATGATTAATTCGTTATTAGTACCATAATATTTTGTTTATGTTTTTCAGGGTACGTTTTATCATTACGGATTCCACAGTCTGGATGTGCTTCATTAGATTAACACTCGCGTGATAATTGGTCATTCCGTAAAATGGCGGAAGCCTCCGAATACATCCGAACCATCATGTCGTGCAGTTCGTGCCAAGACGTTGAATTAGCATAAAGACGTACTGTCGCCACATTAACGCAGTAGTCGCTTCTGTTTGAAAGTATCCAGTCAGATTTCATGAACAAAGCTAAGAGAATGCACACGATGATGATAGGAACCAGCGATACAGTCAGTAACTGGATAATATCGGCAAACGCTCTGTCGGACTTGTTCGGATAGTTAGACAAAAAGATCAGACACTGAAACAGGTTCTTAAAACGTACGAGTGTGGTTATATCATAAATGCTATATCGGTGATTGGTTAGAGTCAAATGAATGGATTTAAGTGGATCTATTTCGTTTTGTAGGAAATAGGATTAGTTCGAGTGAATGTTGTATATGAAGTGCTGATAAGCCATTAGCCTGAGATAGGTAGAGTTGGGTTATTTTTAGATCGTGTAGACAAGTGATAAGAAAGAATCTTTCGTGAGTGAACTGCATTTTTTTGAACCACATAATCTTCAAAGAGATTTGTATATGAGATGATTAAAATAAACTAATTCGTACTTTTTAATATTCTGTAGAAAAAGATGGCGGCAGAGTGATTTTCATTTTTCCTGTAATATTTAGAACGGTATACTAAAATTCTCGATGTTAATATGAAATTCACGAAGAAATACAATTCTGAAGCTGGAAAAAGGACAGATGATTTTTTAAAAAGATTTTTATTCGGATCGTAAATAGTTTACACGATCCTTCGAATAAATCGTAAATTATTACTGTGGAGATAGACAGTTGTTGCTATTATTAATACCACTTAATGTAACTGTTGATTATGATTTACATACAGTAAGTTTTTGGTTCGTTTGGCTCGCTTATCGTATGTCTAGGCATAACTTTATAGGCAGTCAGTTTACACGCACGTTAGTCGGTAGTCAGAAAGCTGGAGTGGTTAAATTGCCGTAGCGAGGCGTGAAGTCATGAATTGGAATTAACATAGGATATTATTCATAAGAATACAAAATCATCAACACGCGCTGGAGATAAACAAAAATATGGTAAAATTAAAGGCTATCGTTTCTGTGTTTTTGTTTTGTTTTATAATGTAAAGGTGTTCGGAATTAACCCTTGTTTGATAAAAGTTATTAGATAATCAACTCACTCTGGAATTAAGCAGTAGCATGTATCAAAATGTACGATTGTAGGTACAGTGTAGAGTTCATATTCTATTATAGTTCAATGGTTTAACTGAATTGGGATGAATATGTGAAAATTGCATTGGAATTTTAGTTGGTTAAAGTCATTGCTCTACGGGGGGAAAATAAAAAGAAATCGAAATGGAGACCACGCCCATGATACGACGTCCCATGACGACGAAGCAACTGAAGCGAGTTTTCAGCCGGTACGAGTTCGAGAATGAGGAACTGGAACGGCTGTACCGTCGGTATGTGTTCAAGCTCCAGATAGCGTCCTTAGGGCACCTGCTTAGTCTCCAGTGCCTCTTGTGTGCCGGCTTGACCATCCTGCATTTCTACTACGTACAGAACATCAGTGTACCCGGGATTTATATGAGTGCTCAGTTTTCTGTGTTCCTGTTGCTTCTAATATTTATTAATACTCGATTCATGAAGGAATCTCACCAGGGAATTGTTTGCACAATCATAGTGATATTTCTCCTCGGCTTCGTCGCCTTTTCGTTTCCTCATGATTTCGGGTCTGTCTATAATGGTCGACCCTCTCCTATCTATACTCCTTTAACGGGAGTCTGGGAAGTTATTTTTGTAGTGTTTGTGATCTATTCAATGATGCCGCTTCGGACTTACCTATCCGCCATCTTGGGAATTTCACTTCCGGTGTGTCATCTAGTAGTTACGGCCCTTGTTGCTAATAACATGCCGGAGTTACTATGGCGACAGGTGAGTGCAATTTAATTGTTATTAAGTGTTTGTAATGTGTATGCTGAATTTCCTTGTAAATCTAAAAATCTAAAAGGTTTATTTTGACCTCATACAAGTATTTTAAAAATAATCAGGACCCTACGATAAATCCATATTTGGACCTTACCTTTGTTGTCCCTTTATTTATGTATTCGTATAATTGTTTTATTTAGTAGAAGTCCAAAACATGACTTCGGAGAACTGCTTTTTACAGTTTTGTATTTTATGTGCCTTACGTCGTCTCCCATAGCAATCTTTAGTCGCGTGTTTCTTGACTCAGTTATTATCTTCTCAATTATTCCCTAGACATATCAACCATTATTTATGCATTCGTTGCTAATGCACATAGCTTCGAGTATATCATAACCGAAATAAAACAACATCATAAAACGACGTTACCATATAAACTATGTTGATGTTCCCTGACCTTGACCTTTAGTGCTCTGATGGTGACCTTGACAATAAAACACAATGTAGTAGGTTTGTTTTAGTTCAGACATAATACTTGAAAACCAATTAACCACACTATGTAAATAAGTAGCCGCCATAAATCTCGAATGTTTCTTTGACAGCTGAAATTTTTTAACTGTCATCTTGCTCATCGTCGCGAAATTAAGTGACAGTCGTAAAACAAGTGATAAAATGCGTTATACATCGCAAAATGTACTAATTATGAAAGCTACCATTGTATTCGTAATACTCTCGTATGTAGTTAAATGAGGCATAGCTCCAATCTTAGAATATAGAGGTATTACTTAAACACAAACACTTGTACATGAATAAGAAACATTGATATTAGGACCACTCTTTGTTCCCCAGAATGGACTTTATATTATTAAGTTGAAAAAGAAAAGAAATTCCGCGCAACCTCCCAACAACAGCCACCAATAGGGAGGACAAAAATGGCTGTTGTAAGGAGGTGGCTTTTGTTGAGCGAGTGAAACATCTATTTGGGTTGTTAGTTTACTGGCTGTTACAGGTAGGCGGCTGCTGTTCTGAGGTGACTGTTCATGGACGTTATATATAATTGAAAGTCGATCCAGAATTTACTGGACGTCAAATATTGGTCGGTCTTATCATTGAAGAAGAGGTCGGTATGTGTGATTGTGCCGTACATTCGCTTTGAATTTCTGGTAATTCTGACGACCTAGGTATGACTCTACCAGCGAAGAGAAAAAAACAACATAATTAAGGAGCCTTTATCTTATGTGTATCAATAAAATTTGGAATTTAGTAGAACTGTGCCCTTCCCCGCCTGAGTGCTAAATTCGTTGAAATTATTACGTTCATAGCTATAAAACGGAGACCCGTAGTCAAACCTTTGTCTGATCTTATTAATGAATACTCGACAAGCGCCAGAACCTTTTGAATCGCTACTTCACATAGCCAAGTAAACGATGCTAAGTGAGAAATAGTTAGGGTATATTTATTAGCTGTTTGTTGAATGGCAAACATTCAAGTTAGTAAGCATAGCAACTGGTTCACCAAGTACACTGTGACAACAAAGATAGATTATATAATACAATTCTCTGCTATTCACCGAAGCATGTAAGCTGTGCAGCCGCGACCATGGTCTAGTGGTTAGGGCACTGGATTTGTAATCCAGCAATACGGGTTCGATTCTCGGTCCCGGTAGGTCATACCCTTGCATGGAAATTTGACAACGATGTCGATATACCTTCACACTGTTCTCTTTCATTGTGACGTATAATTATATGCATAAGACGTTCAATTTACGGCATCATAGATACAATATTTTAAGCAAAAGTATTTGTGTGTTTTACCTATAAATATGCATTGCATATATATATACAGTGAGATTAATTTTTCTATGAAATTGTTGATTTACTAAAAACCCTTAAAGTAGGAGTTTTAGTATCAAGTTAGAAACGTTTACGATGTACATTGTATGGTATTCTTTGAAATCAGATCGAATTTCATGTTATGTCATATTCACAGACAGTAGAAACATCATCTTCTTATACAAAGAAAAAAATAAAATTTTGTGATAAAAATGAAATTTGAGGAAAAAGTGAATTCGAGGAAAAAATGTAATTTTGAGGTAAAACTGAAATTTTGAGGACTATCCTCAAAGGCACCAGTTATGTATTAACGGATTCATAAAATTATTGGATTTTATGAAAAATAACAAATAAATCGGCAGCATCAAGTATTCTGTAGAGAAAATTCAATGCTGTAGATTCTTCGAGATCTAAATCTGAAACCATTGTGTAAACAGTTCTTGTTCGTTCTTGATAAATGAGCATTTTACAATCTAACTCATAAAAATCACATCTTTTAAGTCGCTTTATTTATCGCTGAATATCTCCTAAATTTATCAAATTGAATTCAACAGATATTATCAATTTTCGAACACGTTCGTCAGGAGGTCGCTTTAATTCCATCAGCGAATGCCCTATTCACAATATCGTTGTAATCCTGCCCGTTTTTTTTTTTGTTTTCAGCCATTAAATATCGATATGGATACCTTATCCCGATTTGTGATGGAAATTAACCAATTATAAATTAAATGCACATTAAGCCGGGTACGCCATACCTTACTCTCCACTCTTCATTAAGTGGTCGTATTGATTTTGCAATTATTCGACTTCATTTGCAGCATTTCTTAATTGGACGTCGCCGGTTATTTGTAAAGGCGTGTAAGCAGATGTTTTGTTCTATGTGTTTTTGATCTTGCCGTATTAACAAATAATTTGTTTATCATGCTGTTGTGTTTTTTTTGTTTCGCTCAGTTTTATACTTGACTTGAGATCGGAATTAGATCTCAAGTTTCAAAGATTTAGCTCTTTGATAATATAAGATTACATCTTTTGATATTTAATAATGAGAAATTAAAAGGAATTGCGATATGATTGATTAGCTGTACGTGATGTGTTTATACGCGAACTATTGTGAATTTAATTCTGACAATGTTTTAGTAAAATCTACAGCAAAATATTGGCGCATTCTAACTTAATATCGATATTTATTTCAAATGTGTGTTTCATGATTTACAAACCGTACATTATGCAAAATAGTTTATATATACCGACAATATAATTTCTGCTGATAGCTTTTGATTTGAATCTGATTGGATGTTCATGAGTCAGAATTGACCAATCATAGAATTGCATTTCGAGACTTTGATCAAATTTTAATATTATCAGTTACAATACAGTTCTGCAAATACATTATGAAAGTGCAAGCCGTTAATCCAGAAAACATATTAATTTATTAGTATGCTAACCCATGATGCTGCAATGCAACCGAAACGGATAGGACGACTGCATAATAAGTTTATGAAACAAAATTGTGAATATCAATTAAATAGTTAAATATCATCCTATTGCCTTAGGAGCACATACGTTACAAATAGTTACGATAGAAATGGCAAGAAAATTGGTCATTAAAGCGAGTTTCAATCTAAAGTGTAAGCGATTCATTGATTGATAATTTGTATCTAACTTCAAAAAGTCCTTTAAACTTACAATAAAAGTCAGTACGGTTCATTTCACAGGCAATGTATTGACTATTTAATCCTTAATATTGTTATCAGCCTTCAATCTTATAAATTCCAATAATGACAGATGGATGGCACATTTTCCCACCCATTTGGGTGTCATTTTTGGCATTAAACGGCCTAGTTGATCGGTGTTTATGTGAATGCGCGTAATATTCCGTAGTATTGGACTTTAGCGTTAACCGTATGGCCGGGTTTTATTGTTAAATCTATTGTAGGACGGTTAAATAAAGGTCGTATACCGTTCTGTTTCCATTATGTTCGTTTATTTCCTGCTGGTTTATCGTTAACCAGGGTCAGTTTTATAGCTTGATAGATTGATTTTGTGCAAGGATGGAATTGATACGCGATTTGTTTTAATTTTTACGACGTGTTGCTCTCATGTGAACACCGCTTGTTAACATCTGGTATTAACAGGAAATGATAATTTACGTTTATTTTGCGATTGTCTCAGTTATAACAACTGAATAAATTTTATTTTATTTTAATATCTATTTCATTCGCTATAATTCCCTTTGTATTCAAATGTCGAAATAACAAATTCGTTCCTTTTACTCAATATTCCATTGTTTTACTCACACCGTCTTGTGGCCGATTCTGTCTTCATTTTGAATTAATGTGATTAGGATGTTCGGGGGCGAAGATTAATATGCTCAGCTATTGTCTTTTCTTGAAACTTGGGCGCATATTTTATTTTTCCGGCGTAAAAATGTGTGGCATAATTATGTTCTTTTCTGTACGATGCCAACAAGTCTGTCAGTGATGTATAATCATTCGAATGTTTGTTAAAAAGAAGTCAGTAGACACGTGTCCGCATTAAAACGATGTACAACTTATGTTTCGAGATGTTTTACATGCGCTGACAAACGCTGCTTGACAAACGGTACATGTTGATGTTACGATGCGAACATGCTCGTAAATGACAAGACTAGCCAAGACTAGCTGTAAACTTTACATTTTTTATATTATTCACATACGAGCGGACGGACGGACGGATGCCAGAATATCAATTTTCTGCCAGGCACATGCATGGTTTCATTGTTTGCGACAAGACGATGTCGGGTTGGTGGGGTAATAGCCAAGATGATTATACCCACGTTAGTGTACGAATTGAGGGACGAACGGATTTGGACTGCTTTTTGTTTGCATAGATTTAAAGCTGCTTCAATGATTAAGGAGATATTACTCTTACTGTATCATTGTATACATTATTTGAATAGTACTAGTTATGGTGGAATTGATCCCGCGAGATGAAAAAGCCTACGGTTCATCGATAGAAGACACGAACCGATCCGTAGCTATATAGTTTATAAAAAAACTGAACGTGAAGTTTAATGAAAAAGAATATTTTGCAACAATCTCTTACCAGTATTGTCTAATTCTAAACCAATTTATCAATTAGCGATGAAATAATCTACCGAAAATGCATTCTTATCAGATTCTTATTGAAGATGTGGCCTTGACCTTACGAAGATTCGAACCCAAGCGTCTTGATTGACAGTACGACACCTTTTGCGCTCCATGTTGAAACAGGAAAATTATGTTCACCAGGTTTAAGTTGAAATAAAGCAAGTCTAATGCTTGACTGACAATCCTGACATAAATTTCATTTCGTATCATTTGTTAAATCTTTGGTTTTCTGGTACAACGAAATGTCTTGTCTTCGTGTGTATTTTAATCTATTTTACATGATGTATTTATCTGATGTATGAACGATATGGTATGTCCACGTGATAAATAATACAATAACATAGAACGTGAAATATGTACGTGACAGAACCTGCCAGAAAATGCTTTTAAAAATGTAAATGTGTTTGATTACAGTCAACCGTTTTCTACACTGAACTCCTCCGATACGCTCAATTCTCTGATCCGAGCTGATATGTATTCACTAAATGTGTTCACCAAATGTGTTCACTTAATGTGTTCACCAAAATATTTTGACAAATGGGCCTCAGCAATGGTATAAGTATATATCGTGTATATAATCTATACGAGCTCGTTTATATTTACATTTGTATTAAGTTTGTTCTCTAAAAACTTGTTTGTTAATTTTATAACACGAACTGCAGCTATCAATCCATTTATTTCATTGTGCTTGACTCGGTGCCAACATCCTAAATATCATGTGTGTGAAGTTGGCGGCCTAGCGGCCTGGCGGCGTGAAGTTGGCGGCCTAGCGGCCTAGCGGCCTGGCGGCGTGAAGTTGGCGGCCTAGCGGCCTAGCGGCCTGGCGGCGTGAAGTTGGCGGCCTGGCGGCCTAGCGGCCTAGCGGCGTGAAGTTGGCGGCCTGGCGGCCTAGCGGCCTAGCGGCCTAGAATTTTATACTCCCAATCGCCCAGAAATGAATCATAATCACATTCTACATGCATTAGAAACGATTTTGGACGGAAAAAGTCGCAAAAATTCACTTTTTCATAGTTACGCCGCTAGGCCGCTAGGCCGCTAGGCCGCCAACTTCACGTTTTCAGCGGCCTAGCGGCCTAGAATTTTATACCCCCAATCGCCCAGAAATGCATCAAAATCACGTTCTATAAGCATTAGAAACTATTTTGGATGGAAAAAGTCGCAAAAAATCACTTTAACGTAGGTATGAAATTTCGCCGAAAACTTAGTTTTTTCACCGACCCAAAATATTAAACACCCAATCACTCAGAAATGTATCAGAATCACATTCTACATGCATTAGAAACGATTTTGGACAGAAAAAGTCGCAAAAAATCACTTTTTCATAGTTACGCCGCTAGGCCGCTAGGCCGCTAGGCCGCCAACTTCACGTTTTCAGCGGCCTAGCGGCCTAGAATTTTATACCCCCAATCGCCCAGAAATGCATCAAAATCACGTTCTATAAGCATTAGAAACTATTTTGGATGGAAAAAGTCGCAAAAAATCACTTTAACATAGGTATGAAATTTCGCCGAAAACTTAGTTTTTTCACCGACCCAAAATATTAAACACCCAATCACTCAGAAATGAATCAGAATCACATTCTACATGCATTAGAAACGATTTTGGACGGAAAAAGTCGCAAAAATTCACTTTTTCATAGTTACGCCGCTAGGCCGCTAGGCCGCCAACTTCACGTTTTCAGCGGCCTAGCGGCCTAGAATTTTATACCCCCAATCGCCCAGAAATGCATCAAAATCACGTTCTATAAGCATTAGAAACTATTTTGGATGGAAAAAGTCGCAAAAAATCACTTTAACGTAGGTATGAAATTTCGCCGAAAACTTAGTTTTTTCACCGACCCAAAATATTAAACACCCAATCACTCAGAAATGAATCAGAATCACATTCTACATGCATTAGAAACGATTTTGGACGGAAAAAGTCGCAAAAATTCACTTTTTCATAGTTACGCCGCTAGGCCGCTAGGCCGCCAACTTCACGTTTTCAGCGGCCTAGCGGCCTAGAATTTTATACCCCCAATCGCCCAGAAATGCATCAAAATCACGTTCTATAAGCATTAGAAACTATTTTGGATGGAAAAAGTCGCAAAAAATCACTTTAACATAGGTATGAAATTTCGCCGAAAACTTAGTTTTTTCACCGACCCAAAATATTAAACACCCAATCACTCAGAAATGTATCAGAATCACATTCTACATGCATTAGAAACGATTTTGGACGGAAAAAGTCGCAAAAAATCACTTTTTCATAGTTACGCCGCTAGGCCGCTACGCCGCCAACTTCACGTTTTCAGCGGCCTAGCGGCCTAGAATTTTATACCCCCAATCGCCCAGAAATGCATCAAAATCACGTTCTATAAGCATTAGAAACTATTTTGGATGGAAAAAGTCGCAAAAAATCACTTTAACATAGGTATGAAATTTCGCCGAAAACTTAGTTTTTTCACCGACCCAAAATATTAAACACCCAATCACTCAGAAATGTATCAGAATCACATTCTACATGCATTAGAAACGATTTTGGACGGAAAAAGTCGCAAAAAATCACTTTTTCATAGTTACGCCGCTAGGCCGCTAGGCCGCCAACTTCACGTTTTCAGCGGCCTAGCGGCCTAGAATTTTATACCCCCAATCGCCCAGAAATGCATCAAAATCACGTTCTATAAGCATTAGAAACTATTTTGGATGGAAAAAGTCGCAAAAAATCACTTTAACATAGGTATGAAATTTCGCCGAAAACTTAGTTTTTTCACCGACCCAAAATATTAAACACCCAATCACTCAGAAATGAATCAGAATCACATTCTACATGCATTAGAAACGATTTTGGACGGAAATGTCGCAAAAATTCACTTTACATAGTTACGCCGCTAGGCCGCTAGGCCGCCAACTTCACGTTTTCAGCGGCCTAGCGGCCTAGAATTTTATACTCCCAATCGCCCAGAAATGCATCAGAATCACGTTCTATAAGCATTAGAAACTATTTTGGATGGAAAAAGTCGCAAAAAATCACTTTAACATAGGTATGAAATTTCGCCGAAAACTTAGTTTTTTCACCGACCCAAAATATTAAACACCCAATCACTCAGAAATGTATCAGAATCACATTCTACATGCATTAGAAACGATTTTGGACGGAAAAAGTCGCAAAAAATCACTTTTTCATAGTTACGCCGCTAGGCCGCTAGGCCGCCAACTTCACGTTTTCAGCGGCCTAGCGGCCTAGAATTTTATACCCCCAATCGCCCAGAAATGCATCAAAATCACGTTCTATAAGCATTAGAAACTATTTTGGATGGAAAAAGTCGCAAAAAATCACTTTAACATAGGTATGAAATTTCGCCGAAAACTAAGTTTTTTCACCGAACCAAAATATTAAACACCCAATCACTCAGAAATGAATCAGAATCACATTCTACATGCATTAGAAACGATTTTGGACGGAAAAAGTCGCAAAAATTCACTTTTTCATAGTTACGCCACTAGGCCGCCAACTTCACGTTTTCAGCGGCCTAGCGGCCTAGAATTTTATACCCCCAATCGCTCAGAAATGCATCAGAATCACGTTCTATAAGCATTAGAAACTATTTTGGATGGAAAAAGTCGCAAAAAATCACTTTATCGTAGGTACGCAATTTCGCCGAAAACTTAGTTTTTTCACCGACCCGAAATATATTAAACACCCAATCACTCAGAAATGTATCAGAATCATGTTCTACAAGCATTAGAAACTATTTTGGATGGAGAAGTCGCAAAAAACACTCTCACGGCATCATAATTACGCCGCTAGGCCACTAACTTCCCTTCTTTCGGCGCGTATACTCAAGCAATCATCGAGCGGTTTAATATATATTGTAGAAACTTGTTTTACCATTAATGGTAAAGAAGCAAGTTTATTTAAACTAAATCATTCTTATACAATATCGAAAGCAGAATCGGGACAGATGAGTGTGTGAACTAAAACATATAATTTATAATCCAAAAATCAACTTTAACCACGGCGATAGCGACACTTCTCTATTATTTTAGTTTCCGAAACGCAGTTTTTACGTGTTTTTTTTGTCTAGACTACTGGTAAATAAACTAAGTTGATGCAGAAACTTTTTTGGAAGGGAAAAGTCGCAAAAAAAAACACTTCACCATACTGGTACGCCATTACGCCGAAAACTTCACCTTTTTAGCTATCTGGAATATTATACACACAATCGTCAAAAAATGTATCAGATTCACGTTCTACAAGCAAGGGACAAGTCGCAAAAAATACTCTCGCGGCAACAAAGTTACGCCGCAAGGCCACTAGCACCCTTCTTTCGGCGACCCGGATTATTAAACACCCAATCACTCCGAAGTGTATCAGAATCACGTTCTACAAGCTTTAGAAACTATTTTTGAAGTGAGAGTCGCAAAATGGTCACGTGTATGTGTACGTGAACGAAGATAAAAGATTTATCATTCAGTAAGTGTTCTGAATACGTGAATAGGTACACTAATTTCGTGCCAAAGAAGAAATCGTTATGTTAATACATGCTTATGCTTCAGACAAAATAGAACGTATAAGAAAATCAAAGTACTGAATGTAGTGTCGGAACTCGATTTTTTCATATGAGACTAGTCACTGGTGTTGCTCGCAACACAACAATGACTGTTAGGAGAAATCCTAAATTAGGAACTGTATTGAATCATGCCATTTACATTTAAATAAAAAATGCGTTTCGTCTATGAAGTATGATTCCAAAAGCTGAGAGCTCTAACTTTGATAGGTTTTACAGTTTGTCCTAATTTCTCGTCCAATGAAATCTCCGCATTTCATTTGATATTTGAAAAATAGATCGAAAATACGTCACTTATCTTTCTGTATATACAGAAATTAAGACAAACTGTAAATCAATTATCGTTCATAATTTGAATTTTATGCGACATATCACTGCGCTCCGCTCCGCGTCGCTTGTAATATATCCCATACAATTCAAAACATGAACGATAACTAATACATATATGATAATATTATAAACAATACATTAAAAGAAATAAACAAATTGATTAAATATATAGGGTCGTGATATTCAAATCCAAAACATACACATAAAGGGAGTTTATTGACCGTAAAGCGTTAGTTAGATGTCGGAGAAGAGAATAAGCGGTGCATTTTGTAAATGCAAAACAAAATTAGCCTTTGACAGACGACCCTTATACGTTCGACCTGCACGATCCATGGTCATATATTTATTTTATCTGAAATGATATATGATGTTCATGACTGCGTTTAAATATAGATGTATGATCTTGTAAACATATTTTTTTCTCATAAACCTATTTCAATGGGCGTCATACTCATACAAGTACATGTATTTATAAAACAATTGCATTTAAATCTGAACAGTTAAATATGTCAAATTAACGGGTCGATTTGTATTAGATTTAAGAAAAGATAGCTGAAATAAGTTATGTTTGAAAAGTAAGACACATAATGCCTTGGAATAGACTAGAAGATGTTTAGCTTCTGAGTGTTGCAGCATACTACTACTGTCGATCACAAAGTTGAATCAAGCTTTGACATTTTTATGCATTATTTTTGTTACAGCGGATAGACTTAATTAATATCATCTACCAATCTATACGTATCTTTTTAATTATTTTGAATTCTTGGATTCTCCGACACTTCTGTGTTTGAAAAGGACACATATCAATTCCTTCTAAGTCCAGGGTACAATGCGTAAAATTGGTAGATATTTCAAAATAATTTAAATATTTTTAACATATCATAACTTTTATTTGCACAATGGCACGAAGCTTGTAATCATTGCGGTATGTTGAAAATCTATTTTCATTCAGCATATAAATTTGACAAAATTAGATATCTTCTCCGAACTTTTTGATGTTTTTTAAAGCTACACTTAAGATTGTTTGAGCCATTGTACAGCTACTATATAAGTGACCCCCAAAGAAAATCTGCATGAGGATCCTAATCAGATTAATCCTGTCTTTACACTTACCTTAGTGCTGTAGACTTGATACCTAGTGATATAACAGGGCATGTAGTTTTATCGAATAAAACTACATGAAGAGGGTCATAAATTTCATTGAATTTTACTGATAATAAGTTAATGGAAAACTCACTGTTGTTTTTATAATATTTTTATATTATTTATATTATATTTTATTTATTATACATTTAATATATATTAATGAATTTTAACCTTTTAATATCCATTACCAGATTATGTTAGAAGTCTTCATAATATACTAAAAATACAACTGAACGCTTCTTCTATTTCTAAAATCAAATCATTCTATGTATATATGAAATTATTTTTACAAGATTCTTTAAAATAACTTGCATATACCAGTCCTGCTTGAGAAAATATATTGATTAGAATATTAAATTTCACATGTTGTGTGAAAATGCGTTTGTATTATGTTTACAAAATGAACTGATTGTTATTTGTCAAACTCTGCATCCAGACGTAACTAATACATACTTCCCACATCTACAATATCTACCTCCCTTGGCGGCCATCTTGAAAGGCTAATTTGACAAGCATTGACAGGAGATATTTATATTTTTGTGATACTAAATATGGGTTATTCATAAGTGACAATCACATTTTCGTAATATGATATGCTTATGGGTTTCAAACTTAATATTCTGTACATTGAGTTGTTTAGTAACTACTTTTTTCTATTAAACACATAAGCAAGTTGACTTTCAAGATGACCGCCAATTCAAACCAAGGAAGGTAAATATTGTAGATGTGGGAAATATGTATTGGTGTGCGACGCAAATATTTGCAAATGCCATTGGTTTTTTTAGTTATTAATTTCTTTAATCATATTATATGACCTGTCTTATTCTTAACATTTTGCATTTAACATGCACATATACGTCTTGTTTAAAAAAATGTATCAAACAGGGAATCAATTTAAGTATCTATTCAGTAGCTATATATTAGCCATCTAATAACTGTTTGTGTAATTAGAAGCCAGTCTATCAATGCCATTGTTATTGGCCTATCTACTGTGGAATATGCGAGGGGTGATCCAGAAATTCGTAGATAGTACATGTTAATCACAAATAAATATACGTAATAATGTTAAATTCCGATTCCGTCTGGCCATTAGCGGTTGAGAGATCTTACGTTGCACACGCGGTGAGTTACACGTGCTTACAACGTACTATCGTCTTGCGATTTTCACGTTATCGTATGAAGCCGTACTTGCATGTACTGTTTACGAACCGAATCCTTTCACACTCTGATGTTTTAAGTGCGTGCAAGTATGATGAACGTGAGTACTGGGGTAAATCCGCAGACGGTACTCACAACATTCGGATCGCCACGTTTATGCAAGTAGACAACACGCACTTGAAAGTATGGCGAGTTGGGACCGGCGCTTACTGAGCGCAAATAATTGTTCCAATGAATGAGATCTGCCCTACTTGAATCAGAGGTAGTGATGAATGACCACATAAGCTATTTCATTACCAAATCAACACATAAAGATTTGAGCGGACTGGGATCGAACTCGTGATTACAGCATATAACATAATAAAAAAACGGAACATTTGTGCACGTTTATTCGCCGATTTCGAAATGTATGAGTTAAATACACATAATTCTCGGCTACGTACCTTGAAACGTTTCTGCATGAATTTATCAGTAGTCTAGCCAAAAAAAAACTAAAACCGGCGTTTCGGAAAACTAAAATAATAGAGAAGTGTCGCCGTGGTTAAAATTGATTTCTGGATGATAAATTATATGTCTAAGTTCACACACTCATCTGTCCCGATTTTACTTCCGATATTGTATAAGAAGTATTTAGTTTAAATAAACTTGCTTCTCTACCATTAATGGTAAAATAACTTCTTACAATATATACTAAGCGCCGAAAGACGGAAAGTTAGTGGCCTAGCGGCGTAACTATGATGCCGCGAGAGTGTTTTTTGCGACTTCTCCTTCAAAAACAGTTTCCTAAGCTTGTAGAACGTGATTCTGATACATTTCTGAGTGATTGGGTATCAAATATTCAGGGTGGCAAAAAAAAATTTTTTCGGCGAAATTGCGTACCTACGATAAAGTGATTTTTTTGCGACTTTTTCCATCCAAAATAGTTTCTAATGCTTATAGAACGTGATTCTGATGCATTTCTGGGCGATTGGGGTATAAAATTCAAGGCCGCTAGGCCGCTGAAAACGTGAAGTTGGCGGCCTAGCGGCCTAGCGGCGTAACTATGAAAAAGTGATTTTTTGCGACTTTTTCCGTCCAAAATCGTTTCTTATGCTTATAGAACGTGATTCTGATGCATTTCTGGGCGATTGGGAGTATAAAATTCTAGGCCGCTAGGCCGCTGAAAACGTGAAGTTGGCGGCCTAGCGGCCTAGCGGCGTAACTATGAAAAAGTGAATTTTTGCGACTTTTTCCGTCCAAAATCGTTTCTAATGCATGTAGAATGTGATTCTGATACATTTCTGAGTGATTGGGTGTTTAATATTTTGGGTCGGTGAAAAAACTAAGTTTTCGGCGAAATTTCATACCTATGTTAAAGTGATTTTTTGCGACTTTTTCCATCCAAAATAGTTTCTAATGCTTATAGAACGTGATTCTGATGCATTTCTGGGCGATTGGGAGTATAAAATTCTAGGCCGCTAGGCCGCTGAAAACGTGAAGTTGGCGGCCTAGCGGCCTAGCGGCGTAACTATGAAAAAGTGAATTTTTGCGACTTTTTCCGCCCAAAATCGTTTCTAATGCATGTAGAATGTGATTCTGATTCATTTCTGAGTGATTGGGTGTTTAATATTTTGGGTCGGTGAAAAAACTAAGTTTTCGGCGAAATTTCATACCTATGTTAAAGTGATTTTTTGCGACTTTTTCCATCCAAAATCGTTTCTAATGCTTATAGAACGTGATTTTGATGCATTTCTGGGCGATTGGGGGTATAAAATTCTAGGCCGCTAGGCCGCTGAAAACGTGAAGTTGGCGGCCTAGCGGCCTAGCGGCCTAGCGGCGTAACTATGAAAAAGTGATTTTTTGCGACTTTTTCCGTCCAAAATCGTTTCTAATGCATGTAGAATGTGATTCTGATACATTTCTGAGTGATTGGGTGTTTAATATTTTGGGTCGGTGAAAAAACTAAGTTTTCGGCGAAATTTCATACCTATGTTAAAGTGATTTTTTGCGACTTTTTCCATCCAAAATAGTTTCTAATGCTTATAGAACGTGATTTTGATGCATTTCTGGGCGATTGGGGGTATAAAATTCTAGGCCGCTAGGCCGCTGAAAACGTGAAGTTGGCGGCCTAGCGGCCTAGCGGCGTAACTATGAAAAAGTGAATTTTTGCGACTTTTTCCGTCCAAAATCGTTTCTAATGCATGTAGAATGTGATTCTGATTCATTTCTGAGTGATTGGGTGTTTAATATTTTGGGTCGGTGAAAAAACTAAGTTTTCGGCGAAATTTCATACCTACGTTAAAGTGATTTTTTGCGACTTTTTCCATCCAAAATAGTTTCTAATGCTTATAGAACGTGATTTTGATGCATTTCTGGGCGATTGGGGGTATAAAATTCTAGGCCGCTAGGCCGCTGAAAACGTGAAGTTGGCGGCCTAGCGGCCTAGCGGCGTAACTATGAAAAAGTGATTTTTTGCGACTTTTTCTGTCCAAAATCGTTTCTAATGCATGTAGAATGTGATTCTGATACATTTCTGAGTGATTGGGTGTTTAATATTTTGGGTCGGTGAAAAAACTAAGTTTTCGGCGAAATTTCATACCTACGTTAAAGTGATTTTTTGCGACTTTTTCCATCCAAAATAGTTTCTAATGCTTATAGAACGTGATTTTGATGCATTTCTGGGCGATTGGGGGTATAAAATTCTAGGCCGCTAGGCCGCTGAAAACGTGAAGTTGGCGGCCTAGCGGCCTAGCGGCCTAGCGGCGTAACTATGAAAAAGTGAATTTTTGCGACTTTTTCCGTCCAAAATCGTTTCTAATGCATGTAGAATGTGATTCTGATTCATTTCTGAGTGATTGGGTGTTTAATATTTTGGGTCGGTGAAAAAACTAAGTTTTCGGCGAAATTTCATACCTACGTTAAAGTGATTTTTTGCGACTTTTTCCATCCAAAATAGTTTCTAATGCTTATAGAACGTGATTTTGATGCATTTCTGGGCGATTGGGGGTATAAAATTCTAGGCCGCTGAAAACGTGAAGTTGGCGGCCTAGCGGCCTAGCGGCGTAACTATGAAAAAGTGATTTTTTGCGACTTTTTCTGTCCAAAATCGTTTCTAATGCATGTAGAATGTGATTCTGATACATTTCTGAGTGATTGGGTGTTTAATATTTTGGGTCGGTGAAAAAACTAAGTTTTCGGCGAAATTTCATACCTATGTTAAAGTGATTTTTTGCGACTTTTTCCATCCAAAATAGTTTCTAATGCTTATAGAACGTGATTTTGATGCATTTCTGGGCGATTGGGGGTATAAAATTCTAGGCCGCTAGGCCGCTGAAAACGTGAAGTTGGCGGCCTAGCGGCCTAGCGGCGTAACTATGAAAAAGTGAATTTTTGCGACTTTTTCCGTCCAAAATCGTTTCTAATGCATGTAGAATGTGATTATGATTCATTTCTGGGCGATTGGGAGTATAAAATTCTAGGCCGCTAGGCCGCTAGGCCGCCAGGCCGCCAACTTCACGCCGCTAGGCCGCTAGGCCGCCAGGCCGCCAACTTCACGCCGCCAGGCCGCTAGGCCGCTAGGCCGCTAACTTCACGCCGCCAGGCCGCTAGGCCGCTAGGCCGCCAACTTCACACACATCTAAATATCTGCAGTACGAATATTGGGCATGATGATAAATTAGAACAGAACAGAACAGAACAGAATATTTATTTATTGACTTAAACGTTGAGCTCATCGTCATAATCATATATACGACATACAGTAATACACAAACACATGCATACAACAAATGACAAAATACAATAGTACATATTAAAGAAGGCAAAAATAAGATAGTGGTAAATAGACATTTCATAATAATTATATTATAATGATAATTCGTAGCAAATAAAGTTCAAATTGATAAAAGAGAAAGGTTATAAGTAGTTTTGGAGCAAACAACATAGTATGCAGAAACATAGAATTTCATAAAAGAATTTCCTCTTAACCATTATTACACGTGAATAATAAAGAAATAGCTTAAGTCTATTTGTCTTAAATAAGTGATACTATTTGTTAATGACTTCCGAAAATACGAGGATGGACATAATTTAGAGATATAATTTATGAAGTAGGAACTGTCTTAGAAACTATGTGAAGCTAATCCAGGAATGCTGGATTTATTCGCTAATAAAAACTACAACATTGTCTTTGTCTGACTGTCTGTCTGTCGGTGCCAAACTTTAACCTTGCCGATAAAACCAAAACTCTTTCTAATACAGTTATATGTTGGTTCCTCGTGACAACTTCTACGGGACTTGTGCATTTTAAAGCCAGTGAGTCAAAGGTCAAGGACACCCGGAGGGGACATTGTGTTTCAAAAACACGAATTGTTTTTACCTGAATTAATTGTTTAGTCTTTGCATGATTATTCAGCACGATGTTATAGCCACACTATTTTTTACATACCAGTCTGTGAGTTCTGCTTTACCATTGGTCAATTTTGAAAATTATATTTTTCCCAACCAATCAGATTTGAACCTTAGTAGACTGGTTACCGTGCTCAACTCAGTGTTCTGTTTCTTCCTTTCCATACGCCAGAGTGTATACATACAATGTAAACAAAATAAATACACAAATCTTTTCCCAGATACAACTGAAGTGCTTATGAAGTGTTGAGAGATATAACATGTTAAATAGAAAGAACATTATCACGTTTTTTATTACGTTTTTAATTTTATGTTCACTGTTGAGTGATAGCACACTGGAGAAAAATACTCTGACATAATCCTTCCCGAACCACGGTTTTCAATCGTGACTACTCGGGCATTTCCGTAACTGAGTAATACGCTTCATGCATAATTGTAGGGTTACAGATTTTAGTTATGCGGTTTCCAGTCATTACTTTTTCAACACAAGGTACTCGTTTACAAGAATTATTCTCAGAAATACAGACTTTCAAACGTGCATATCGTTCGCGATTGATAGCATGGACATCGAGTTCCCATCGTAAGTTAAATAGGATGTTTCCATCGTTGGATTCTCTGGGTCAGCCATGACGGAAAGTAGCCCCTGAACAACAACAACAACAACAATATGGCGGCCTGCCTATTATGTCCGAGGCACTTTTCTTTAGACACACGCCAATGAGTCCCGATTGCAAAGTTTTATGTATAGATTCTAACAGAGCGTACGATCAGTCAGTCGGCTACCGACTAAACACGTACACATCCCTGGCTCGTATTTCAACCATTTAACTATAGATAATAATGGAATCAGAAATCAATCTACTAATTAACACCTGAATGGTTTGTTAAATCTCAGTCTTGCCTAAAGACAGGGCCACTTTCAGAAATTGGTTCCAGAACCGCATTCTGCATACAACATTTCAGACTCGTTTCCGTGAAGGTACACGAATTCTTCTCATACGCGAATACGTCCCTCGAATGTATGTATATTGATATACAACAAAGGCGAAGAACATAAGCATGCAATTAACCTTAGAGAAAGATATCTCAGTTCTAACAAGTACTCGAAGATATGGAGATAAGATCGAGATCATCCTAAAAAATGTTGGTTTGTGTAGTTACGTGAGTGACTCATTTAAAGGTCTACGACTTTGTTTTTTAGCCATTTTGACAATTTTATTTTATTCATTATTCAAGCCGTTCGATTTTAGTACGAGCATTACACTATGAACAAAAATGCTAACATACATACTGTCAATAGTTCGGATCGCCTAACCGCTAACTATCTTTTTTTAAGGATGGCCTGAGCTAGGTTTTTTCCTGGCATTTTTTTCTTCTGGGAACATGCATCATGATTAATAGTGCCGAATTTTATGTGTTTTTGCTGTTCGTATTTCCCATCTCACGTAATCTATTGGATTTCTTTTCTATTCTTTAATACAAGACCTGACTTCATAATGTAGTCCAGAGACAGACATATTCTGTCGGGGATTGTTGACGGTCATTTTACTTAATATTGGGGTACATATAATTCTAAAGATCTATAAATTTGTAACCTGGAATTCTTTTTGTAAGTACAAAAATGTATATGGATGATATAACGTTCAATGTATACTTCTTCTTCGGGCAGAATCTTTTTTTTAAACCAAGTCAGAAAACGTATGAATAAAAAATACATCGTTGTGTTATAGCTATTGGATAATGAAGCGTGTACTATTGTTTTACATTGTATTTTATGTCTTGTTGCTAGGCAACCGGTGCCATTTTGGAATATTTAACAGTTTCGGATCAGAAAAACATGAATGAATGAATGAATGAATGAATGAATGAATGAATGATTGATTGATTGATGAATGAATGAATGAATGAATGAATGAATGAATGAATGAATGAATGAATGAATGAATGAATGAATGAATGAATGAATGAATGAATGAATGAATGAATGAATGAATGAATGAATGAATGAATGAATGAATGAATGAATGAATGAATGAATGAATGAATGAATGAATGAATGAATGAATGAATGAATGAATGAATGAATGAATGAAATAAAGAACGATCGAATAAATGAATCGATTCGTCTTTTACAATAACAAGTCCAACCTGTTTATTATAATTATAGGTAAACAATTGGAAAAGGTAAAACTTTTTTTATTAAACAAAAATCTTTCTTTCTTTGTTTTTGGCCTTTATTTGAAAGGTTGGCTGTATTAAAGTTTATGATAGATGAATATTTCGCTACTAGTATCATACAAAATGAAAAAAATAATTGTGGACATGATAACACATATTTAGGTTGTTAAAAGTGGTAGTTCACGGAGATGAGACTTGTTATGTCAAAAATGATAAAATTCACACACCGTGGGTCCAATTGTGTGTATTCTAGTTTATATAGTGTGACAAATGGATACATCTAGCGTGAATTTATCCTCTCGTATCGCTATTAATTATAATTAAGCGAAATTCCGAAGTAGACTAGTATTCGGACATATCATAATCATCGGCTATCTCATAACAGCGCGGCCTGAACAAACATAGACTGTGTTAAATTAAACAGAAATATCTTAAAGGAGCCCTGCGTGGTTCTTGGTTTTGTAAACATGTTACAAAGGTCAATAGATTTAGTCCTGTTTCGTTTTATATTGTTTGTATGTCAGTCGTGCGTATTTGTTCGCTCTGGAAAGAACATTATTGTAGATAATGAAAAGAGTATATTTATCCATGGTTAAAATGAATAATATTTTTAGTAAATATAGATCTAAAATTAGGGCGTCCTGTGAGAAATTTTCATCATTCAAGTTCTCTAGTTATTTCAATATTTGAACTGATATTTATATAATGTTATCGTATTGAGGAAATGTCTATGAAACCTCGATATCGAACTCAGCCCCTTATTATAATTATACGAGCCTGCATGGTTAGCTAAGTGGTTAAAATGTTGGACTACTTACGGATCAAGAAGTTGTGAGTTTGAACCTGAGGCGATACTGACACTGTCCGTGACAAATTTGACTCAAGATATTACATCCTATGTTAAATGGTCCTCCACCTAGATAATGTTGAAAATGGCATTAAATCGACCGAAGAAATAAAATGGTACGACTTATAAGTATCACATGAGCTGCAAATAATTGACACTTTCGGAAGTCCTAAAAGAACTGTTGGTTTGCTGTTAATAAACTCATTAAAAATCTTCCGTCTCCACAAAAAACTATAAGCAATTTTGTTTTTCGTCCATTTCGCTTTCAGTACAAGCGTTTTAATATTATCCAAATAAGATTCTGTGGTATCAACCTACATACACAAGTTTATACCTTACCTATCCCCCTGCATCCCCGATGGGTCTGTTATAGCCCCTTTAATTACCATTTTAGTAGAAATTATTAGGGGTTTGTCAAGCCCCCACCCCCTTGCTACCCCGGTTTGTACGGCCCTGTCTTAAGTGCTTAAGTATTTTCCTATTGTAATGTCAGTGAATTATGTATTACCCTGGTTGTTAATGATCGTTTTCTCTGTAAATAGGTTATATTTATCGTGTGAATTATTTCAGCTTGGCCGGGCATGCACCTGGATCTAATAACGGTTCGTTAGTTAATCATATATTATATTCATCATATATATTATTTTACTAATAAATGCCATTAATTATTGGCGACACATTAATTTGGTCCAGCTTAATTTGGTTACTGTAATATCACAAGGACATACGACTCATACAGTCAACCATGTGTTAAAGCCAGAACAAATCAAAGTACTGGAAGTACTCTTGGAAACTGAACTTACATAGATATGCACTGCAACATGTAATGTGACCTAGTTCAGCCATTGCATGGCGGGTGTAGAAAACGTATTACTTCGGCCCGCATCAAAATTCATGCGCGCCGAGCGAGTAACGGCTATCGTTCAGCTTTCCAAACATTGAGCAAAGATATGGGAAACTGTACTTTGCTTATCTCTTATTTCTCGTTTAGTACGAGACACGATTCGTCCTCAAGATTGTTCGTAATAACACGATTGATTGAATTTCTTTGAGTGTATTTTCCCATTGCAAATCTTAGTGTTGGAATCTACTGTACTGTATAAAAACTTGGAAATTTAATAATATAATTTCAACTTATTTCAACTTATATGGTACAGTTGGTACAACACGCTGTTGTTAAGGGAGGTTATTGCTCAAGAGAGGACCGCTCTTTTGATGTTGCACTGTAACACTATCAGGGTGGGCGCTAAATGTGTGTTTTCTGTATTTTTGTTATAATAAAATATCTCAATATCGACGTTATCGCCCAGTGAGATTTTACGGTACGACCTGAAGATTCAAATATTGCCCACCATAATGACATGACCAGTGGATACTCAACATATACTTAATTAAAAATTTGACACGGTGCTGATAACACGGGTCACTTTAATGTTTACCTAGGACTCAAAATTGTTGAAGATATTTATCTTACTTGACATGTGGCCGTGAAACTTTTGTCACCTTATGCGACACTGGGGCATGAAGATATTTAAGACACTGAAGCGATGCGAAAAAAAGATAATGTATGATAGCTGGGCTGTTGATTTTTCTGGAGTATTAGGCGCCCAAGGCTACTTGGTTATTTTGCATTACTTGAAGATATACTAGAATGAATCCAGCGAGAGGCTGATTTAATCATGCTAATGCATCAGTTTTAATTTCAATTATGCTAAATAGGATATCGTTTTAAATGAGATGGTATTGATAAACAGTTGATAGCAGGAGTGCTTAAAAAGTCCTTCTTCATAACTGAAATATGTTGTCTAGCCGTCATGAATGAGTTTGATCCAAGCGACTTGAATTTTGAAACACTTGTCAAATAGTCATTCCTACTGCACGAGCTATTCATGAGGTATACAAGAACTGTTCGAGAAGATTCATGTTTTCATGAATTCCAAATGTTTGTCTAAATAGAATACATAGTTCCCACATCTACAATATTTACCTCCCTTGGCGGCCATCTTGAAAGTCTAATTTGACTAACATAGATAGAGGATATTTATATTTTTATTTTGATAATTCTAAATATAGAATTTTTTATTTGTGACAACTAAATTTTCTTAAATCTGATATGCTTATGGTTTTTCCAACTTCATGATTCAGTTATATTTTGTAAATTGAGTTGTTTAATAACCACTTTTTTGTTTTTTTCTATTAAACACATAAGAAATTTGACTTTCAAGATGGCCGCCAATTCAAAACAAGGGAGGTAAATATTGTAGTTGTGGGAACTATGTATACTGTCAAATGGCACTCACTCGTTGGCTATCTATTTTTTTGGATACAGTTTCACCGATTGCTCCAACTGTTCAGTTCTTTCAAGAAATTATGTTGCGATCGAATCCGCTTAATTCATGATTTCTTATTGTTCACTGTATACGAATATAAACAAAAACAAAAACGTCATTAATTTCATCGGACACTTGGAGAGACTTCGTGTTATCTTGATATAGGTTTAATCACTTTGTGTCGAGAGTTTTTTTATTTCTAAATATAGAAACGGCGACGTAATAATTACTCATTAATGAAAATCACTCTTCATAGGTTTTCGATTTGAGAGAAAAATCTACGATGGTCACGCACATTTCAGTTAAGTGTTCCGGTTTTCTTGTTAGAAATAAAGATGAAAGCTTTAACTGCTAAGGCCATCAACGTATTATATCTTGTCATTTTTAGAACTTCCTTCTTGATCTTGACGTACGAGTTCTTATAAATATAGATGTTTTACAGCGCGATGCTTGAAGTTAAAAGTCAGTCTTTTGTTTCAGAGTAATTATGTGTCCATGCCCCGAGGTTTATTATAAAACTTATAACGGGACTCAAAGCTCAAATCTCAATTCCATTCTCAATGAATTATTATTGTAAGGAAGGAGCTGATTAATGCGTTAACCGTTATATATTAAATCGATTATGATGTAAGATTTATGTATCAATAATACTAGTAGTGTTTGATCATAATTAACTTGACAAGATATGAGACCTGAGCGGATCGGAGACCGATAAATAGTTTTATAACCTCGGGATCATGTCTGCTTACAAGATATTTACACGGTTACTATAGTATGTCTAAGAATAGTATTATTATATTGGGCGACAATTCGAATTCAGTTGAACATTCGTTTGATCACTGATGACTGGCATGCAAAATAATCAACGATCGATTGTTATCAAAACGTTGATTGGAAACTGAACTATCATTCCATGGTCGTCACTCGCTCGGTGCGCATGGATTTTGATGCGGACCAAATAACTATGTTTTTCTACATCCGCCATGCAATTATTAAACTAGTTCCCGTTCCATGTTGCAAGTTGCAACGAAACTTATGTAAGTTCAGTCTCCATGTACTTTCAGTAATTTGATTTTTATTCAGCCTCTGAGTTAATTTCTGATAATACCAGGTTTAGTATCTCCTGAAGAGCCGTGTTCATGTCTTTTGTGGTATTCGAATGTGCAAACCGTTTGAGTTAGGCGGTTTTTGCGTACGCTTGTATTCACTACCCAGTAGCCCCACACCCCAGCGTCAAGTCGAGCGTACCAGGAAGTATATCACACAACAGTTCCAAGCACAACACAGTAACCCCAATCCCTAGTGTCCAGGCAAGCGTACCAGGAAGTTTATCAGACAAGAGTTCCAAGCACTACCCAGTAGCCCTAGTCCCCAACACCAAGGAGAGCGTACCAGGAAGTATATCAGACAAGAGCTCCTAGCACAGCACAGTAACCCCAATTCCTAGTGTCTAGGCAAGCGTACCAGGAAGTATATCAGACAAGAGCTCCTAGCACAGCACAGTAACCCCAATCCCTAGTGTCTAGGCAAGCATACCAGGAAGTATTTCAGACAAGAGCTCCTAGCACAGCAGAGTAACCCCAATCCCTAGTGTCCAGGCAAGCGTACCAGGAAGTATATCAGACAAGAGCTCCTAGCACAGCAGAGTAACCCCAATCCCTAGTGTCCAGGCAAGCATACCAGGAAGTATATCAGACAAGAGCTCCTAGCACAGCAGAGTAACCCCAATCCCCAGTGTCCAGGCAAGCATACCAGGAAGTATATCAGACAAGAGCTCCTAGCACAGCACAGTAACCCCAATCCCTAGTGTCTAGGCAAGCATACCAGGAAGTATATCAGACAAGAGCTCCTAGCACAGCAGAGTAACCCCAATCCCCAGTGTCCAGGCAAGCATACCAGGAAGTATATCAGACAAGAGCTCCTAGCACAGCACAGTAACCTCAATCCCTAGTGTCTAGGCAAGCGTACCAGGAAGTATATCAGACAAGAGCTCCTAGCACAGCAGAGTAACCCCAATCCCCAGTGTCCAGGCAAGCATACCAGGAAGTATATCAGACAAGAGCTCCTAGCACTACCCAGTAACCACAATCCCTAGTGTCCAGGCAAGCATACCAGGAAGTATATCAGACAAGAGCTCCTAGCACAACACAGTAACCCCAATCCCTAGTGTCTAGGCAAGCGTACCAGGAAGTTTATCAGACAAGAGCTCCTAGCACAACACAGTAACCCCAATCTCTAGTGTCCAGGCAAGCGTACCAGGAAGTATATCAGACAAGAGCTCCTAGCACAACACAGTAACCCCAATCCCTAGTGTCTAGGCAAGCGTACCAGGAAGTTTATCAGACAAGAGCTCCTAGCACAGCACAGTAACCCCAATCCCTAGTGTCTAGGCAAGCGTACCAGGAAGTATATCAGACAAGAGCTCTTAGCACAACACAGTAACCCCAATCCCTAGTGTCCAGGCAAGCGTACCAGGAAGTATATCAGACAAGAGCTCCTAGCACAGCAGAGTAACCCCAATCCCCAGTGTCCAGGCAAGCATACCAGGAAGTATATCAGACAAGAGCTCCTAGCACAGCACAGTAACCTCAATCCCTAGTGTCTAGGCAAGCGTACCAGGAAGTATATCAGACAAGAGCTCCTAGCACAGCAGAGTAACCCCAATCCCCAGTGTCCAGGCAAGCATACCAGGAAGTATATCAGACAAGAGCTCCTAGCACTACCCAGTAACCACAATCCCTAGTGTCCAGGCAAGCATACCAGGAAGTATATCAGACAAGAGCTCCTAGCACAACACAGTAACCCCAATCCCTAGTGTCTAGGCAAGCGTACCAGGAAGTATATCAGACAAGAGCTCCTAGCACAACACAGTAACCCCAATCTCTAGTGTCCAGGCAAGCGTACCAGGAAGTATATCAGACAAGAGCTCCTAGCACAACACAGTTACCCCAATCCCTAGTGTCTAGGCAAGCGTACCAGGAAGTTTATCAGACAAGAGCTCTTAGCACAACACAGTAACCCCAATCCCTAGTGTCTAGGCAAGCGTACCAGGAAGTTTATCAGACAAGAGCTCCTAGCACAGCACAGTAACCCCAATCCCTAGTGTCTAGGCAAGCATACCAGGAAGTATATCAGACAAGAGCTCCTAGCACAACACAGTAACCACAATCCCTAGTGTCTAGGCAAGCGTACCAGGAAGTATATCAGACAAGAGCTCCTAGCACAGCACAGTAACCCCAATCCCTAGTGTCTAGGCAAGCGTACCAGGAAGTATATCAGACAAGAGCTCTTAGCACAACACAGTAACCCCAATCCCTAGTGTCTAGGCAAGCGTACCAGGAAGTTTATCAGACAAGAGCTCCTAGCACAGCACAGTAACCCCAATCCCTAGTGTCCAGGCAAGCGTACCAGGAAGTATATCAGACAAGAGCTCCTAGCACAACACAGTAACCCCAATCCCTAGTGTCTAGGCAAGCGTACCAGGAAGTATATCACACAACAGTTCCAAGCACAACACAGTAACCCCAATCCCTAGTGTCCAGGCAAGCGTACCAGGAAGTATATCAGACAAGAGCTCTTAGCACAACACAGTAACCCCAATCCCTAGTGTCCAGGCAAGCGTACCAGGAAGTATATCACACAACAGTTCCAAGCACAACACAGTAACCCCAATCCCTAGTGTCTAGGCAAGCGTACCAGGAAGTATATCACACAACAGTTCCAAGCACAACACAGTAACCCCAATCCCCAGTGTCCAGGCAAGCGTACCAGGAAGTATATCAGACAAGAGCTCCTAGCACAACACAGTAACCCCAATCCCTAGTGTCCAGGCAAGCGTACCAGGATTTATATCAGACAAGAGCTCTTAGCACTACCCAGTAGCCCAAATCCCCAGTGTCCAGGCGAGCGAACATGGAAGTAAATCACACAAGAGCTCCTAGCAGACAATTATAACAGACAGCTAGTATTCTCAGAGCTTATATTAATACACGATGCAGTGTAATATTTGATTAGATTTGATTATCTATCTACAGAGTTCATGAGTTCATATCATCAGATTCGCAACTCATTCTCTGATTAGATATTATTTAGCATAAAAGAAATTGTCACTACGTGTATTCATTGATTGTGGTAGGAAAACAACGAAATAACCAGGAATAATCTATGATACCCGCTAAAGAATGCTTTGTTATTTGAAGAATTGTGAAATTCACCATTATTATTTCTTAATGGTCAGTCACGTTTCATCCCTAAGACATTATATGAATCGATAATAATATTCATTGTTTGTTTATACTTATTAAAGAATTACGATGCAGATAATGTTAACATTAATACATTTGTACTTCGAATCTTATAAGCGTCTATTTTTGCTCAGTTGTCATGCTTGGTTACCGAAAAGTTATGGGTTCGAGTCTCGGGCGAATCCTATATACGTTATCTGGTTTACATGTCCTTTTTTGCGAGTGGTGAATTGTATCGACTAGAAAAATGATATCAATAATGATTATAGCCATTGTTTTTGTCGTTTTCCTTTATATTATAAATCATAATTTTTATTATCTATTATCTAATTTAATAAATTTTGAATTTATTAAGAAAATATTACTTCATCCATTGCAAATTAATTCAACATTGATCCTTAAATTAAATTTGCAAGAATAATACATATTTCAAATTACTCGGTAGCTTAATCGAAGCACTGTCGTATTGTTTTGTTGAAAATAGCTAAATTTAAATGTATCAAAGAAACTAAATCATACTAAAGTCATTAATTGTATTCAAAGTAAATTAATCTTAGAAAAATATTACCATATGAATGTCTCACCGACATGCTACGTACATGGACTTTCATGTTATCGTGATGTGAAGAAATATGTAGTATCACTGAGGAATGGCTACGTCTATGATTTATATGTGTGATACACACTACCGTAGTGTCTTAATATTATTCAAATTAGTTACAGAATCGGTGCCAGACTTCTTAGAGAAAACACTCCCTAGATGTTTGTTCTATTCAGTTGAAGATCTCTCGTAAGTCCATGAAAAGCGCCACTACGTAAAGTCACGTGATTCGGAAAAGAAGTCACGAGAGAGTATTTTATCAAAAATACTTTTGATTCATTATTATGCAGGCACGTGATGTCAAAAGTTCTACACTCGTACGAATGATGATTTTTCATCCCAAGGACAAACTACTCATGAGTAGATTTATTTCTACTCTTCAAAGAAAACACTACCTGTGAGTAGAGTTAATTCCACTCTTTATAAAAAGTCATCGTAGGTGGAATTAATTCTACTCTAAAAAGATAAACTACTCGTGGTAGAGTAAATTCTACTCTTCAAAGACAAACTACTCGTGAGCAGAGTTAATCCCACTCTTAAAAAAATCGTTAGTAGAGTTAATTCTACTATTCAAAGACAAACTACTCGTGAGCAGAGTTAATGCTACTCTTCAAAGAGAGACTACTTGTGAGTAGAGTTAATGCTACTCTTCAAAGCCAAACCCCAACTCTTCAAATACAAGAGTTGAGTTGAGTTATTTCTAAACATTTCCCAAAATAATTATTTCATCAACGTCATTTGTTAAGTTCAGGACTCCGGTCTTGTATATAATGCATTTATCAAAAAGCTATCATTATCGTTCCCAACTTGACCACGACTGCAGATATTTACGTGTGTGGTAGAATGAATAATTATGTATCATATTGCGAACTTTAGTCGAATCGTAAACAGCCATTAACTTAATGACGATGCAAACGGCTTCTTTATTGAACAAACCGCTGTATTTGTGTGGTTTATATTCAAATAAAGAACCAAACTGTTCATTGGGGAACAATAAATTATTATTATAATATTTCATACATTTATTGTATGTGTAGTCATTAATTTTTAGTTGACATTAACAAGGTTGTTGCCATCGCTTTGACATTGATTAAAGTGATTTGTCGTTCAATGTGCGCAGAAGTTCTTGAGTGCTGAGAAATCTTGTTTGTATCTACTTACTGCATACACGAACAGCAAACCCATAAAGATGTGACCTGATACAACATCTAGAAGCATTATCTCGACCCCTGATATCTTCCCCCTTAAAAGCCATCAATGTTATAACGCCACTCCTTTATTCATGGCTAATTCTGCAATCAAACCTTTAAACGAAGGCAGGTTGGATCGATGGTTGAGTAGTAATGCGCTGGGCTATTATTCGGCACCGGACTATTAAAAAAAGGTCGGGGTTCGAATCTAAGCTCTGCCTTCAGGGACGCTTTTTCAGTGTCTGCATCCCAACAACTGAGCTCAGTGGAGTAAGAAAATCACAGGAAACGCACGAGGCGTGTGTGGGTGCTTTACACCGGGCATAATAAGGAACCAGAATAAACACTCGAAATAAGAACAGAACAGGATAAGGGAAGGGATGCAAATGCCCGTTACTCCAGTATCTTCTCTCCCCGCTCCCTTACTGAATGACCATAGCCGTCGAAGGGGCTGTTAAATAAATAAATGCAACCAAACCAGTGAACAAAGACGGCCCTTGGGAAAGACATATTGTGGCCTTTAATGACGGGCGGCCTTTATTCGGATGTCAAAGAATGCCTTTTCTCACAGCGTGACTTTCATTCGGGAATGGCTGCTAACATAGGTTTGAATGTACATTCTAAATGTAATCAGACACCATTTAAGGACTATGAAATATATGGTCTGAATGCACAGTTGATCTTAATTAATTCGGAGGATTATTTTGACTACTTAAATACAAAAATATACAATTGAGCCATAGCAGTGTGGGGAATCCACGTGACCTAGTGACGTCACAATGTTATCGTTACAAGCGCTTTTTCTGTCAATTAAACTAGGAAAACATCACGTAAGTACATTAATTTTCGTTTTCTTCTAAAGCCACTGGTGCAACTCCTTACATAAAGGGCTACCTCCAGTTCAGATTTTTGTCACTGTAGGCCCTCTACTTTTTTGCTTTTCTTTTCCAAACCGTTTGACAGTGTTATAAAAATGAACGTTATTTTTACAAGAAAATTTTAGAAAACGGTTTGGACAAGTAAAGTAAAAAAGTAGAGGGCCTTCAGGGACAAAATTCTGAACCGGAGGTAGCCCTTTATGTAAGGAGTTGCAACAGTTATGTGGCTTTAGAAGAAAACGAAAAATAATGCACTTACGTGATGTTTTCCTAGTTCGAATGACCGAAAATGCGCTTGTAACGATAACATTGTTACGTCACTAGGTCACGTGGATTCCCCACACTGTATAGTAGTCCTGCACCAAGTGACGTATATTCAACCGGTGAACATTGACTCCGGTTTTTCTGTGCCTATTTCAAGACAGACTTAAATTGATACGCAACGCCCGCGTATACTGCAGCTTAATCACATTACTTGCTTTGTCTATTTATTGAACATGTTATTTATTACTGACTATGTGTTAACAAAAGACAGCTATGGCGTTCCATAACTGATATTTAATACTTTGTTAATCATTCATACAGACATAGACTCTTTTACGCAAACAATTTTATTCAGTTATCAATGTTTGATGTTTTCGAACGAGAGCAAAAACAATAACAGCAAAGCAAGTATGATCGTTCTGGACGTTCATTCGAATACGAGATAGAATGCAATTATAGAATATAAATTTCTAAGTACTTCGTAGTCGTTTCTCGTATTGGTTGATTATTAAATTAAAGTAGATATGTGTTAGCAACCACAAACGAACATTCAAATAGTTAATCATATTTAAAATTTCACTGCTCCTGTGAATTAGTTATGCACACTTCGTGAACTATTCACGTACTATTCTCGAAGAGTTCAAGAAAAGTTCATGATTTTATTAGAAGGGGTGGGGGTTATTTATTGAAAGTGGTCGAAAACAATAGACATAAAGCTGCTGATATGTATGTTTTACTTTTTTATATACATGTATGTATAATTTATATACTTTATTTGACAAAAATCGGCACTGAATGCCCATGGTCAATAAACATTTACAGCATTATATACACGAATATGGCTACACACAAATACATACGACCATATATAAAGAAAAGCAGTTGAGAACATACATAATACAGACACGTAGACAGAAAAAACATCCTTACTATTCTATATACTTGAAAAGTATATCTTAATTGTTCTTGGGAGCCTTCCCTTCTACCTTTACGTTACATTTTAGTTTGCAAATATTCAATATTTTATTTAAACACATTCTCCAAAAATATCAAGTTTTTTTACCAATGTATTTTCAACCTCGTAAAAAAATGTTCATGATGAATACCCCCCTATGGAACATAACAGAACTCTTTTATGGTGTTTTAGACAAAAATAATCCCAAAAAGCTCCTTCCTGTGCTACACGGTGCTTAAAAGAACTCGAAAATAAAACATCTGTGTGTTTTAAGTTAATCGAACATTAGTACATTCTAACAAATGTGCCGTTACATTTCAAACAGAAGCTAATAAAACTGTTGTGTGTAGCTGTTTAAAGACGAATATCAAACTTCATATTTTAAGTTCTGGCTGAAGATTTTCTACGGTACAAAGTTATGTTCGCATTAAGCCCCGGATCATGCGCGTTCGTTTGCATTAAAAATATTATTCATTTCGTTGTTTCGACGGCTGTTGATTCCAGAATCCATTTGTTGTTATCAATATTCAACGAATTTCCGTTATACTGTAACAGTCTGGCACGGAAATTATGCAGAGTACAGACATTCATTACTAGTGCATTGTTCATCCGACGTACGGAATAATTGAGAATTTCTAATCTGGAATTTCTCCCATTAAAAAGCCAACTGTAAATAGTTCAAAACAAGTTACACTTGTTCTTAATTAATTTACCTCAAATGTTCAGCTGCTTTGATACAAGAATATTTGTTTTATGTCTGCTTGATATAAATTATATCATAATCAAAATACTGATTAATAGGTAATATTTTGAATATAATATTAGGATTATAATCATTAAGTCCAAAATTCTAACCATGTTTATTGATTGGCGAAGCACGTTTTGTAATTCTAACTATAATGTACATTTCGACATAGTCTTTGAAATCCGTGAATTTGACTAAAAATAAGTTTGAACTACTAATATATGAACCTATAAATCAACCACGATGAGTGAACATTCTGGTTTCTATAGACTGAATCAATTCACGAAAAGTATTACTTTTTAGATAAAGCAAACATAATTATTAAAATGTTTTAGTTAAACTTCGGAAATCATATTATTGTTCATCTGTAAATGGATTAACAAAATACATTCAATGTTTCAAACTGTACCAAAATATCTTTTTTCAAGGCTCCAAAAATATACAAACTCTTAAAACTTTTCCATTGATAATCATCATCGCGAAAACTTATGACAAATAACGCGTAAGCAAAACGTAGCATAATGTGTGAATCTTGTTACCTTTCTTTTACGAAATTATCATGTATTAGATAATCTGAAATGAGTTTCGTGTCTGTTAGCTCATCATTATTATCTAACGTGGCAACAAATGTATTACAGACCTTTTCTTAGATAATAAGGCTAAGTGCATTTAGATGTTTGTCATGTGTGTTCGCGATGTTCGTATCAGCTGAACAATCGAGAGCTAAGCAAACAGTATCCATCCCTGATTCTTGTAACGTCAATGATTATTGTATTGCTTTGGTAAATGCGTGGCGAGACATTCGGTCTCTGTGGTTAGAGTTGTGAATGGAAAGGTATATATACCCTGTCTTAGTTTTTAATCGAAATAAGCAGTATTCTAGAATACATTCGTCTTAAATGCGGTTTAACTATTTTGTTATCGACTGTTATTGATGTTATTTGATTCCTTTGATACAAAATGTTATGGTTTATTATGCAAGCATGTAAACATATTCGACGCGACCCTCACAAAATCAAATACAAAGGAATACTGAATATCAAAACGCAACGAGGATCATGTCAGTTCTATCAAACAACGATAGATATTCTTGTAATGTGTAGCCGAACACACCAGAAAACGCAATTTGAGTATGCGTGCACTACAGGAAATATTATGTCATATGAACACAACTGACACAATGCCATTTGTAATCAACCTTGAAAAACTGCGTCACGTGAGCATAATTGACACCGCACCAAGTGTATCTGAGCCCAGTAAAAACGTGTTGTTGCACGAGCGCAACTAAAATTACGCCTGTTGAATAAAAGCTCAACGGAAACAGCATAGTCATTACACTCCGTGCCATAATTATGCGTATAGGATGATCAAATCCTTGGTCACGGAAGACAAACCGCAACATGTTTGCCTGCTAAACTGATTTTCCATATAGCAATTAGTAACACATCAGGCAAGAAAAATTATGCTGTATGGTTTCTCGACCAAAACAACTAGGGTAGATATAGACCGAAAAATTTGATTTTCTTTTCTAAATTCTTCTTTGCGATATTGGGCATATTTTGCAGCAAGTTTTTAAGGTGGCGCCAAAAAAATAGGATATCTTCATGAAACCGCTACAGAACTATGTCATTCTGGCCGTTTGCATCGACCTTGTTGAATTCGTGGTACGGATGTATGACAATACTTTTGAAGGACAAATTATTTGGCAGACGTACGAGAACGTAATCTCCATTTGAATAGTTTTAACAACAGGATTTTATCTTACACTCTTTTATCTCCTCAGGTACTGCTATTGTATAAAAACAAAAGCCGATACGTAACTGGTTCTCGCATGCTATTACTAGTATTCAAGAGAATCGCTGTTGGAGGCTGTACCACATGATTGTGCTTTTTGGATCGGCTACAAATTACAATGCTTTTGTATTGCTGATTTTCTTAACCAACTGTTGAAGTTGAGGGGGCGGGGCTTCCGTGGTTGTGTGGTAAAAGTCATAAGCTTCTCAGCTCTGTGGGTTCAAAGCTCCCTACTTGAGCATACGCGAGGAACCAGTTGGTAGCTGATATGGATTGTAGGGCGTTCTACCAAGTTGTACTTCGGGCAGGGCCCTCATTTGACGTGTTTTCGGCCCATTTCCCTCCTAGAATTATATACTTTTCTCCCTATTTTTGATAAAAATTCTCCTACAAATATATATATATATTCTTTTTTTGCTTAAATGGTCGATATTAAGTTATTAACCTTTGATTAATTGTATATTAATGTATGTAATATATTTAAATACAGCAATTTTAAGCTTAAAATGCTCTTTGCAGGGTTATAAGGCAGTTGAAAAAAATCACCTGAAATTCCCCCTTTTCCTCAAAATGATGCGAAATTCCCCTACCTGAAGGCCCCGAGCCCCTTCCCCTAAAGTGCAGTTAGGGCCTTGTCAGGTGTACTTCCACCGTTAAAGCTGGAAGGTCGCCAAATGAACCCCAATGAAAGATAACCAACCACTATTTCACGGTTAATCTAAACGCTTATCACCCAAAGAAAACCTTAAAAAGTAAATAATATCTTCTGGCACATTTTCCTTCTTTGCTATTTGTGTGACCGTGTCCCATATGCCCCAAATCCTCTCTTCTATGAGTGTGTGTTTGTGTCCCCTTTTGAATGACCTTTGTGTCGTGGAATTTAAACATTTTATGGGCCACCATAATCGTCCTGCGTGCACATCTTTTTATTTCCGAATCTACCACAAAACCTTAATATCAGTACCCCCTAAGAAACAAAAAGGAAATATTTTAATATTGATGTTGTCTTATGATAAATTAAAAGTCTTGAAAGCCGGCACGATCAAATGAAGGTAACACGGTAATCAGATGGTTTTGGTAATAATTTATGATGGTCTTGGTAATAAAGTTGTTTTGGTAATGAGTGGGTCTTGGTAATGAAGTTGTCTTGGTAATGAGATGGTCTTGGTAATGAGATGTTCTTGGTAATGAAGTTGTCTTGGTAATGAAGATGTCTTGGTAATGAAGTTGTCTTGGTAATGAAGTGGTCTTGGTAATGAAGTTGGCGTGGTAATGAAGTGGTCTTGGTAATGAAGTTGTCTTGGTAATGAAGTGGTCCTGGTAATGAAATGGTCGCTTAGTGAGGTTTTACTGTAATACTACAATACTTTCAATTTTAAAGTGGCACTTCAAAGAGTCTGTATGAATTTCGAGCCCCGTTGTTGAAGCTTTGGGGAATTTGCGCTAATTTGCAAAACATGTCAAACTTTTCGCATCCAGAAGCTTTTCTCGTTATGCTAAACACTCTGGCAAAAATGTGTACATTAACAATATCTAAAATATATCTGGTTTTGGCGATCAGCTTGATACTAATGGCTGTTTTCTTATGATGTAATCTATTTATGCTTGCAAATGGTGTAACCGTAGGTTTTATGGCATTGATCATAGTTTTAGGCGAATATTTAATATTTTGTTTGAATGCACATTCTGCGTCGTATCTTTTAAAGCAACTTTTTATCTGGACGTATTTTAGGGAATACTACACATAAATGCTTTGTTCGAAGGTACATAGGCGAATCTGCATTGCATCTTTTAGAGCAAAAAGTGCAAAGGACATATTAAACTTTTTACTGTGCAATTTGATTATACATGTCTTCATGCACAGTTAAACCTGATTAAGCGACCTTTTATGGATTACGGCCGCTATGCGAACAAAAGTTACTCTTTGACTGACAAGTTTTGAGGTAACCGGCATACCAAAATCGCCACGAAAGGCAAACTGTGTCTAATTTCCTTTTATGGAAGAGGTCTTAATATAAGACGTTTTATTGCTATTGCGTATGTATCACGTTGCTGTATATTCTCCGAATAGCCATAAATATTGTCTAAGGTTGACTTATGTTTCTTAGGCGCCGGGCAGCTAAGGTTTTTGCTTCACAACAATCATTTACTACCGCGAAGTTTAGGCGTACAAATTGCATTTGGTACAGTATGCATTTTTCCCTGAGCAACCCTGTGTAACTTTGGCAACATTTCAAAAATGATGCTTCATTCTAGAAATTTCATATCTTTATATCAGTAATTGAATGTTTATTCACATAAAGATATTGATTGCTTAAGAGTCTATGAATCTTATCCCCAGAATCAATGTAAAATACAGTACAACCGTTACAGGTCAACACTATCATTGGCCGTTTATATTGGTCGCTTTAAGGGAGGTGATAAGTTAAATGGAAGTCCCCTACACCCCTACATTCCGCATTCCCTCTTTTTCGGACCATTACACCTGCAGTTGACACTTCAATAATAAGACCACATCCAGTATAAATCTGATATAATGTGATAAATTATGTGGTTGTTCAGAGGTTGTTGCTCTAGAGAAGTTAAATTGATAGTTAAATCAATCGCGGAGTGGAAAAATCATATTTTTGTTGAAGGGAGGTTGTTGCCCAAGAGAGGGCCACTGTGGAGAGGTTGTACTGTATGTTTTAAACGAACGAATATCGTTGTTTTAATGTGTATTGCTGTTTGCGGGCGCGTTCTGAACAATGCCTTGTCATGCTCAACAAATACAAATGTAATGACATTATTGAAATAATAAAACATTACATCTGAAAAATCTTTTTTTAATCGACTGAATAATAATTAATTTTGTTTTAAAATACAAAATTTCATCTAAACAGAAGGATCTCTTGTACTCGCTGGAAATGGAGTTTAAATTTGCCTAGAAATTGTCTCAATTATCGCTAACTCCAATTCAAAATTGTTTCCGCAAATTTGTTTGAATTTGTTTGTTTTTGCAAAACGTTCATCCTGTTATGAATCACATTTAAATTGGTTAAAAAATTGGAGGGTGTGAGAAAATGAAATATTGGATTACTACAATCCCATCAGTATTAATGGATATTGAATGGCCAAGGGGGTAATCTGTTCTTTGTGTTTTTTTAATCAAATCATTTAGGGAAACTACTTGCCGGAGTATTGCCCAAAACGTTGTGTTGTGTTCGCATGATGATATGCAACGTAACGTTCCATTTACGGTCAGCATTACTGTCAAACCAAGTCAGTTAACAGTCACCTGGGAACAAATATCTGCAGGGTTTGGCACAAGCGTTTAGATGTGATGGTCACAAAATGTCTCTGAATAAAGTCTTGCGGCGCATAAATACCGTGTTTCTTTCATATGGAGACTTTTGCTTGCACTTAGATAAAAAAAGATTTTTGCTATTCTTATTTTAAATGTTTTTGATTTGCCTGAAAAAGGCGTCCTTGAAATATCGAAAGGCGGGGCCGATATTCGAACCTAGTAGACAAGTGCGCATGCGTTACCATTAGAACACCGATCACTTCTGTCAATAAAAAAAAGAATAATTATGCAACTTGTTCAGTTCATATTAAAATGTGCTGTCTTAAACTACTCCATTTTATCGACTGTCATGGTTATGATAAATAAATTCAAATTCAATAGCTGCTGCAACAATACGTCAAACTTTAGATATAGACTAGCGACTACGTATTAACGATGTAGCGAGATAATACATTTTTAGCTCGTCTGTTTTCCTAGAAAATGTCGAACTACTGTGATCACTGCGTCGTCTATGTCAGCGTCAGCGTCGTACAAAATACTTTAATGTAGCTCATAGCTCAGAAACTATGGAAAGTATTAACACGAAACTTCATAGATGAGGCGGTGAACATACGAGCATTGGCACCGCTCGCGGATATCTTGATTTGCATGGACATGTAGGCCTTCAGAAGCTGGTATTGTGTACAATTAAATTCACCCTTTGGTTATGCAGATATTTATAAATTACATACATTTAAGTTACAAAAGTTGTCTGTCTGTCCGTTCAAGCTATAAAAGGGTGGGCGGATTAATTATAATTTTGATACTGATCTTTACTTAGATTACTCCCAAAGACATGTTCATCCATTCACTCGGTATAATTTGAACTGTTCCCTCGATTCAAATAAAACAAATGGGAGAATCATTAATCACAAATAATTGCCTTCTTTTCTGGAGAGTAACTACATAAATTTCCCTCTCTTGCAATATAGTCAGAGTTTTATGTACGATAAATCTGAGGCCGGTGTCTTTCTTATGCCCTAAAAGTCGCAGTTTTGTATCTACTTTTATAAGATTTAAGACACGTATGCTGTGAACGGTAATTAGACAAAACTTTAAACTGTGCTTTATGTTCTTTTGTTGTTGTTGTTTTTTAGTTTGACAAAATATCTGAACAATTGACTACATACTGTAAAAACCCTCTAAACCGGACTTCTATGAAAATCAGAATTTTGGCCCTGTCCGGATGGGGTCTGATTTTCAAGTGTTTTACTGTATATAAGAAATGGACTCTTTGATATTAACCACTGACAAAACATCCCAACCCTTCTAAAGCCTACCAACCCAAAAGGAACTACAGTGAACAGTGTGTATGAATCCCGCATATAGGGGTCAAGTAATATGTCCGAAGAAGAACGGTACGAAACAGTTACGGTGCGTGCAGCGTCTATACTAACACTAAAAAAAAGCGTGCACTTTTATAGTGGGCTTAGATCTAGAAGATAGACTTAAGACGCTCAATTATCCACATGTGAAACAATGTTCTGAAATTTCGACTGAAAGTAACACATCGTGTAGCCAATGCACTTTATGATACCAAACGTGTTGATACATCTGTTACTTACAATAATGTCCCTCTTACAAAGTGAACACTTTCTTTTTCGTGTGAGTATGCTTATTGCAAATGATACTATTGACCCTACAACGACCCTTTTATTAATAAAGCTATATGTTAAATAATGTGAGACATTTACCAGATGACTGTAATATTGGCCATGTTTGTCAGTAAGACCAATTATCCACCTTGGTCAATGTACGGAGACAAGGGCCTAAAATGTTTGTTTCTGGTTAAATGTTCATAAAAAATAGGGAAGGTAAGTCTGGGCCGGTATTTAATAAACATCTTAAATAATTTTTTAACTTAAGCTATATTTTTCCTTAAATTCGACATTTTCCTTAACTCTTTTGTACTAATATAAAGGAGGAAATCACAATAATATGATCTTATCTTTGTTCTAAAGATGCCAATTATGAAAATGATAATTCATTTTCACACTTTTGATGACTGGTTTACAAACTTTACCATGAAAAAAATTTACACTTAAGTAAAAATTTCGACTTAAGTTAAAGAAAATCTTAAGATGCTTTATGAATACGGGCCCTGGGCGTTCTTATTTTAGTCTTGAAAGCGTATGAAAATCTAATCAAAGTACTGAAAGTACTCATGGAAACTGAACTTACATAGATTTGCACTGTAACAATAAACGGGAACTATTTAGTTAAACAATTGCATGGCGGATGCAGATAAACATAGTACTTAGGTCCGCATAAAAATTAATGCGCCGAGCGAGTTACGCCTGGTAAAGCTGGACTATTGTTAAGTTAAAAAAAAGTGAAAAAGTGGATTTTCCGCACTTTGGGCTAATACAAAGTTTAAGTTCGTGGAGAAAAGATCGGCAAGGTCGGGGAACAAGAAACAAACATTTTTACTTTACTCTCAATATATCATAATCGTATTTAGACAATAAACCATGTTGTACACGTTAAAGACCTATTATTTTGAAACTGATTCCTTGTTCCTAGTTGTTAAGCATTGCTTCAGAATTTCTATATGTGTGGGATGAATTTCCAGAAAACTCGTGTATGCAGTTCTTGTGACGCATCCATCATTTTAGTTTCAATAAATTCCTGATAACTCGCACGAAACTGTCTTAGATAATAGATTTTGTGATCATCTTTCGATTTAAATTTGTTCACACAGTTCCATTCAGAATATCTTGAGCCATTATCAAAATACAGTTAAACCAGTGGTAGCGACCACCTTCGAATAAAGGCCACCCTGTGAATAAAGTCCATTCATGGATTATTTATAACAAATTGACCTCCGAATCACGACCATCTGTCATTAAAGGTCACATTATGATTTTCCTCAAGGGTGGCATTTATTCACAGGTTTGACTGTAATTCTGAGGGTAGTATGTTCGAGTGGATCTAAAACGCTTAAAATTGTCATTTCATCCAATACAACTTTCTAGATATCAATTAGTCAATTCGAACGTCTTGTTAGGATTGCGTCTATCGATGTAAATGTTACCATGGTGATTCGTGCGGATATGTTCTGATATTTTCGCGCAACAGACTTTATTAACTGGTTTCTGTTGACTACTTTCGCAACAAACAGCAGCAACTGTTTTTGTATCATTAATTTTGGTTCTTTAAAGAGTTACTTCCTTTGAAGATGTATGCGGGTATGTTCTGACAATACTGTTTGTATGTTTAGTTACATTTGATCGGTTAATTAGTAGTAGCCATGGTGATGCACGTGTATGGTATTATGGTCGATTTCCTCTTTGATAGTGCAAATTTAATCAATTTCTATAGTATTACATCTAGTTCAGAGCTAAGAAACAACTACATGTATTTATTTACAAGTGTGTATCAAAGGCGGTTTTATTCACCCCTCTCAAAACCTTTTATCACCAGCATCATCATCAGCATCAATAACATCGAAATAATATCATCATCATCATCGAATTCTTCACAAGCTGCATCTCTATCATCAGTATTAACATTATCTTTACTACCGCCTTCATCATCACTAACATCGACAACACAGTGCAAGTAGTTTCATCCTTATCATCAACAAATTCATCATCTTTACTGGTTTCATCATTATTACAAATATCAAGAATGTTCTAATGAACGGAAGCACCGAGGTCAACGTCATAACACCGAACATCGATATCAAACATAACAGGGGCTAGTTTACTTTAAAATTATCCATTTATTTTACATTGATTGTACAGCAAATTCTTACAACTTATAAGAACTACTCTCGATGTCTGCGTCCTGGATTCTGACCAGTACTCGCGCTGAAAGAAGGGATTTTGAAGGTTACGGTCAAATTCCGCCACTGACGGGATTCGAACCCGCAACCTCAATGTAAAAAGTTCGACGCTCTATCCCTGCACCACTGCTCCTCCCTACTCCCTTTTGGGACTAACTAGAAGGGTAACCTCCTGCCCCTTTCCGCTGTCACCTTGAATCACACCCGGGACCATAAATATCATGAACTTAATTATGTGAAATATGTCCACCTAGCGGACGGAAGGATTGTGGTTCTATCCAGGTATATACATGCATGTGGTCTACCTTCACTGTAAAATCTTTAAGAATTGTCAAACGACCTTGATTAATGGTGTGACGTTAAACACTGATGAAAAAACAACAACAACAAACACACTGAGATTTCTCGCTCAAATCCATATACAGCAAGAAATGCTATTTTTCCAAAGGTGATCTAAGATGCACTATGTTCGTGTCTTTATTACGTGATATCACTCATTTACGTACAATTGTTCCGTTTATTTATTTGTCATTGTCAAGTTGATTAGAATATGTGGTGATGTATTGCTTTGTTTGCGGTGCGTAGAATATCGTCAGTTTTTTGTTGTTGAAATGTTGAAACGCATTTGGAACACTTTCATCATTATTACCACTGTCTACTGAAACAAGATATTGTGTTTTGACGTCTTGTCTGCGTTTTTATGGAGTGCTTCGGATTTTTTCCCAATCTTCTGTTAACACGGGGAATATATTTTGTAATCTTTTTGTCATTTTAAAGCTCTTAGGAGATGTTGACTTTTGAATGTTTACGTCATTAAATTAACTTATGAATATATTACAGCGTATTATTTGTTGTGGTACATTTGTCTGAATAATTACATTACAAGTGGGCGTATTCTTTTCGTGCTTTTGATATTTAAGTACAGGCTACACTCTTAAGTACAAATTATGTTATTGTAATACATCGTTTTTGCATCATCGCGGAAAATCAATGGCTATTAATCTATTGGTTAACGTAATTGAAATGATACGACTGGTAAAAATGCATTATATCACAGGTGTTACGGAGCCAGCTTACATTATATTTCTTTTTTAACCCAAACCGATTTACCGATATTAGGCATGGCGTATCTCTTTTATTTCCTTCCAGTATTTTGAATTCGGCTAATACGTGCTTGGTGCATTGTAATGGTAGAGTTTCTCAAAATCTGAAGCAGTATTTATTTGATACTGCGACCTACTGTGAATGGGAGAAAAAGTAACAATATTTAGTATGTCGCTAGTTGATGGAGACTGTATAAAAATAAATAAGTTATCTAGTAATTAACAGATACTGGTGATTTGCAATGCGTTTGCGTTACATTGCATTCCTTTGCGTTGTTTTGCAATGTTTTGCGTTACATGGCATTTTTTGTGCTGTTTTGCAATGTTGTTTTGCGTTACATGCTATTGCTTTGTGATGTTTTGCAATACGTTGTGTCGGCTTCCTTTGTATTGATTTGGTGCTTTGCTAAGCAATGTGTTCTATCGTGTTACTTTTGTGCTATTTTGCTATGCTTTGCAAAGCCTTTGCTTTGTTTTGCTATACTTAGCAATGCGTTGTGTTGCTTTGATATGCTCTGTAATGCGTTGTCTCGTTTCCTTTTCGTTATTTCATTTTTGCTATACTTAGCAATGCGTTTAGTCGCTTATTTTGTGTTGGTTTGTAATGTGTTTTGTCGTCTTCCTTTGCGTTGCCTTAGTTTTCTCTGTGATGTAGTGTAGTGTTGACTGGTATTCGATCTATGACCGAAAGTTTATTTCACTGTTCTCTTGTCCTGATATTTGTTTACTAGGAACGAACATGATAAAGACAGGTCTAAATTTATTTTCGTTTTATGGAACCATATGCCACTCAATCGTAGCAAGATCATTTCGATTTCCAGTTCTTTGTCAACTTCAAAGTAATTGATGTATTTAGTTCATTGTTGGGTTATTTAAAGGAACATGGTAACGATAGGTGAGTTGGTGATTAAATTGTATTATAATTGTAAATTTCAAGAACAACTGCCGCTGGTAAATGCGTTTGTTGTTTACTCTTCTGATCCTGGAGACTGCTTGATGACATTCATTATCTTTTTATAGAATCACCTTATATCTATAGAATCACCTTATATTTATAGTACAGGGTGTCCCAAAAGAAAGGTAACACTTTCATACGTGTATAATTTCCCTTTAGATTGCAGATGAATACATGATATTTATACAGATATGTAGATCAAAGATGTAAGTTTTTTTGTGTCAGAGAACCTGAAGAATATATTCAGTATTTGCAATTTAATACAAATTTGAGAACAAAAGTGCATTTTTCATCATTGACGTCGTTTTAGTAATTTATGACGTTTTTGATGTCACGACTTTTCATAATCTTCACTTATCATACACGCACGATGAAATGTTCAATCACTTAAATACATATGTCTTTGTTGGACTTTCTTTACCTTGCCTTTGATTTGTTCTAATCACTGAAAGTCACCGTATTTTCAAAGATGAACAGTTCAATTATACAATGGCACGACATTGCACACCGCGAGTTTCTCACTGTGTAATGGTCTCTCCGCATAAGAATTAGGTCGCTTTTGAAAAATATGTTTGTTAATGTGTTCAAAAAGATGTCTCCTACCGTACAAAACATGTGGTCCATACAGGATGGTGGTACGGTACATACATTCCAAGTTTTGTACTATACTTTATACACAATATGTTTGGCGATTGAGTAATATTCAGATGATACCCGGGGGTGAAATATTGCGGAATATCTTGACCTATGCATAGTCTTGACCTCAACCCATGCAACTTTTTTCTTTGGGGATATTTTTAAGTCAAAGGCCTATAGTCCTAAGCCACCAACCAAACAAATGCCGTGAAGTGTTAAAGTGACATAGATTTCATCGTGCGTGTATGGTAAGTAAATAGGATGAAAGATTGGCACATCAGAAACGTCATAAATTACTAAAACGACGTCAAGGGTGTCAAATGCATTTTTGTTTTCAAATTTGTATTAAATTGCAAATTCTGAAGATGTTTACAAGGTTCTCTGACACAAAAAACTTACATCTTTGATCTACATATCAATATAAATATTATGCATTCATCTGCAATTTAAAGGGACAATAAACATGCACGAAAGTGTAACCTTTCTTTTGGGACACCCTGTATCACCTTATATCTATAGAATCACCTTATATCACGTGATTCATTAGGCTAAGCTGACGTCATGGAACATTCGATTACGTATGCACATAACTTGTGTCCACTTTTTCTTAATTCTATTGAGATTTCTTGGAACAATTTGTAACAGATGTGAAGTATTTGAATTTCATGACATTTTGATTCTAGGAAAAAGTTCAAAGAGCTTTTTTGTCATCCAAACGCTTAAGATTGTTACAATACTTTTTGCTCAGTGTTTGCCAGACGCTTGATTTCCGGTTCTTTTTATTTGATGTATTGGTCCAGCCGACATTAAAATCAAGTACACTGTGACAGCTGAGTTCATAGTTTTTCTGATGTTGAACATTTCTAGAACAAATCACGAGGGTTTTCAAATTTATGGAGAGCTTGGATGTTAGAATATGTTTTTTGTCATCGGTCGCCTTTATAAGATTTTTTTAGCAACTGCTATTCGTTCATAAATCTTCGACGAATCCTGCGAATGGTTCGTAACAAGGGACTTGTCGTCTGCTTTCGTGTGTGTGCTTCTATCGTCGTTTCAGTATCTGCTCTTGTGATACAGCACAATAGCGTTTGTAGGAAGAAGCATTACTTCTGTTTGATGCTGGAATTTTACATTTATGCCCCCCCCCCCAAAAAAAAACAGCGGAGATAGCTCAGCGGTAAAGCACTGGGCTGTCAATCCTGAGGTACCGGGTTCGATACTCGACCTATATTTCTGAAATATTATTCATAGTATTGCCCGCTATATCTGACCGTATGGACGATATAAGTACTTGTTAAAGGTGCCATTATTAGAATTTACACCGGGCACATTTAAGAGCTAGGCGCATCCCGTGCCGGACATGCCTGTATCTAATATTTATCTCTCCCTTCTGGCGCCTTTCTCTCAGTCTGTCCCTCTGGTCACAGCATTCTGTATCTGCACCGGTAGATGATGCACCTGCGCCCTTGTGGCTGCAACATACGTAAAGGCGCCTTTGAACGTGTTGGTATGAAAAGGGCGCTATAAAGATGTGGAATCTCAAAAAAATGCTTTAAACCTTTTAAGAAAATAAGATTTTAATTGCAGAGTGGCATTTACAAACTGATTAACGAGGAAGGAATGAAGTTAGAATTTTAATGATCATACCGAAAGATGTGAGAAATTTATTGGAATATTTTCCATTGGGCTAATAGCTTTTATCTATTTTAAGCTCACCAGATCACAATGTGCCTATTGTGAAACTTTGTGATCGCCTTGCATCCGTTGTTTGTTGTGCGTCCTGCGTCATGAATAGCGGTCCAGATTTTCTTTAAACAACATCTCCTCCTTAGTCAATTATGTCGGAGAGGAGTATATAAACCACGGTCTTTTTTCTGCTGAGCGATTATAATGTCATCATGGCCCTCTTGTTTCTTACTTTCATGCATCATTTCGAATAGTTGTCTTGTTTTTAAAAACAGGACGCATAATGGTGTGAAGTAAAGATCGAACGAGAACATGAAATGGTCTTCTTGGTATTTTCTGCCATTTCAGTCGATTCTAAGATTAATCTTCTGAAGACAATGTATTGAACACATTTCTGGATATGCCAATTACAATCTATCGTCTGCAACATCAGCAAATTGTTGCAGGATAATCTAGCGGATGTTATTGTTGTCAAATTTCTTTTGATTTCTCATGAAATCATATTGAAACGCTGGAATGTCTTATTGTCGTCTGCCTGTGATCTTTTAATGCTCATTTTGCTGCAGACGATATTTTTGTCGTCCATCTTCACCACAGAGTTTTATTTTTATATCATTGATCTTCTGTTTGACGTCCGATTTTATCTCGGATGTTAATATTTTGTGCTTTGGTGAAAGTCTTCCGGCATGTACCGGAATGTACGGCTTTTTCCAGTCGTTTTCCAGACCGGATTGGTTTTTATTGTCTCCGTGATAGCAAGTTTAAATCTTCAAGTTGTTCAAAAATTCTAAATTTCAACCATGCATTGCTATACATCAGGATATTGTTTAATTTGGCTTCAGTGACTGTCATGCCGTTTCCTAACGCCTGTTCAGTTACATACGGCGGTCGGTTCCCCTAACCAGCTTTCCTGGACTGTATTCCAACCAGTTACCCTCTTCCAAAGGAGCCGACAAAGACTTAGTCTCCACATATGGAGAAAAATCGACATTTTTGGGGGGTCAAAATTTAATGTTACGAATTTGAAGTTGTGCTCATCATCCCGAACATTATACGACAAATAATGATATATTTAGTGAGAAAACATATTATACGTTACAAAATTTACTTTTATTTTCTCTGATCTTGTTAAAGAACATTTGTGTTCCAACTATTTTAGAAAAGAATAAAAACTTTTTTATTGTAATGGACTAAATTGCTTTTTTCCAAATTCAATTTTAAGATGGTTGAATCCCCATAATGCATCTTAAAATATCCCCGAACAGAAATTCAAGTGAGCGTTTCGTTAAACTTTGACATTTATGTCCAAATCAATAGAATACTTGAAGTTTTAAGACGAAAAATAAAACGTTTTTGAGTGTGCAATGGCATTTACAAACTGATTTTAATTTTATTATGGTCGCTGATGTAATTTTGATTAATCTTTGACATTAATGTGAGGGTGGGGATGTTTGACTTTCTACGAAGTTAAAATTTTAATGACCATACAGCAATATGAAAATTGTCGAGAAATGCATTTATTGGATTACAATCAAACCTGAACGCAAAGGGTATGAGTCCTTTGGAAATACATAATGTGGCCCTTATTTATAGGGGGCCTTTATTCAGAGGACATTTTGTTCAATGTAATCGGTATATGGATGTACGGAATCAACTAAGGTATTCCGAATAGTACTTGGTCAGAATCTAATCAAGAAAGTCTTCAGCAAGTCAGTTTTTTAAACATGTACAGTGGTTGCACAATTTGCTAAAATAATATTTATTTCGAGAAAGACATGTTTTGGAAGATTACAGACGATATTAAACATCCAGAATGTACGTAAGATCAACTTTTGAATGTATGGGAAATGTTTAAATGAATTGTCTGATCCGATGTTCTCCGCAACTTTGGATGAAATGAGATCAAAATTCATGACTGTAATTACTCAGTCTCATCCTATCCTCACGGTCTGAGAAATGCAATTCATACAAAACTTCGATTGTAATAGAAGCCCAGGAATAGTACGGATTTGCTGTATAATCTGTCTAGCTTATTAAGAACGGCTAGATTGTAATTTAAGAAGTCCCAAGTGGGTGTAAATACAACTTTATCCGTTACCGGAAATGCCTGAAGTGACTAAAATCGAGTCATGCCGTTCAACCGGAATTCAACCAGGTGTAGGCCGTAAAGATAACTGTGCATATTTTTTTGATAAATCCAATCTGATATTTTCGATTTTTTATGCAATTTTCTTCACAGTAAACAAATAAAGAAAGACATGATCTTTATCTTAAAGTCCCATAAGCTTATAAATGTATTGGTCCTAATAGTTTCTGTTTGTTCTATAACAGAGGAATCCGGTGTGTTTTCCTCCCGTGCATACTTTATAGCAAGAAAAAATGTTTCCGAAACCACTATCGTATTTAAAAATAAATACTATTTATAGAACAGCTGTGTTTTTCCGCAGTCATGCTATGCACACGTAGTAAAGTGACGTCACGCGCTCTACATATTTCAAGTTTACAAAAGCAAAAATCACAGTGAAATGAGTGTTTTCAGACGAAAAAGGGCTTGTTTCGTCGGAAATAATTATATTGGGATAATATCAGCAATTAAATATGTTTGCATATATTTTTCTACAGCAAAAAGCTAATGGGACTTTAAGGCTAATATTTTTAACATACCTATAAAACTGTATGTCTTAAAGACGTTTAAATCCGGTTATTAACTCGTGCTGAGATGATACATCCGTAGACTTTGTATTTAAAAGTACTCACCGACTCAAGATTTAAATGTATATTCGAAATCTGGAATTTCTACTCATTTAATAACAAAAAATGATAAAAGTGCAACAGCCTTGGTACATTTTGTTCAAGGGGCTTGCTAAGCATATCTTTAAAATTCTCAGGTCCTCTGATATGTAAAAGAAGGAATAATGAAGCCCCTTCACATGTAGCTGGGTTCAGTTATAAACAAGGACCTTAAATCACCGAACAGCTATTTGACATGCCAACCCCTGCTGTATTGCGTATAACATTTTCTTACGAAATAATATTTTCTTAAATTAAAAATTTCTTCACGTTCCATATGCGTCGAATGCGTGCCTTCGCAGAAAGGTTTAGCTCGCAGACAAATCGGTCGAAGATTTATTCTCAAGAAAATCATCAGTCTTTGAGACTGTAAATTTCGGATAAAACCATTTTGCATTGAAGGAAAAAACAGCTGCAGAATTATTCTGACTGCTATCTCTGATTAGAAATAAATTATAGAAGTTGTAACGAGCTCACTGAGGTATTTTTTTGCGGCTTACAATAAAGGTGCCTAGATATTTTTGGAAAACGATATAAAACGAGCTTTCTTATGACTCAATCCCTACTTCCTTTGAAATTATAAATGTACATGAAATACATAGACTAGATAACTCGATTCTAGCAGATGAGAAGTTTAAGATGTTGGTGAGACGCTATGTCCCCTAAAAGGGAAATAAAAAGCTACGTTTCTGAGCTAGAATTAGGTAAGGAGGTTCAAATATTTTGAAATCACGACAAATACGATTCTTCAATTATTTCATGAAAAAAATTAATTCGATCCGGCATGAGATGAACGCTCGTACTATAATTTCAGATGTCGTTTGAGATGCTCTTTAAAACATAAATGAACATCGATTCAAATCAATTTTTAGAAATCTTAGCGAGCAAATGAATCGTTTTTATTTGCCCATTAAATGTGGTATTAAAAGCCTTGAATTATTCGATGGAATTGACGTTGTAGGATTGTATTTCAATTGGTGAAATGGTGTCTTTGGTTAATTATTGACCAATAATTGGATATCTAAAATCGCTTGATTTGAATTAGTTATACTGAACATCATCTCCAGAGCGGCCCTCTCGAACAACAACCTCCCTTCAGCAACAGCGTGCCTTTTTCCCACAGCACGATTTAACTAATAATTTAACCTCTCTAGAGCAACAGCCTCTCAACAAGAACATAATTTGATACTATTAAAGGGTGTTGCTTTAGAGAGGTTGCTCTGTATAGTCCAACCTGTGAACAAATGCCACTTTGGAAAAGACAAAATATGGTCTTTATTGACAAGTGACCCTTATTCGGGGTTATTTTATTCTAAATAATCAATGACGTTTTAAAGGAGAATGGCCTTTATTCACAGAGGGCCTTTATTCACAGAGGGCCTTTATTCACAGAGGGCCTTTATTCGGTGGTGGCAGCTATCACAGGTTTGACTATATAGAATGACTGAAGACACGAATGAATCAGGCTGAACTAGGCTGGCTACATTTTATGCAAATTTAAATTGAATGACACGTTTATGAATCTCTAAGGTCAATATTTTGTTTGGTTATTTATTTTATTCTTCGAAAAAAAAACGCCATTTTCAATATCATTCCAGTCATATCGTGGGTAGTTATCCTAACCAGCTTCCCTGGGTTTCATTTAGGCCTTAACCAGTACTAACCATATTCTATCCGCAAGCTACTACCAAGCTATCCAACATAATTCAAAGGTGGTGGACGATTTAACGTAGGATTTAATATCTTCAGTCAAATTTGTCACGGACAGTGTGAGCCTCTCCCGGTGTTCGAACTCGCAACATCTTGATCAGTAGACCAACGCTCTAGATAGATAACCACTGAGCTAAAATGTGATTGAATGTCATTATTTTCTTGATGGTATTCACTTGTCCTTGATACATATCATATGATGATAATTATGCTCCTAAAATAGATCAGATAGTCGTATTGCCGCCGCTGTCTCTGCGTTACACAAGTACCCCACCCACGATTGTCGCCATTTTGAATTTTAGTAGCTGTTAAAGCGCAGGACATAAATGAAAAAAGTATTTGTAACAAAGAGAGTTATGCATAACAAATGAATAACACAAGAAGTAAAATATGCTTATTATTCAAATTTGATGCGTTTGCATTACAGCCGCATGTTACAAACCACACTAGCTACCTTCATTCTAAAAACATTATATTCTTGACTTTAATGCACTAAGACTGATGCTATTTCCATCATCTTTACTGTGCTGGATAATGAATTCAACACCGCCAGTCTCTCTCACGGTTCCAGACAATAATTACTATCTAATATGATACGTGTATCGATTCAGGGACGTACCCCGATATGCCGCGATGTATCGCGTGTTTGCCTAATAAACTGTGGAATGAATACTGCAGCTCTGCCCCGAGGTTATACAACTTGAGATCGGTCTCTGAGCTCAAATCTCATACCTTGTATTTAAATGTTTCTAAGTTAATTATGATCAGGCATTAATGATATTATCAATACATTGGTCTAACAGCACCATTGACCCGAATATTAATTTTAACATTAATCAGCTCTATCCAGGAGAATGGAATTGAGATTTGATTTTAGAGATTGTTCTCACATTTGTTTGATAAACTGTAGGTCTGTTCTGTATTGTTTTGCTTTGTTCTGTTCTATTCTGGAAAACCGAATTAAATTCGAGTAGTTTATTACGGTATTCGTTATCCTTGACGCAGTTGATTGATTAAGTGTTTCATAACATTTCTTGGAGCCAGCCCAAAAAATATTTGAAGAAAACCTTCAGCCGTTTTGCATATTTTTTTTCAAAATGTTGCCCAATTCACACATAGACACTGTATTAAAATCGTGTGTAATCTGATTCAGCTCACGACTTAAATCACGAAAACTTTATCTTTATTACATAATACATAACGTATGATTTACACCCTGATTGCAGTTTTTGTCAATAACAATTTTATTCTTACATTTATTGGTTTCAAAAATATTTCATTTCATTTTTTACTGTCTGCAATCGTAAAATCAGGCAGTTTTTTATTATCTTGTAATAAATTTAATTTTCCACCCGCGAATGTCTGTCAAAACGATTATTTTAGATCGTAAAGGTATTTATGTCTATAGGTGAAAGTTTGCGTACCTCGATTAATCTAGATTTCTTTTGCTATATCAAATTTGAAAAATAATGGCATAACACACCGCTAGCAGATGTTTGAAGTTTGATATTATCTTGTATACTTAACGAACCGTTTTTCCCTTCCGTTTCTGAGAAATTCCTTTCTTTGTGCGTTGTTTATATTTTTACATGTAACAGGAAAAAATGACCTAGTTCAATTTATTCTTAGCTAATGTACTAACGAGTGAAACTATTTTAAGAAAGTGTCTTACATCAAAACGATACAACTTGAACAATTTATAAATGAACTTCCTCTTTCGTGAATAATTTTGTTAGGGTAAAATATGCCGGAATGTAAATAAATTCTCTAAAATAACTGCAGTCTCGACAATAAATTATGTGAGTTTTTTACTCTGCCATTTTCAGCACTGGAGCTTACGTAACGATACGTTATGTACTATGTAATCTTAGTGCTTTGCAATTATACAAATGCCAATTGAGACATTAATATGTACACGCATTTGATCAATATCAGGAATGCTTGCTTCAACGCTTTTTATTACGTTAATCCATTTTTTATGAATGTAACTTATTTGGCCCAAAATTGACTCCCAAAATATTCATTTCATACATGCATGATGATTTATTTATCTGTGTAGCACTTGCTGGCGTTCCGGTGAACGCCATTGATAAAAGCCGTACGTTTCACAACCTGTACTTGCTGGGATGTTTACACGCGTCGTGCAAATTAAACAGGTGCACATCGATATTAGATTTAAATGAAGCCAAAGTCGAGATGATTGTCGATTGCATATTCTTTGTCTACTGCATTTTCTTAAGCATGTTAAATCAGCTGTGATGGAAATGGTCACGCTTGCAAAGTTTGAGAGCTTCAGTGGCTTAAACAAAACAGAACAAAAACACAGAAAAACAACAACATTGATATGGCGTTCAAATAAACAGGTGCTTCGCTCACTTACACATTTCTGTAGCACGTTTAGGTGCTCTTCTGTTACATTAATGCCAATGTCTAGAATGCCATCTATTTATGTTTCATACAAGAAGCCACTGGAGAGTCATAAGGCGTCTCCGTTGTATGTAGATTTACATAAACCAACTCATGAACCTATTGCTAGTTAGCGTTCCTCTAATAGACCGTACTGCTGTTGTCCCGACATTAATTTCATACACAATTTAAGATGAACTTGATCATTGACTAGGAATTGAACGTTCATCAGAGATCATTCTTAATACAATGTACATGTTTCATCCAATTATTAATGTAATCAGGAATCGAGGTATTACTTAGAAGGCATATTTTCCCGTCTTTACTTAATAAATACACTAAGGCATCTTGTGTCATCCGGAGGAAAGAAAGATTTAGGACATATCGGAAAACGTACTGAAATATTTGATCGATATAATGGGATGGTCTTAAAATTGAGGAGGTTGCTAAGCGAGAGTTTACTGTAGTTTTTACTTCCTTATTTTTAAACAAACACAACTGTTTTTTTTTTTGTATAAAATAGCTCTTGGCATCAAACGACCTAATGTTATTTGCGCAACATTTTTTGTGAGTGTCGCTTTGGCATAATCTATATAATACACACTGTTGAATTCGTGATGTCATGTTGCTGTCACCGTTTTCATATGCTGAGGTATTTATTCGGCCTCATAGCATTTACTTAATTCAGAATAATTGTCACTAGAATAGTTTATCATGTTAGTTGAGTTCTTTATGTCTTTTGAGAATCATGTGATTTCTATTATGATAAACCATTTGTCACAGACAACCACTGAACCACTTAGCCATACGCTTTCGAATGTTATTTCACACGAAATCTCAGCCTTTAGCATAAAGCAGCACATATAACATTACTTTGAATTGTATTGTTTTGTTATTTTACCACATTACCAGAGCGTTTTAATCTTATCTATAATGCATATATGACAACTGACATCTGAATAATGAAGATGCTATTAAAATACAAAAAAAAACATCATTAAAACAAAACGTATTCTCAAACCTACGCTGCTGAGTAATGTGATGTACCTGCAAGGACACCATACTGTCCTGATAGTTTTACCATCTACAAGGTCATGATAAAACTCCGACAAGTACGTTCACATAACACCGTAATACTGACGCCATTAATTGACATATCTTTCTACTCGACATGACTTCAACTAGCTAAGCTTCGTCGCTGTCTATTCGTATTAACGATAAAATATTGCAAAAAGGACAAGAGATGGGTATCAGACAATAAAGCCATGAAAAATAGTGTAATAATGGAATGGCTTATCGAGATGAGCTGGGTTACACTGATGTCGGAAGGTGCTCCATACCGATTTATTTCAGTTCCATTCACGTGATGCGTACTATCAAAAATGCATTACACACTCACTGGTAATCTTGCTTTGTATTTGCTCTTTTATCCCACAATATTCGACTTAGCGGTAGAATTGACTGCCGAGCGGTACTGCCTCGATCATGTCATTCTTACTTTTATAAAGCAGAATACAAGTCCCTGCTGTTTGTAACCTTATCTTCTCCCCGTAGCATCTCTATGTGTCATGACTGGGATAGTAAGGGTTCCTTCGAAAAAAACTTCGGATAGAAAAACCTACATACATGTACTCCTTTCGACAAGCCAATCACCCCAAAACACACAAAAAAGATAGAAACATACAAAAACGAAGGACACAACTCAGTCTTCCGAAAGGTACGGCTTTGAAAGTTAAAAGGGTATTTAACATAGCTACATGACTTTGTGGACATGTGGACAAACGTATTCATAATGGTCTACAAAGGGAAAAAAGGAGCATGGTCTTCTGAACAACATCTGTCTTCTGTTTAACCTGCTCTCTTGATTGTCCTTTTTACAACTGGCCGTTCCCCAAGTTTTGATTGCACAAGATAGTTTACGATTACTTAAAAGAAATAAAATGAACAAAACACAACACAGCATCAGGTCTTTTGGTGATAATGTGACAAATGTTATGTGTCAGAATCAAATAGAGGAAATGATGAACGGAGATTGTCTTGTATTTGTCTCGTTTCTTTACATTTTGGATATCTTTAATTGAGTTTCTTTTAATGTTTTACGATTTTCTTTTTTCAGTTGTTGGCGAATGGAATTCTTTACCTATGTGTCAACGTAGCCGGTTTGTTCATCCACAACGTCACCGAGCGGGCTCAACGGAAGACATTTGTCAAAACCCGAAACTGCATTGCCTCAAGACTGGAAATTGAAGATGAAAACGAAAAACTGGTGAGTCTAAATATTAATTTTAACCAAAGTATGTACCACCAGAACTACTAGTTCTTGACAACATAGAAGATGTCCAAAGTCTGAAAACGTTAAATTGCAAACAGTATTATTAGAGAGAGGTTGTAACACATGCTATTACAGTTTTATGAATATTATAATGTTATAAAATTAAGCCACACATTTCTAGGGCGAATGTACAGATTTGAAAGCATACGAATATCTGACAAGAATTATTATTTGTAATATAAGGGACATGTAGTAAAATAATCGCTGATCAAACCAAAGTATATGATTGCCGAAGTGCAACGTGAGAAAGGTTGTATTATGTTGCTTGTGATCAATTAAGTGATGTTAGTGATGAGGATATTAATGTTCTTAATGTCGAGGTTGTAAATACTGGAGTCGGCGATGATAGAGATTATTTTGTTGTAATCGATGATGTTGCTGCTGATTTTGTTGTTGACAATGATGTCATATAGACTGTTAGTTGATTTGTTGGTGATGATAATGATGTAGAAGAGGATAATGGTGTTCCTGTCATTATTATCGAATATACAAATGATATTAAGTTAGTGTTGTCAGTAATATTATTTTTGTTGTTCTAGTCAGATCTGGACAATTACAGAACTAAAGATGTTTGTGCAACGAATCAGTAAATAATTCCTACTGAAGCTATTCAGCTAATTTGACAGCTGCACGCAATGTCGTCTCTTCCCACAATATATGAACAGACAGACAAGCTTAAATATTTTATTTATATTCTTAGCCTAAACAGATTATATACGAGGGTTGGTTGGTAAATCCATGGCCTTGAGTAATTCAGTTAGAATACTGCAAAGATCGCGTCCAGATATGTAGATATTGTTTCTGAATGTACTTGTCATACTCACATGGAGTTATGTACTCGTATGTTATATTTCCCTATTCCAATGTCGTGTATTGTATCAACAATCTTAAGTTGTGTCCTTGCCCCTATGAGGCCAATTAAGTTATCAAAGGTCATAATGTCGACTGCCTTTTTTCATCGCTCATTAACAGGAGATTTTTTAAAAATATGAATATCTTTCTTAAATGCATAAACTGCATCATATAAACTGCATCATGAGGAGTTTTTAGCCAGTTTCATTGCTCAAGGATAGTTGGATTTTTTGTAATAATTTATGAAAACCTTTTAAAGTTTTTACCTGCATTTGATTTGCATACTATTTAATGTTAGAATCTGGTAGTCGAATGGTAATGGCCTGTGACTAGTAATCATTTGCGCCTGACCGCTGTGAGTTCGAATTCCTTCCGGGACGAAAATTCACAAATAAAAAAGCCGTCCAGTTTACGAAAGGTCGGTTATTCTTCTAAGATGTGCGCTTCTGTTCATTCTCCATCATTTGAGCGGAACAATCGCCACAATGAACCTGGCAATTGGTGCGACGTTAACAGTAGAAAAAGATATCTGAATCATTTATAGGGGCTAAATTGTCTGTGACAGCTACATTCTTTAACATTGTCACGCCATATTAAACGCTTGGCCACTTTTGCGATTTACTCCTACGTTAATCAAGCAATCAACTTTCTTCGTTTGGATGAGAGACTTTCTGGTGAGACAGTTAAGCCGTCAGAATCTACACTATTGGATATCTCTTTACAGTTAAGATAGTTCGGGTGACAGGCAGTATATTATTTGGTTATTGGTGTCTGTCGGTCGTTAATAGAAGCTTTATTTACTTGAACAATCTCAGTTGAACTACTGATTGGGTCATACGAGTAATAAATGTAATAATTGAAAGGAAGATGTCAATATTTCTTTCTAGGGAGACTTAAGCTAGTGCATGATTTTCATTTGCATTTAAAAAGATTGTATTCGTGAAATCTTTGGATCGACTACTATATTAATGGAGATGTTCGTGGCGTAACAACGTGTATGTTGAGAGGAGATGCATTGCCTCTCACATCTTAGTTGAGGCCCGAAAAAAGTGGTCGCCGGCTATAACCTTTTCGACAGCAAATTCAAAGAACGAAATTAGAATTATTACTTGACTTTAGAGGCAATATTCTCGGCGTAACAATTATAGTTTGTTCAAATAGTACGCGATGTCTTTTTTTGGTGTAGTAACGTATTTAATGAAATTAGATGCTATGATTTTGCTATAAAGCACACATGTACAATACAAAGATAAGTATAGGAATGTCTTTGTAACAGTAATGCTTATATAAGATTAGAGGGCTTTTCCATGACATAATGATTTGTATTGTTGTAGTATTTGGTGATGTCCATGCCAAGGTAATGTATAATATAAAATTGGTGGGGGCATCCTTGCTGAAACTATATGTTTATAATAAGATAAGTACGAATGTTCTAGATCAAGAGTGACTATGTCCGTGCTTCCTTGGGATGACGTCACTGGCCAACCACCATTTATATAATTTATGTCTTTGAAGTATTGCTTGATATAGTTTTGTTATGTGTTATGTTGTTGGCGTCATTTCATAGGTAATGTCTAGATCAGATCAAAGTCTTCAATGTAACGAATGAAAACAATGCTGGCACTAATTTGTTCTGAAATTTACTCGTGCAGCGCAGTTCTAAGTAACTTCATTTGTGTCATAATTATCTTCAGGTAATTGAGTTATCATGTCATTATGTTCTTCATTATCATGAAATTATTACTAATTAAATACAAAAAGGCTCGTTTTGGTACGTTTTACCACAACTTTTCCGAGGATTTTCGGTTCCTAAGAGTGCTCTAGTTGGGTTTTTTGACTGATCTCCAAAAAACCGGCCTACCTTCGTTTTGTGTCCTAGATCATAAACTTTAAGGAAAATAAAATAATTGAGATCTGGTCTGTCGCATTGTGCTAACAGAAAGTCTCAGTTCTCCATAGTTGTGTATCAGGGGGTCTTTCTCCAAGTTATGTTATCTGTGCCTAGTAAATATAAACGTTTGTTTTTTGTTTATTGCTTGAATTATAAATATAGTTCTGGTCAATACCAATTGTCTATGGCTAATTGATATCAGCAACTTTATCGCGTTGGGGATTTCAAGGGCTTTGCCCTGTTGGAAAAATATTTCCACTACATTAAAACAACAAACTTGTATTGTTTATAAGAGGAGTTCCGATTGATATCCTAAGTTAGTGAGCCCACGCATAGAGCCCACTGATGATGAGTAGAAAACTTAAATGTAATTCAAAATTCAGACTAAAATGTAAAACATTCCTATAATTGTCACTGATTGTCAAACCAATATTCCCGTACAAGTAGGACGTGTGCTTAAGAAACACAACATTGCATTCAAGTTAACAAAGAAGGATTTTGTTTTACCTAATCATTTTATGGTTATACATTCAAATAATTTAGATTGACAAACGTTAAGGTGACTTTTCTATCTTGAATACTTACTTAAAACTGAAATAAATGTCTTTAAAACGGTTCAGGAAATTGATTTGCTGTAAAATGTTTACAAAACATTTTATCACTACTACCAGACATCGTGGTACTGCTTTTAAGATACCAATTCTAAAGCTCATAAACATTTCTGCCTCCAAATCATTTTCACTGAAGAGTAATTTCAATCTATTAAACATCGTACGGAATAGTTATTTTGTAATTGTTTCGAATACGTACGCGACTCGGCGCTTAAGTGATTCTTAAACAGCGAAACAATAACGCTGGTTTTCTGCTTGGCTAACGCCTTTGTATGACTGCTTTCAAAATGATATTATTTCTCTATATCGTAAACATATCCCAAGACAGTAAAGAAATGATTCGACTTTAAAGTATAACATTAAACTTCCAGTCAGTCACTTTCCCAGACGATATATTTTCTAAGTTCTGTCCCTACGGTTATTGAACTTGAGTACAGTCTCTGAGCTCAAATCTCAATTCCATTCTTAAAGTACTAGTATACAAGTAATAGGCCGAGTTGAGAAGAAGCACGTGGTTAATGTTTGAATACATTATCAGGTCAACTATGCTGTCGGTGCAATAATGTCATTATTGTCTTGTCCTAATTAAAATAGGCACATCAAAAGATAAGTTATGAGAGTTAAGTTCTGAGACGGACCTCAAGTTGTATAACATTAAATTCTGGAAGCGAGACGGAATCTCTTATACACTTATGTTTATATATGACTACAGTTTCATAAATATTAAACCAGTCTGAGTGGGCCAAACCACTTGCTGAGCCATGATTCTGCATGTTTGTATTTTTGCTACTTATGAAATACACTAGACAAATTGTTTCACTTTTTGTCGATGCTAGAAAACGTTGGAAATAAATATATTGTAGGCGGTGGAAAATTGAAAACAAATTATATAAAAAAACAAGAATTTGCTGTCGTGCCAAAACACAAGGGACTTATCAAATGTTTATTATAATGTTTTGTTTAGTGATCTCTTCAATCGTGTAGCCATTTAGATTAAACATATTAACTATACGAAGAAGTCTACTTGAAAGTTTTTGCTACCATGATGGAATTAAAACTGTACTATTTGGCTACATCACTTGCAAGTCTTATACTTCGCCAGAAAATTATATTACCAAATACTTCGGAACGAAAAAGCGTTGTTACGAATTAGCTAAGTACGAAAGTTGGTAAATGCGCCAAAATGCTATTCAGTTATATAGTTTCTACTGTAGTGTATAATATTGTTACGAGTTCAATTTGGGCGAATTTGTGTAGGAAGAACTTTGGAAGTATTTTGTAAAAGACACGTTCTATCAGATAGACTAATTGATTTTACTATCTAAATCGAGACGAGAAAGCGCGGTTACGAAATGAAAAAGGACGAATATCAGGTTGTGTAATTTTCGCGATGCAGGAGTATCAAAATGTGATTATGATTTTAAAAGGCAAGCTGTCAAGCTTATAACAAAATTAATCAACAAAGTAATAGATGAACCGATAAGATAAGCAACCACTAATTTTCCAATGAAAACCGCCGTAATTATCCAATAGTTATAAAGTATTTCTGACACGTGGCCAATTCTTAATTTCTAAGTAGGTATTTCAAAGGCTAGTTTGTTAGAAGTTGTCTTGCGTTTATTTTAGTGGACTATTTTTGGTGTGTTTTTTTGCGTGATGTAGGCCATTTTTAAACTTGTGTTATAATGCTGCATTTGTTTATTTTAGAAGCATTAATAATTAAGCTATTGAGCTTAACGATCAATCTTCAAAGAGATCATATTTAGATTGTTACATTCTTTTCTCAAACTATTTTTATGTCATCATTACCTAGTGATTGCACTACTTCTGGTACAAAGGAGGTCTTTAATTAACATCACTGTACGTTTATCTTTAAGTTAATTATAAAACCTTCACCACACCCATAGTTAGTTAGGCAAAACTTTCCGAAACGAAAATAAAATTTATTTTCGGCTGAATTATGCGATAATGAGTGAGTTTAATTTCTGTTTTATCCATAGATATTCGTGTATTTTATTGGCAAATCTACCTACTGGCCATAATTCCTGGTTAATTTATGTATGGTATTAAGTTACGAGGACTTGGCTCTAGGCTTGTATTATTCTATTCAAAATTGGAAACTCTTTAGGTTATAGTTATAGTACAGGGTATAATCAAATAGATCATGGATATTTTATGATGTGATAATTTGAAAATAATTCTTAAGTCTTCAAGTACTAGCATCTAGTCTGATCGCAATCGTGTTTGTGACCCAGTTGATGTATTTCGTGATCAGGTTTTTTTTCTAACTATTCACAGAAATCCAAAATACGTCTAAATTTGGAAACATAATTATAGTATTACGTGAAAACGAGACTTTCTAAGATTATTTCGATGTACTTCGAATTTTGCAGCCGGTTTCCTCCGTAGGTTAGAAATTCATGCGGGTATGTTTATCTGTTGCTTAAATGCCCATTCGACAACTAAGGTCATTTCTGAGTCACCCCAAAGATAGGAAGAGATTATACCGGAGAATCGGGCATTAATATCACTACTCTTATTTCGAATAGTTTCAAACGTGTATATTAGGCGAGTGTGAATTGTAAACTTGTCATGTATTCGCTCTAGCTCATATTGCAATCGTTATTACCATTTATGTCACAGAGACGTCGCTTAATATGACTTTTTTTGTATTAAATACCGTTCATCATCGCTTAGCGAGTAGTCCCTTTTATAACTGCCCTTGCAAGTGCCGCTGATAAAGCAGTACAGTACAGTGAAACCATTCCAAAGCAACCCCCTTTTGGAGTAGCAAGATTATTTATTTGTTGAGAGGTTGTTGATCTAGAGAGGTTAAAATAATTGTGCTGTGGGAAAAGTCATGCTGTTGCTGATAGGAGGTTGTTGCTCTAGAGAGGGCCGCTTTGGAGAGGTTATAATATATTATGTAGAAAACTGAAAGAGATTCATCATTTTATCTGAGATGCTAAACGCTTGTAACAAGTTGGGGTGCCAACAATGATAAGCAGGATTATAAATTACTTTTGTCAAATGGTTAACAAGTAATTGGCGAACATTACCCGAAGAGTTGTAACAAGCTGTTAAACGGTGTTGTTTCATTCTTAAGTGTCAGATTGCCAACAGGGCTGTGAAGATAAATCAGAAGTTACCGTAAATATTCTGCGGTCAATGCTCTAACCAGTGACTAATACAGTACAAACTCTCCAGAGCGGCTCTCTGTTGAGCAACAATCTCCCTTTAACAACAGCATGTACTCCCACTGTACGATTTTACCATCAATTTGACCTCTCTAGAGCAACAACCTCTCTACAAGAATATAAGTTTGCTTCTCCCAAAGGGTGTTGCTATAGAGAGGTTGCTCTGTAATACATACAAGAAACTCTTGTTTAATTCCGTCTTCTAAGTTGGGGGTAAGAGCTCTTGGATTGCATTTGGTTCTTACAAAAGCACATTCCATTTATATCTCGATATATTGCGTAGGAGAATTGATTGAACAAGATGCTTTATTTGCTTCGTGACCTTGACATTTGACCTGTTAGCCTGAAAATGCTCAGGTCCTGTAGAAGCTGTCATAAGGAACCAACATACAAAGTGTGTCATAGACGGAAGCGTTTTTGTTTTATTAACAATGTTAAAGCAGACAGGCAGGACAAACACAAGATATGGGGGCATAAAATGTATAATTTAATTTTCACTATTTTTTCAGAGTATAAAAGAATGATACATTTATGTGCATTACCGTAATTAAACCCATCAATTCGTCGAGTGGACGTTGCAACCCAGTTTTCGCTTCTAGCCATATTATATCGTTCCACTAATTGATCAGCGCACTCGATAAGCACATAGAAACATGATCTAAACCATGGCTTATCTAAGCTTGTCTAACTAAGCTTTGACGTATTTAGTACAGAACCGAATTGTGTGCTGTGGTTGATCAACTAAGATGCTGTCGTAAAACAGTTCTTAACAACAAATGTATGAAGGCTCATATAAATAAAGTCTCCAATAAGCTGAAGCGTCATGGTTATCAGCAATAACGTGTCCGAAATCTTGGTAAAAACCATTAGCACCGCTAATATGGCATGATTTGTCTGCCGACAGTTCGACTAGAATTTAGTTTGATATCCTAAATAACATTAACTTATTTAGATACTGACAGCCTAACGGATATTGAAGGTAAATATCTGTACAAGACTGAGTGATCATGCATGTCATGTTGTCGTAGAAAGTCTACGTACAGCAAAGGGTTTGGACTTCCTTTTTTTAGCTTTCTCTAATTAGCTATTATTAGTGCTTAATCGACGACGTTGTTTGCCCGTCTTTTGTAGTAGGAAGTGAATGATCGTTTTATGTTTAACATATAAGCCAAACCAGAGTTATTGGTTCTTTAGTATCTTCGTGACGTGGTTTCTAGGATGAGATTTGAGGCCACTGTTTGATGTTTGACAGCAGTTGGTCGTATACTGTTTTCTAGTTTGTCTGAAAGGATAGATACTCATTTTAAACGATGCGGCTCCACATACCCGCGGTACTCGTCTGGGCTGTTGTAACCGACTACCCATATTATATTAAGATCGGACCATTGTCTTATTTGACAATATTAGGGTTCAAATCGACTATATTAATAGAAAAAAAATTGTGCATTAAGTATTGGTAACTGTTTCCTGTTACGAAGGACCTTTGCGCCCGTTGGAATGCTTTTAAAATGCTGTTTAAATATCACCGCAATCCGAACTTCTAAGAGTTGTATTCACATAAGCCATCATGGCTTGTTTACAAAGTCGTATACATAAACTGTTTTTACTTTGATGATGCTGTAAAATTGCATAATATGAGAAACTTATTGAAATAAATACTGTTTAAACTAAGGTACAAGGCGTTGTTATCTCAATGGTTAATTAGCATTATACACAGCTGACGATATTATACTTAAGGAATAAATGGTAATGCCAATGTTCAAAACTGAAGTTTTGTTGAAAAATAATTGTTGGCAACATTTAGCTCGATCCTGTTGAGCGCATGATTTCATTACATTTATTTTAGTTTTTTTTCTGTCGTAAATCCCAGTGCATGCGTACTAGTATAATCATGTTTCCATTGAACTGTATAAAGGTTATATCTGGAGGTGGGTTATTAAAATTATCAACTTATTCTTTTTCAGGAGAAATTATTACTTAGTGTTCTTCCGCAACACGTTGCCATGGAAATGAAGAACGATATTACGTCACCACACCAAGGGATGTTTCATAAAATTTATATTCAACGTCACGAATGTGTCAGGTGAATATCTATTTTCTTCTAAACCGACTTATTAAAACATACCGCGACGAACCATTGGTGATTGACTCTTATGTCTACTCTTGATTTTTAATTCTATTTTGTTTAGAACACAAATACCTCCGAATAAATGCCGCCTGTTAATAAGTCACATTATGTCTTACCAAGCGTGACCCTTATTCAAAGATTTAATGTATCGCATTCCATCTAATATCCCTGAAACTACGACATATACGTTGACAATTTTCTGCAAAATTGTATATAAGTGTTAGGCGATGATGTATAATCTTTGAAAATGCCTGCAAGGCTATGCAGAAGTTTCTTTTAAGATCAGATATAACATGGTTTTTATGTTTTGTGAAAGGGCATCCATATAAAGGCATCCGATATTACAATTATTTTATCATTATTCAGTTTCTTCGGGCTGAGTTGTCTATTTTGACTTATGAATATATTTATTATTTATAATTTACAATTTCGTAGAAATTTCTATGACAATTTGCGTTTAAGCGTATATACAATACAATACAGGCTTTCTCTTCGAAACTTTATATTTTTGTTTAAAATATGGTCACGCTTTTCTCGACTTCAAACCTGAGCTAAATCACACACACCGAGAACCAAACAGAAGCTATCGCCGTGATGAGCATATACATCAGTGGCTTAAATCATTCTTTTTATATTTGCAGTATTCTGTTCGCTGACATCGTTGGATTTACAAGTCTGTCGTCGCACTGTTCTGCAGAAAATCTGGTTAAAATACTGAACGAATTATTTGGAAGATTCGACCATCTTGCTAAGGTAACATTGATCAGTATTGATACAGTAGTTCTCTTCTATGTATCGGTTGCATGCTGTAGAGCGCCATCGGCTGAATTTCCGTCGTTATGCAAGGCGATCGAACAACATAAACATTGCACCTGCGCACCGCCAGCAGTTGGCGACTGTATTTAATGAATTGTATGTTAATGGTCCGAAGACCATAGCCCTTTGCTGCAAACTCGTGATTTTAATACCAGAAGCGTATTTTGTTCATAAGCAATAATGCTATTCTCTTCTACTGGTCAAAACTCAACACACTGAGTATTCTTTTGCCAGGGAGTTGCGCAAAAGAGAGAAAGTGGGAAACAAAGAGAGAAGTAATGACATTGAGTCTTTAAGAATCGTGTAGAAATTAATACGTGTATAGAAACAAATACAAAAAATTGTTGTATGATGAACGAACTTAATGTGGAGGTCTTAGCTGCCACTTAATCAAGTAAAAACAGAAAATAAACATTCATTCGTTTGTAGCCATTGCGCGCCCATTAATTAAATGTTGTTGAGAAAATCCTTCAGAATTTAATTGCATTATTAGTCTGGTTGTTTGTGGCGTCATATTAGGCTTTTGAATTGCGAATTATGAGTCGGCTGATGTTTTGTTTGGCATAATATTAGATGTTAATCGATATTAATTCGATTATCGATTCTTTTGTATTTTTTGGCTGTTAGTATAAAATGTTCCTTTCAAGCCAGAGCTAGACTTGATTGGTTAAGTTGTTTACATTTTTATATTAAGTGTAGCGTAGTAAGATGGATTTCGATCGGATTATTTTTGGCCTAATTTATTATCATTGGAAATGATTTATTATCTGGGCTAAAACATTTTTTTCTTCTACATCATCAGGGATCAAGATAGTTGTATGTAATGGCTAGATGCTTGACGTATTCATATAAAAGTTATGCGAGTAGATCTAGAGATATTATTTGTAATCGAAAATTGTTGTAGGTAGATTTGTAGTGATTAGGAAATTGAACCAAACTCTTTGTAATACCTTTATGCCGAAGCCGAATGGATCAAAATCTTCGAGGCTATTTTTGTTGTTATTTCGTTGTTTTTTTTTGTTGCATAATATTCCCTTCCCCCAATGACTTCATATCATACGTTTTAATACTTATTCATTTTGATTATTTTCCGTTCCCCCTTCTATGTTCGTCATTTAACCGTCTGAGTATTATTTATATCTTCTTTGATTCGATTGTGAATCACAACGATTAGTTTTGAAGCCTCGATATTTGATTGTGTTGTTTGCTGGATTGTTCATATCCAGTTTTATGCGATTAGTTGGCTATATTTGATCGACTGCCTCAAAGTTTCTGGATAAATGTTTATCTATGACTCCTACAGCCATATCTGTAACAATAATTTCGTCTGATTCTTCCAAACACTGTTCATGGGCAATGTCTGTGAACTGCTTGATGTTGCATATGTTTGCCCGAATGTTTGCAAAGCGATGGGTCTATCATTAATCAACTAGAATTCAGATTGATTTTGTTGCATATAAAATCCAGAGCAACAACATAAACTGTAATACTGCTGCCGGCGATGCTTTGCGTTTTGTGCATAAAAGATAATATAAACATCATCATTAAGTCTGCTTTCTTCAACAAATACCTCCTGCAGACATCTGTAGATAAATACAATAGATAAGGAAATGTAGCCTGTTGATAGATTATTGTTGATGGCAAGAAAAAACACTTTTACTTTTCTTAATGTATTGGTCTTATCGAACTGATGAATAAATGCTTCAGACATTTCTTGCAAAATGCAATATCATGTGGAACTAAATACACCAACCATTGCTTATAGTCACCAAGCCCATACTGTTAGCAGTGGGGTAGGTATGTAGGTATTTTTATTAGCATCATATTATTCTCGTTCTTAATACGAAAGGTTGAATCAAGAAATGTTGAATTCGCTGAGCATTTTTTTTTTGATCGGCGTATTTCTTATTGAGCGCGGAACTGCTGAGTTACTTACACTATGTTATCGTGTCAGACAAAGCGCAATAATGACGGCGTCCTCTGTACATTCTAAAGTATGGGTATATTCTTATATTAAGTGATCATGTGAGGGTTGGTAATGAATCCTATTTATATAATATATATCATAGATGTCCATTTTTTAGATGATCACAAAATATTTTTTTGGAAACTATAAAGACTCACGTCCGAAATTATAGCTACTTCATGGAGGTATATATATTAACAAATAAGAATGATCATTAAAATATCTCACTGTTGTTACAATATTAGTACATAAACAATTAAAAGTAGGCATAACATCATAAATTGTCAGTCAAAATAAGAAATTTCCGTTGCCTCTGCATTACCACTGAAGGCGCCATCATTGAGCTTTGCCTGACACAATTGTAGAGCACGTCCGGGAACCAGACTACTGCTGAGGATGTTCCTACTGTAATCGCAATGATTTAATCTTGGCTTTCCACTGAGAGAGCAGGTTCATTGACCGTTTTGAATGTGTTCGTATTAATGTTCACCTAGTTAATATCCGTTTTGGTCCTAACGAACAAAAAACAGAAGTATTTAGTTCATACTTGTTAACGCGTGATTAATATTAACATGCGTACTTGTGGAAATATTTATGTGTTATTGAATGTTGCTTTTGTAAACGTTTCTGTCTAATTGGTTTTTTAAGTATCCAACTGTGTTATAGATGGATTCGTTAAGTATCATATGAAGCTATATATGATCCTTTACTTTGTTTTGAGCGTGTCCCCATTACTGAATGGTTATGTTCTGTGACCAGTAATCACTAGCTGAGAGTAGATTCCCGTCCGGGTATAGACAACATCATTTGAGGAGACTGTCCAGTTTGCTTACAGGAGGTCGGTGATTCTACCCAAGTGTACCTCTGGGGTCTTAATTTCATCTGTTCAAGTATGACCCTGGCAGTTGATTTGACGTTAACCCGAGTGAAAAACAATTTCATTTCAATCTATGATATTCTTAGCGGCTTAATTGTTCTTATTTTTTATTTGAGAATAGCGAATTATATATTTACATGTTAACTGACTGACACAAATGTTTATATTATATTGCATATAAAAGTTTATTTCTGTGTTTTGAGATCTTTTTTTTTTCAAAACATATTTTGGTGTTGAATATACGCAAATGTATAACAAAAGTGAAAACTGAAAAAATGAAGCAGTTATCAAAATGAGTATGAAGCTAAAACCGACGACTGCGTCTGAAAATAGGAATAAATATCTTCAGAAATTTTAGAAATGTCTTTGTTAAAACAATTGTATTTTATTCAATCGGAGGACTGTTCAATTATCATCTGAGTGAAGAATTGAATCACATGGTAGTTACTGTTGTGTCTGACCATAATTATTGGTACCACTGGTATTGTTAATTAAATAGACTTAGACGAACTTCGCATTCGTTTCTCACTGAAAATGTCATTGAATTCATCAATCGTCTATTTACTTTTTCGTTGTTACACACATTTTGCAAAAGTTGGAATTCGCTTGCAGGATGATGAGGCACGTATAAACACATATACCTGTCGGTTTGATAACCGAAGAACGTACGTAAAAGGCCAATCTTCAAACAGTGCTAACAGAAATAAATTGATAGATGGCATGAACTAAAAAAAAACAGATTATTTATTTCTGTCAATTTACTCCAACAAAACAGATCATCTGACAGTTTTAAAATAATTTACTTATTTGATTTTCAGAATAATCATTGTCTAAGAATTAAGATCCTCGGAGATTGCTATTATTGCGTTAGTGGATTACCAGAAGCTAGAGACGACCATGCAAAATGTTGTGTCGAGATGGGAATGGACATGATTGATGCCATAGAGTAAGTATAGCTTCTGCACCACCAATATTTGTCATTGAATGAGTAAGTTGTATTCTGCGTCATCATGATTTGTGTAGTATTTTCAGTATGATGTATTATACGTCATCATAATTTGTGTAGTAATTCAGTATGATGCGATATACGTCACCATAATGTGAGTAGTAGTCTGACTACCTTGCTAAAACAATACTTATTTATCAAGATATGAAAATGACAACGTATTCATATTACACCTTTTGCATAGTTTGCCTACAATACACAATTTTCAATATTTAAACCATTTTACTATGATTTTAGCTTTGTGTGTGAATCCACTGGGGTAAATCTGAACATGCGTGTAGGGATACATACCGGAAGAGTGTTATGCGGCGTTCTCGGTCTTAAAAAATGGCAATATGACGTATGGAGTAATGACGTCACACTTGCGAACACTATGGAGTCCGGTGGTTTGCCTGGGTAAGTGAAAGGAATGTGATTGAAACACCACTTCTATGCAGATAAAGGAGGATACATAAAAACACACATTATCGAAAATACTTAGTACTATATTCCCCATGAGTAAGTAGTATATTCCCAATTAACTCGCCCACCAATATTAAGTCCACGCACTCTGCACATATATTTATAGATGCATTACGAAATACAGTCTTCCAAAGGTTATTGCCTCGGCACAACAAGTAGCAAAGATACAATGGAGGCGATGGGGAAGCTAGATTTGTGACCCTGTCTTAATATCATGTTGCCCCTTTTCAAAATGGTCAGCCTATATTAATGAGGCATTGTCATAAATGGAGTGTATCGTGATAAAGATGTGTCAAAGGTGTAAGAAAGGTGTGAATGATGAAGAAACCTACATCCACCGCTCAGAGTTTCTGCACATCATGTACTTTTGGTTCAATTGGATTGTTAGCTATACAATTATTTGCTTGGGAGAACGCCAATGAGAAAGCGGGGTGATTCTAATGAAACACCTCATAGGCTTCCTCATAAAATTTATCCCTAGAAATATTGTCTGAATAATGTCGATTGTATTTCTATATTTGTCTCGAAGTCACATGGATGATATGTCTTGAAAGCAGATAAACAGTTTGCTGTCGTGATTTTGTTGTCAATTAGTGAGAATAAATTTCATTAATGTCTTGGTAGGCGTTCCTAACATTGAGTTTAAGTAACGTGCTCACTGGTTCGTCAAATTAGCCCGATGGATATTGCAAAATTTCTGAAGAAGGGCAATTGTATTTAATGGTGTTCTTGGCTCTTTTCAATATTTGGAAAGTTCAAATGTAACGAAGACTGCTGAATTGTGGTATAAAATTGACATAACGCCCATGTTGGAATTTAATACATTATTTATCCTATAAATAAAAATGACACAAAAACGTCATGTTGTATAATAGTTATACCAGAATTTATTAAATACAGTGTCCATGTTCTACCACCATGTGTATTGATTGCTTCAAAATAAAAAATAAAGTTTTTGACGTGACAAAAATGTTGCCTAACGATTGGAATAATACTATGTCTTATTGATTTATTTATATAATTATTATACCAGAATGCATGAATCCACTGTCTATGTTCTGTCACCATGTGTGTAGATTGTTCAGAAATAAAAAAAAAGCCTTTGACGTGGAAAAATATTACCTAATTTATTTATCTATTCATTATTATATACAATAATGTTATACCAGGTTTCATTAATCAACTGTCTATGTTCTGTCACCATGGTTTTTGATTGTTCGAAACACAAAACAACGTTTTTGACGTGAAAAAAAATATTTTCTAATAATTGGGATAATGCTATTTTTTATTGATTTATTCCTGTAGGAGAGTTCACATCACAAAACAAACGTTAGAATACCTTCACGGTGAGTATGAAGTTGAACCAGGTAACGGAGGTGACAGGAATGCTTACCTTCAAGAACACGGCATAGAAACGTTCTTCATCAAGTCTTCAAATAGCCCACCCGTTGAAAAGAAGGTATGAAGAGCAGTAGATACATTGGAAAAAATCTATTAGTAGAAAATATACCCAGTAATATAATTATCTTCCTTTTAAGAGCAAATAACTACATTCTTACAACATAACTGTCAACTATTTAAATGCTAAATTCGGAACATACAACATACTTAAACATCGAAATTATAGAAGAAATACTGCCACATGCCAAAAATGCCTTTTACAAAACAGGCTGCATATCTACTGAAAATCATCTCGGCGCGACAATATACCCATAAAGAACCATTTAAACACACTAACACACAAACCTACAACCATGCTTTACACTTAATGGTTTAGTGGTTGAGTAAGATACTGATGCCGTTGAAGGAGCCAACACAATTTTACAAGTTGTTTGGTTGAGTTCCAAGTGATTCCGTTAATATATATGTGTTTCTAAACCATACTATTAAAGTATGTAACTGCTTACGGAATATATTATGTCACAAAGCCTATGGTCCTTAATTGGCAACGGGAGATAGGCATACGCAAAGTAAGATTGGTTACCACGCATGCCAACCCATTTTCAAAGTATCTACATTCGATTTACTTAGTCTCACATGAAATGCAGCTATGGTAATCTGTCTGCCAATTTTATGGTATATGCATTATCCATTAAAATGGCTGCAGTTCATACCATATAATTACCTGCTGTCATTCCATTATCTGAGCTGATCGAAATTAGTGTATATCATTTAGCATTAGCATTGTCGCCAATAGATATTTTCATTTCCAAGACACTATATTCCCAGACAGTTCGCTTTTTAATTATGATCTAATTGCTTCATTTATCGAGATACAACGCTCTTTGCCGTTAGATGAGGCATTTGATAACACAATTGATGATATAATAAATAATAGTTACGTCTTTGTTATTCTTCCAGGAGACCATGCTATCAGACAAGAGCTTACTGACTGGTATACGAGCCAAGAAGCTCTCCTTCCGTAGTGTTACCAACTGCGTGATGAGATTGATTCATTCTGTCAAATTCAATGCCGAGATTCCATTTTCCAATGTTCTCAATCCACCAACTGAAGACTCGCATAAGTCACACTCTAGCCATAGTGGATCTAACAAGTTTGTAAGTATATATTCACCAACAAATTCTCGTCATGTCATTTTATGTACTTGTAAATAACTAAATTGACGTAGACCTATATCATGTTGCATACAAATATGTGGTCTATATTTGAGAATACCAAACGAATGTGGAAGCGAATACAGAAATGCCTGAAAGTCCAGCAATTAATAAACATCGATTTGAACAATGCAGGCATTGGCACTTCCGCAAATAGCTTTATAATATGCCAACAATAGGTATGGTATATTCCAAACTTATTTTGAAGTTTTGTCTTAAAAAGCGATAATTTGATTCCAAAGGCTCGTATATGCAGATAATTTTATTCATTTTGAAAAATACTGCCTTAAGACAGAAGTGCAGCGTTTTGACAAACTTATTGCTGCATTGTTTAAGATAAATCCAAAAGTTGAAAAGATGTCATCTTTTAAAGGCACATGATAGAGATTGCTGAACAAACAACAGCAGATAAAACTGATGGAAAAAAATCATTGAAAAAAACACCATACAATGGTTTATCCAACGCTAACCAGCGAATAAGAATGTTCCGGATGTCGTTAAAATTATAATATTTTATCTTCCCTTGCTTTGTATTGCAGACAAAATTTGGATACTCTGTGACAGATAAATTGAGGAAAGCTTTCAAGGAAAGGTAAATCATGATTCCCTCTCATGAAATGGTCTAAATTAATAAGTACTCTGGAGATATTTAGGTCAAGAGTCTGTATATTGGAGAGTTATAGACTCACTAGTACAATTGAATATGATATGTCATGATTAGGAAGGCTTTCAAAATGCCTGATGATCGAATGATTAGAACTATATTGTAAAAGCCATGGGATGTGTAAGTTTCTATTGTACATTCAACAATATAATCGTAAATGTGATGCTTTTGTTTGTGTGATGCAATGAACCACAAATGTATGTCTTATTAACAATACCACAACGTCTAGAGGGAAATAGCTGGATTTTATGTTATAAAAATGTCTACCTAAGTACATTTATTCAGTAGTTTTTGTTGTTGTTGGTGATCCCATTCATTCGCTCCGTCATAAAGCCACTGTGGGTCGAAACACAAATTGGTTTTGCAAATGTTTACATTGTACTGTTGAAATAGGGAATGCCGAAGTTGAACATGCGCAGTAGTTTTAATTAAAACCGTGTTACTGTCAACAACAGAGGCAACATTCACAAGATAACTCATCATTTGTCATACAGTGACATCATTCAATGCAAGTTTGTCTATTCTAACAACCAGGCATTTTGTGGTGCTTTATCAAATAGCAGTATTCACTATAGCATGCTATACCAGGTCTTGATATTGAATAAATATGTACATATATCCAGCACAATGAATGTAAATATGACATAAGGTCTTTCTGATTTCACATTTTTGCAACATATCTACAAGTTAATATGAGGTTTTCGTTATGTATGGATCAAATCCTGAATATTGAAATGCATACCATAGAGATATGTTCAGCTTTCTGAATAATAGAGCTATGTCATTGGGTCTTAATATGTATTAACAAAAAGCGTCAGTGGATTTATAGACTGGAATTATGATGGATTGCACACAGGAATACTGGTACCAAATTGATAAAGAAAGTCTGAGGATATCGAACAAGTGAAAACCCTCTTAAAACACACTTTTATATAAGTCGAATTAATCCTTAGGGATAAGAATTTGTCTGACTTACGAGTTCATACGACGAACGATGGTATACCGTGATTATGTACGTATATGTCTGAAATCGCGGGGTTTGTACGCTTTGAGCCATAGACTACATTAGACATATTAACCTGCCTGTATGGACAATGTATGATTTATTAGCTAGATAGGTGGCTAGAGCACAGCTGAACTTAACAACATTTTGAAATGTCAGCATCTTAGGGACAATATCACATACACAGGAATTAAAGGTTCCGATTTCAACTTGCGCAGGCAATCACACTAAACGGCAGAAATAGTCATTCAAACACGCTGGAAATTATATAAATCGATGTTTGTCTAATAAAAAAAAGATAATTGGACTTGTTCAGGAGTAACCACGATGTGTTTGACCTTAAAGCCCCAATAGCTGTTTGTTGTAGAAAAATATATGCAAAAACATTTAATTGCTGATATCATCCCAATATAATTATTACCGACGAAACAAGCCCTTTTTCGTCTGAAAACACTCATTTCACTGTAATTTTTGCTTTTGTAAACTTGAAATATGTAGGGCGCGTGACGTCACATAGCATGACTGCGGGAAAACACAAGTGTTCTATAAATAGTATTTATTTCAATGATTTTGAAAAAAATACGATAGTGGTTTCGGAAACATTTTTTCTTGCTATAAAGTATGCACGAGAGGAAAACACACCGGATTCCTCTGTTATAGAACAAACAGAAACTATTAGGAACAATACATTTATAAGCTTATGGGACTTTAAGTTAACTACCAGGTTAGTTCTAAACGATGATCAAACTTAAAGAGAGAAAATGACAGATTCCAATTCAGATAATGGTTCGAATGATCAATGGTATTACGTTTCTATGCAGACCATAAATAATACAGATATGAAAAGATTCCTAGAATTGAACACATACAAAACTCTCCCAAAAGGAAACCCCAAAACTCATCAACCTCAAACCACAGAAACATACTTCAAATGAAATACAACGCAAGGCCGCCTGGGGGACTTTATCTTGGACTTTTTAGCAGCAAAGGTACACATCGATCGAGGAACTAGTACAACTGTGGCTATCTCCAAACACTACATAAAACAATATATATCAAATTCGAAAGTTGGAACCTTGGGAATTCTGGTGTTTTTCATCAAAGCTAGGGATGTTTTTTTCTGTAACATGGATATGGCTATGCTTTTATGAGTGTCTGTAAAATAAATAGGACTGTACGAGTATCTTTATGATTGCCTGTAAAGAATAGGACTGTATCGTTATAATTGTCTGTTAAGGGATATGGCTTTATCTTTATCGCATCTTCTTGTCTTTGTAGACATTCAAACAAGCCTACCCCAGTAGACAGGGTTAACAAATATCTAAATCAAGCAATTACAGCTAGAAGTGTGGACAGGGAAAAGACCGAGCATGTGAACTACCTTACGTTGAGATTTAAAAAGTCGGCAAAAGAACAACAGGTACTGAGTATTAGAATATTTGCTTCTGCTGTTTTTAAAATATTCCTTTGATTCCCTCAGACCTTCAAATCGGGTTTTAAAGCTGATAATGGAACAAAAATGCAAGGATGGATATTTAGATATGTTGTTCTATCATTCATAGTGCGTTTCCTTGTAATTAATAATAATTCTATTCAAACTATAGTTTCAGGTATAAGTAAATAATTAATGATAATATACATGTAGTCTATTTTTAGATTGTTATGTATTACTTCGATTCCTCTCATGGTTGTATTTCATTGAATTTGTTATATCATTCTTATAGAACACTTTAATGGGTACTTTTAAGATTTACAACATAAAAATAACATCATGCCACTCTATTTATTGGTATTTGATGCTTTTATGATATACGTTATTAATTAACTATATTTCAGTATCAAGCGATGGACGATTTTGCCTTTAGCAGTAGTATGATGTGTGCCTTAGTTATGCTGATATGCGCCGCCGCCGTAAACACGGTTATGCTGCCAAGAACCTTGTTACTTTTGATGCTATTTCTTGCAACATTTTGTTGGATTGCAGTAGTTCTGATGTTGATACTAAGCGTCAAACTTAAGGTACTTGCCGTATTTCTTGTGAAACGATCTTTTACAAATCATTTTAATTCTCACTTTTTGATATTAATCATTGTAACTTTTGCGTTTTATACTAACGTGATGTGGATACAAATTGGTTAATCATTTTAATTAGCTCTATTTATAGAAACATTGGAAATCAATCATTGTAACTTGTGCTATTTATAGTAATGTGGCATGTATACAAATTGGTTAATCATTTTAATTAGCACTATAAATAGAAACGTTTGATATTAATCATTGTATTTTGTGCTATTTATAGTAACGTGGCATGTATACAAATTGGTTTATCATTTTAATTGGCACTATTTATAGAAACATTGGATATTAATCATTGTAACCTGTGCTATTTTTAGTAACGTGACATGTATACAAATTTTTATGCACACTACAATTTTGGACACTGACTGTTAATTGTTTTACCTTATGCTGATGAACTACATGTAAAATCTTTCTTACTCAAAGAAATATAGTTGAACATTTAATGCCACTATTGAACTCGTAGTTTCTTAACTATCTTTATACATAATAATTGTCACAGTTACTTTTTCTATTTTTATATAATTGAATAATTATAAAAGTGGTACAATAAACATAGATTTTTGTTATATTTTTATTAATACTTACTATTGATATTTTATCATTATAATTTGAGCATCCAGTGGCTTTATTTGAATATCATAAAGGTATTTTACAATAGCATTGTGTACTTTGTTTATTTATGTTTGTCTATGATGTCAGATTCAGACGTGTTCTTTCCTGTTTGTTTCTTCTGTTGATAATTTACTGTTAGCTATTTCTCTACTTAAGTGCACTGAGTTTGACATCCGGAAGTCGTCTGGATTACGTCTGTTTGTCATGGTTACGACTATTGCGTTAGTGTATGCGATGGCGCAAGTCAATGTGGTATGTTATTTTTTGTACTTAATGATAGATAAATTTACATGGTTCGCCATTAAAAAGAACTTGTTTGTTCAGCAGTTTGAATTGCCAAAACAAAGTAATTATTTCCCATGCTTTCAAAATCAATAGAATCCTGCAATATATCTAATTTGTATCAAAACTGCAATGCAGACTAATACAACCAGAATGTAATACTATGGATAAGAGGCATCAGATAAGTTGGAAAACCAGTGTGACACCTAAGGAGCTTAGCTCCTTAAAAAAATGAAAACAATGTTTATTACAAGTACTGAATATATAATGACTCATTTGCATATGAGCTGCATTGCTTAGTTTAAGCAATTTGAGTAGGCAATGTTTCTGTGGCGACTTTTGTATATAACTTTGATTTCATCAAGATAGAAAGATTCATTTTGGTTCTCATTGTATAGTCGGTTGCGCTAATGCCATGTTCTTCATTCTTTTCACAGTTTTGTTGCTCGGGTGGAGTGTTTCATGTCTTTACCAAAACCGTTTTGTCAGACACAGCAACAGACGACCATCTTCAATGCTCCGTTCCTCACTACGTGTTTCTCACGTGCGTTGTGACGTATATTTGCGTCTCGGTCTTCCTGAAGCTTGCTGCTGGAATCAAGCTTCTCCTGATGATGATCATGGGAGCTGGTTACATATTTATGATGGAACATACTCACAAGGAGTTATTCGCTGATTTTGACAATTTATACAAGTAAGCAACAATTTCACAATCGTAACTTCTTTTTAATGATTAGTTCGGGGCCTCATTGCTCGAGTGATTATGGTTCCGGGCTTATAATCACCGCTATGAGTTCGAATACCATTCCAAACCAAACACATTTTGACATGCGAGGAAGATGTCCAGCTTGCTGATGGAAGATTGTGGGTTGGGTTCTACTCAGTTGTATGTCAATAATGTCATGGGTCTTTCTTAACCGTTTAATCTGTAAAAGTCACCAAATTTTCTGTTAGTAGGTGTGAAGATAAACGCCAAAGAAAAAGTAATAGGTTCAGAGAGAGAAAAAGTACAAAAACTTATTGACTTTTAGTTTGATAAATTGTTTAAAACTTCCTCTAGTTTCATAGGGAAATTACCAAACTGACTTGTATCGTTATTTCGTAATTATTTATAATATTAAAGGCTTGAAATTGATACCATGGCTCCTTAGTGTTCAGATTATTCTGTTTTGACCCAAAGATGGTATGGTCCTTACAATTAACGTTATACGGTATGTACATCACTTTAACCCCTATATTATCATTGTAGTCCAATCATGGTATGGTTCTTACAATTAACGTTCTACGGTATGTGTACCTCATATCTAACTTCTATTTTATTTATGTTTGTAGTCCAATCATACCAACAGACATTATTGGTATAGTAGTGCTGGTCATCTTCATGGTAACATTGTATGTCCAGGGGAGACAGACAGAGTGGACTTCACGATTAGATTTCTTGTGGAAAACTCAAGTAGGTTTTAACTATTTTTAGCTCGTCTGTTTACGAAATAAGGTCGAGCTATTGTGATCATTGCGTTGTCTGCGTAAACTTCGGTCTGCTTCAAGGTCCGCGTCGTGAAAAAACTTCAATGTGGCTTATAACTTCGAAACTTTAAGAGGCAGCAACATTAAACTTCATAGGTGGATAGATGTCACTGAAGCGGTGAACAGCCGGGCGTTGGCAACGCCCGCGGCCCTCTTGTTTATGATTACATAGTATACATGCTTACAAGTACTTTAATACCAAGTGCGTTTTGAACAATATGCTTCAAAACAGAAGCTGAAATTTTAGTCGATTCAACGCGAGATTGGTATCATGTTGAATACTGCAAACATCATTTATTGATTGTGTTATCATTGTAAAAGTCTGCTTAGAATTGTAGGGTTGCCTTTCTTCGACATTTTTACAATGTCATTTCATCTCTGGTATTCGTGATAGTGTAATAATGTGATTTATTTTATAACAGGCAACAGAGGAGAAAATTGAAATGACGGATTTGCAGAACAATAACAGACAGATATTGTGTAATCTCCTTCCGGCCCACGTGGCAGCACATTTCATCGACAATCAAAATAAAAGCCACATGGTAAGTAACATAATATACTCACTCGAAAAAGGAAGTTTGAACTTGGTAAGAGCGAAAAGGTGCATAATAGCATTTGGTCATTTTTTGAAGCCATCTATGAGCTGCTTAGATATTGGGTAGATAGGCGCAGGGTTATTACGAGGTTAATTAATCTCGTTATTAAAATTTTAACCCGTCATCAAATTTTAGAAAATCAAAACATTATACTTGTAAGGATGTTCTCCCAAACCAAACAACCGCTTAATATGTGGAGTTATTTTTTCATTCATTTTATTATTACATTGTAAATTGATCCAACAAAAGTTGGTGGATTTCATAGGACCAAGACCACGTGACGTCATTGAACTTTAATACAAGTATGATGGTTCATTAACAGTACATGGTCTGTTTCCCGTTTCTATTAGATCTAGTCTTATTTTATTTCCGTGAACATAAATCCTCGCTGATATTACTTAATCTTATGGATTTATGAGTCAAATGAAGTTCATTGTTATTGTAATTGAATCATACTCACGGCGATTAATGGGTTGATCTACAGCATGGCACCTAGTATGTCTGCACTTCACCTGCTTCTTCCGAACAGTTTTCATGTGATTATAACTGCACAAGATTCAATTTAGAACACCTTGTCCGTAGATCAAAAGAAAATGATTTGAAGTATTAGTTCCATATCCATGTCCGAAACTAGACAGAAATAAGTCAGTATAGTATTTACGTGTATTGGTTATGTAAAACTATGTACAATATGGTGTATAACATACCCCCCATTGTACGCCATTGTTTCCTGTACAACATATAGTTGAACTAACCTAAGTCCATTTGTAATAAGGAAACAATATGACCCCATCTCATTGTATCAGTAAATGGCCACTTTTTGCACGTCGGTAAAAACGTTGATGTTCTTAGTTGTCTCTCCTGATAATGTAATGTAAATCCGTACGACTATTTCATGTTTATTCGTATTAATTTTGAGTTTGCTCTTCCTTTGCAAATTACGCATGTACAATGTATATAAATTTATGTACAGTACAACCTCTGTAGAGCAACACCTAGTGGGAGCTGCAAATATTGACTGTTTTTTAGAGGTTGTTTGCTTTACAGAGGTTAAATATATAATAAATATCAGTTTAGGGAAATTTTGAAGGTGTTGTTATAGATATGTTGTTGCTCTACAGAGGGCCGCTCTGGAGAGGTTGTACTGTAACTTAAAAATATAATGGCGTGGTGTTTCTTTAAAAAAAATGCATTCGATCCCTAGAAACGTGTATGTTATACGTTAAGAATAATTAAAACATATAATTCTATCTAATATTAAATATATTATCTCCCTATGCTATGGTAGTGTTTTATCTGTGGTTTATAAGCCCATTAGACAGCTATGGACATTTCAGAGCCGCCCCAGAGAGAGTGGATATAAGATACAGGAGACCCAGGCATTTATATCCCTACTCTTATTGGATAGTTGTGGTAATGTACATATTTATGTAAGTTCACATGGGGGGCTTATTATGGAATATTTGGATATTTCTATAAGTATGCATATTCATACATTGCACAGGAATTGTACAGTCAACATTACAGTAAGATCGGAGTGTTCTTTGCCTCGATTCCAAATTTCTCTGAGTTCTACATGGAATTAGATGCTAACAATCAAGGCATGGAATGTCTAAGAGTGCTTAATGAAATCATCGCTGATTTTGATGAGGTAGGTAATATTGATATCATATTTGTATTAACAAACCATCGAGGAAACTTCCAATGTGGGGGAAATTAAGGTCTACCATACGATTGTATAAAGGTCGAAATGCCATTTAGAGAAACCCAAGGTGTTCGCTCTCCAGAATAAGCAAGTGTCCTCCATCCGATTTAAAAGCCGATTATTGCGTTCGTTATCGACAGATGTCCATTGATCACATGTCGGCTGGTACATGTTGTTCTGTATGATATATTTTAGCAATTTTGTGCAAGTGGACACCATTTCATAGTAATATCAGTATAAATGTCATAAGATTTATTGCACTTCTGATTCAATTTTGTTCCGAATTTAAAAAAAATGGCTTTTGAAATATATAAGAACAATAATTGTATAATCTAGTTGATTGTTACGTTTTATGAGCACCTATTATTTCCATATCAAACATTTCTCATATCAAATACATGAATGAATGAAGTTTTAAACGCCAAATATAACATGGTAGTTGAATTGCAATAGCGTCGTATAAAACACGGGAGGGAACTCATCCATGTACCTAAAATGTATGAGCATTGAATTACCTCCCCTTCCGTTTTATTTCACAGTTGCTAAATGAACCGAAGTATCGTGCTGTAGACAAGATTAAGACCATTGGAAGTACATACATGGGAGCCATAGGACTTATGCCAGAATATAAAATTCAAGCCGTAAGTTCATAAAGAATTGATATACATACATTTTGCAATTGGTCCTTGTGTTTATTTTTTAAATTTTTTTTTTCATGAATATATTGCATTTTCGCTTATTACAATATATGATTGTTATGCATGTACTCGAGGTGTAAACTATTTCGCCAATGTATTAAAGACGATACTAGAAAAACAAACCGTAGAGTGTCTATGCTACCGTCCATCATTCTTTGTTTTTAGAGGGAAATGTTTTATATAAAATCAATTCTTTCTAGCATTGTTAAAGTGATCAAAGACGTGTGTTTGAACATGTGTACCTATTTTAGAGGGGCCTCAGTTGGTTCTCGAGAGATTATGATTCTTAGTCACTAAATTCTCAGCCATGCGAGTTAGAATCCCCCGGTACCAAATTTCCATTATGAGGAAGCTGTCAATAATTATACTTCGTATATGTACACTTATGGTCGTCCTCCACTGTTAAAGCCGCCGGAAAGTCTCAAAATGATCCTGGGTATTGGTGCAACGTTAAACTTCAATGAAAGTATAATCTGATTTAGTGGTTGTTCAATGAGTATCATGATGCTATTTTACATGTTCTATTATAGGATTCTCCAGATTCAATAACACAGAATTTATCGTTGTTAGTGGAGTTTATCTTCATAATGCAAGAGAAGCTAAGAAATATAAACGAGAATTCGTACAACAATTTTATGCTGAAAATAGGTAAGGTTTGGAGAAATTACAATTTAGACGTGAAAATGTCTGTTTCTGGTTATTCGACCTCCTCAATTTTTGTCGTGACCATTGGCTCTTTGTTAGGCCCTAGGACCGTACATCTTCTCTCTCCCTTTTTACCTTGCCGTACTCTTTCTATGAAGTTTAAAAATCCACCTACCAAAATGTCCCAACCTACCCACCATATTTTAATCAGGATGTAATCAGAAACGTATTATTGATTAGCTTTTTATTTCGTATTACCTTTACTGGAAAAAAACATGAACAGATTAAATGCTGCATAATGTTTATTAATAATTGCTTAGTTTAATACAGGAACATCGTTTTGAAATTATTATCCAAACTGTTGAGCAACCAAGTGTTCAGCATACAAACTATGCAGAAACGAGACTAACTAATCGATGATCGTTACCCCAAGAGACTACCAAACTTGCTGAACTAACCCAATCCATTTGCATTTTGAAATTTCTATTGCTCACAAATAGGATAAATTGAAAGAAAACCCAGGACCTAATGTTTATTTAATTTATCTGAATTAGTTTGAATTAAACTAAATACATATTTCAGGTGTGAATGTTGGCCCTGTTGTCGCTGGAGTGATTGGTGCTCGCAAACCTCAATATGATATCTGGGGAAATACAGTGAACGTCGCCAGTCGTATGGAGAGTACGGGAAAACCAGATTCTATTCAGGTAATGTATCTGCAGTTTAATCGCACCCGCTTAAAATGTCTTCGACTGTTCGGTATCTATCGCGTGAATGCGTTTATATTTATTCCTTATTAATGTTGTTATAATCACTTTGTTGGTGGATGGTGCTGTATAAATTACAATTTAGTACTGTAAATACCATGAAGTGTATAATATTTATGTATATACATTATGATTTGTTATGAAGCAATGTATACTTGATAAAACAGTGACAGTATGTCTGTCTCTAGATTGTTCTGTGTACCAAGTTATGCTTTACAGGACAATTACGACCTGATTCCATCCTTTTATAGATAGGTATTAGGTCAGACAAAGGTGTCATGTTTAAATGATATAAAGTACCTTTGTTCTGATAAAAAAAAGTCTTCTAGACGTGTTGCTGAAATCCTTTTTCTAAGGCTCTAAGAACATTTATTATTTATTACATATTTGTAATAATTTGAAATGTTTAATTACTCAATTTGCCATGTTTTTCAATTTCAGACAACTGAAGACGTGAAAACAGCATTAAGTGACTGGTATGAATTCGAATGTCGAGGTACTGTTAAAGTGAAGGGAAAAGGTGAAATGACAACTTACTGGCTGAAAGGTAGAAAATCGGCTTCTGGTCTTCCAAATCCAAAACCTCAAAACGCCACTTTAGGTGGTGCAACTTCTTCTCCAACGAATCAGTCTCGTGGTGAGAAAAGAGGTTTCTTTAGTCGACAGATGTCATCTGATTCAGCCAAAAGTGGTACAAGACACGACAGAGTGTTGACAAGTCCTTCAAACAATAGTGTTCTGTCTTCCCAGAGCTCTCAAAATAAAAAACAATCAGTTGAAAGGAAAGCGTCTGATGGCAACAATGATAAACCTCGCAATGTGACGCAATCACCTACATCATCATTGACGTCATCTACACCAAGGTCACCGAGTGGAATCGCGCGCGCATACGATCAGGAGCATGCGCACAAAATAGATGTACAAATGAGTATGCCTACGCCACCAGGCAGCTTAAGTCGTAGACGAAATAATATGGAAAGTCCAAGAGATTCGAGAAACCCGTTAAGAAAATTCAGCAATAACTCGCTAACAAACTGTATATCCACACAAGGGCCTCCATCAGAAACTTCATCAACGTATATGCGAGTCGATTCTCCAGAATTGCCTGCAGTGCACTTTAGAAACGTGAAAATGAGCGATGGTGATGATCGTAACTCTCGAGCTATTCAAAATGATTTGTTTGATAGCTTAAAAATGGGAATAGAAGTAAAAGGTAATGATAAACAGTCCAAGTATAAGAAGAAAAAGGATGTGAATAAAACATTGAACCTTAGTGCAGAGAGCCATCCGTCAGTAAGGCATTCGCTGAACAATGAAATTCCCCCTCCTTTACCTGCAAAGAATAGAGATTCCTTTGGTATGCCGAATATTCATTATGAATGCGTAAATCCAGTAAAAAATCAAATCCCAAAAACCCAGCCTTTCAATTACAACTCGGAGCACGGTAGGCCCATTGTACCTTACCAAGTTAGCAACCCCATTGTGCCTATGATGCAACAAACACCACTAGTTCAAGTTGGAGTAGCTAATCCTATTCTTGGACCTGTTAAGCCAGCCCCATGTCAGTCGCCGAGAAATGTTAATCCCACAAATAATGTGTTTTTCCCAAATACTCAAGCTTTGAAAAACGACTTAGCAAGCATTGATGAGATTCCGCCAGAAGAAAGAAAGAAACGATCGAATGTCATGAAAGAACTTGGTTTATTCGTTCACCCGTCACAACCCAACAGACCAATAATGAAGCCGTCTAAACATCACTCCAATACTCCTAGCGAAGCAACATACAGTGTTATAAATAAGAACAAAGCTCCTGAAGAAATGTGCGAAGAGAAATTTGTCACTGCGGTGTACCGGGAACCTATAGCTGGATCAACATCACCACAAAGAAGCCCTGTACCAACACCGCCACCACGTGGTGCGTCTGTGCAGCATTGCAATGCTCCTATTGTACAAAGGGTAGCACCGAGCTGTTTTGATTCCCCTTTAAACCACTGTGTTCAAGAAAAGGAAAAACCACTTGCCAGATTGCCCCCTCGTCCTATACCACCTGATAATCGCCGGATATCAGATGGATCACATAACAGTAGCAATAGTTCTCAGTCAACATTGACGCCAACGTCTGGTAATCCTCTAGTCGCAAGCATTGATGGTAAGATGATGTCTTTGTTACCACCACCTCCTGAATCTAACGACTCAGAAGAAGAGGTCAAATTGCTATCACTTCTGAAAAGGTCACCGTCGGACAGCTATAAGGATAAGATAAACAACCGAAAGTCTGTTCCACAAGTTAAACGCAGTAATTCTAGTCCTCGATCTAAACCACGTGGCATACCTGTGCCTATAAGGAACAGAAACCGCAACAACTTTCAGTATCATAGTCCAAATGTTGTATCAGATGATGACGATTCGGTCGTTTCCCACCAGCAAAGCGAAAGCTCGTCAGTTGTGCTTCTCCAGCCAATAGAACTAAAACTTGCAAGACCAGCTTATGTTCGTCAGATTTCAAATCCTGATCATCACATAAAAGCTTTTATGGCGTCTTCTGATTTTAATCCGCAAAGGTACCGCCATCTTTCACGGTCTAGTGATACTATTAACAGCATCCCACGTGGTCAACAAACGCCTAAGTTTCCACTCATGACTGCTGAATCCACGTCATTGACCCAGTTGCTACAGGAGCTTGCCAACGATCATCCATCACTGGATATAAATTTAAGTCGAGATCTGCTAGGTGAAAATGAGGATTCAGATCTAGATTCTGAAGATCTAGTTCACGATAGTTCTAGGGTGAAACGCTTCACGGAATATGAACCGCTAATAAATGGTGCTAGTGATTTTATTGAACCCAAAAGGGATCTCAAAAGCAATAAGCTTAACAGAGCTAAGATAAAAGTGTCCGATAAACCAAGTACAAAAGTTGTGAACGTAAAAACTGGCCAAAAAGGCAAAAATGCAATAAACCCGTATCAGATTAAACGGAGTCATAATTATACTATCCCACCACGGTATTGTCGAAGTCTTGACTACATACCGAGTGATCGGGAAGATCATGGGCATTCGAATCAATCGTCTGCCTGTGGAAGTCCCAAATCAAAACATGATGCAATACCTATGCACGCGTATATGTTACCTTTCTTCTCTGGTCGCAATCCTTTAGGCATTGAAAGCATAAGCGTGTCCTCCATAGCTTCAAGTAGTGAAATGTCTCGTAGTGATCCAGCGCTTAACATGGAGGCGGGGTCTTCCGCGTATGAATCTGAATATGATAATTATAGACCTGGAATGACAAGCGATGAGGACTTCTTTCATCCAGATCCAGTCAGTGATATGGATATTGAATATTTTGATGATATGAATGTAGACAATGTCACAGTCAGTGATCATTATAGTTTTGACTTGCCGCCTTTACCCGTGTTTCCGAAGAAGAAGATAACAGAGGTGTAAGCCAGAGAAAGTGTTTAATTTTGAAGTACATGTGCTAGATTTCTTTAAATATTTTTAAAATGATTCGACGAGAAATGCGAAGTGAAAATGAGTTCAAAGCATCCTTATTAACACTTAACCATTACAAGGAGAAACAATATGTGTTCACTAACAGAATGTCACAAACTGTGTTTAAAATATGCTAGATCGAAGGAATTAGCTCCGAATTACTGTCAGACTGGTTTTCACAGAAAACAATGAAAACCATGTTGCAAATAGAACGCATGATGATGTTGAGTACAATGTATTAATAACCTGTTCGTAAAGACACGAACTTGTGCTAGTATAAAAGTTACCGCATTCAACTGAATTTGTGTTTATTTTTATATTTTTTGCATGAGTGATAGAGTAGTTTTGTGTATATAAGCTTTTTTACCTGGTGTTGTTACAAATGGATTAAAGTATTATATTTATTTATGATGTATACCAATTGTTCGCATGTTCTGTGCATAATGATTATAAATGTGTTTTGTGAGGTCGACGTTTCGAACATAGTCGATACCAGTGCAAAGAAATCTGATATAAATGTGTAACTGAAAGTCTGTTTTGTCTTTCTAAATTATTTTGTTGGAGACTTACGTATCCATATAAGAAGAAAAAAGTAAATTAGGTAGTTATTTAATTTAATTTTTCTCATATTTAACAAAGAACGTTGATTACGACAAAAAAGATTATCCAAATATATACAAAAATAAAAATTCTTTAATATACTCATGATAAAAAAGACTTGTACGAAAATACTTTTTTTAATTAATAATTGATAAAAGGTGTATTATGAAATATTTAGCAAAATGCGATTTTTAAACAATACTTAGCTTTACAGTTCTCGTAGGACATTAATTTAATGGTCAATGTCATTGACGTTATTTTTGTCTGAACTGTTTATAATAGAATATGATGGGATTTTTCTCTTGTGAATACATGACATTGTACTAATATCCACCGTTTAAATATGTTATATATAATTCATGATATATATTTATTTATAAAGCAGTTTATTGTTAAACGTTTACTTCATGTCATGGCTATCTTATTGTTCAAATGATGCACATAATAGTTGCCCTTGTCGCTGAGCTGTTGATTTCTTTCGAAATAAATTTTGAAATGCTTTTTTGTCTTTTTTTACGAATGGTCTAAACTATGAACTATTTGTGATACTGCTAAGGATTGCCCGGCAGTGATCTTTTATACCATAGAGCACATGACTGTTGGCTACTACCAAGCATGTTTGAGACCTCAACGAGGTATGTTTCTAGACAGGGTTTGTCTGGCGGGTTATGGAAAAGGTATAATTTTTAGGCAAGATTGTTTTTTTTTTCAAATGCGTTTCTTATCTTTATTCAGAACACTGAAAATATCAATATGCACATTTGTATCTACGTTTAATGTGCACTTCTTGGTGGAACCTGTGCTGAAAGGGAACTGGTAAAAATGACTTGCACCTCAGGAGTCTGAATATCACTAAAATATTTTGGGTGTCATCAGCACATCACTGGACAATTAAAAACTGATAAGAAAGGATTCAAGTTAGAACCACTTACAAAAAGTCCCATATTCCCCCAAAACCAACCCAATACACAAAAACAAACACAAGATGGCAAAATACAATATCACCCAGACTCAGGTACAAAGCTATTTTAAACGATTGGTTACCAAGCACAACACTTCCCAGATTAAACATACATTGAAATGGAACTATGGCAGTTGTGTGAGGTTTGATGTGGCAGTCAAATCACATGCAAATGAGCTAATGGAATATTTAACAGACCACTAATCAAGTAGTAATGGAATAGTGCTTACAATCGAACAAAATCAAAGTACATGCATCGAGACTCTATAAACACTAGTGCTCAAACTGCGCTAATCTAAGCTTTATCTGTGAAATGATGCATCAATACAATACATATAATAGAAACTATTTACTTACCACTAAATGATAACCAATTTACTTCTATAAAATAAAAAAAACCTATCATGAATACGTTTCTACTCCAAAATAACATAAAACACTTTGTGAGTCAAATATAATGCCACCATTTTTTGGTCCTAACTGCCTCTCACTAAAATGAATCATTTTACAGCCTTATATATACTTCTACTTAAATAATATTCTTAAAAAGTTAAATAATACCAACAATTAGAGATAAATTCCCCAATATAGTGCGTAGTGTTGGTGGAAAAACATTCCTTGTTCTTGTTCCTATTACTATAATATCAAAGGGAAGCAACTCGAACTGACTTTTGAATCCAAAATTAATTTTCCCACGGTCCTCAGACACATCTTTACATAATATCGTTTTTGTGATTATAATCAGCTAAATAAATGTTTGACTTTTAGATAGGGATATTAGTAAGGATGTTAAATTAATGATTTGAGGCAGAAAAACAGGAAAATAAAGTCACAATCACATTTTGTGGTTTGTATTAAGGGAGATAATTTGAACGTAGTGGTATGGTAATTTGATGCAAAATTCTCCGTAATCTGAAAATGATTTCTTCAATATTTCTTTGATTCTTTGTCTTATGATGATATTAATTTCACATTTATATAGAGTTATCTTTAAATATGCCATAAAAACAGAAACAATATCGAATTTCAGAATTTGTTTTTGAACAATATTATAAGCATTTGAGTAAAATTTGTTCTCTTTTCATATTTCTTTTTCATTTTCTATTTATACATGTTGTTATACCCCCGCAAACGTAGTCTGTACAAACACGTAAATGTTACAGTTGTAATAACTAATGAAAATGCTCACATAAAGCTTTGGGTATTCTGATGGTCCATTCTTCCAGCCCATAACCATTCATTTTTATTGCGTTTTTCGCATAGGAAGCTACGCCCGTGTCTCTGATATGCTGAATACGACTACATTGTATTTATATATTTATGCGAGCACTTTCATGTAGTTATTACAACTATGGTACATTATTGTAACATTTACGTGTTTGTAAAGACCATGTTTGCGGGGGTATAACAGCATGTATAAATAGAAAATGAAAAAGAAATATGAAAAGAGAACAAATTTTACTCAAATGCTTATAATATTGTTCAAAAACAAATTCTGAAATTCGATATTTTCTCTGTTTGTATAGCCTATTTAACGATAACTCTATATACATATGCATTTAATATCACCCTAAGACAAAGAATCTAAGAAATATAGAAGAAATTATTTTCAGATTACGGAGAATTTTGCACCACATTACCATACGACTACGTTCAAATTATCCCCCTTAATACAAACCACAAAATGTGATGCTGGCTTTATTTTCCTGTTTTTCTGCCTCAAATCATTAATTTAACATCCTTACTAATATTCCTATCTAAAAGTCAAACTTTGATTTAGCTGATTATAATCACAAAAACGATATTATGTAAAGATGAGTCTGAGGACCGTGGGAAAATTAATTTTGGATTCAAAAGTCAGTTCGAGTTGTTTCCCTTAGATATTAAGGTAATAAGGGAATAGAATCTTTGAACCCAAGGAATGTTTCTTCACGAATTCTTCACAATAATAGGTAATTTATCTATTATTGTTGGTGTTATTTAATTTTTTAAGAATATTATTTATGTAGTCGTATACATAAGGCTGTAAAATGATCCATTTTAGTGAGAAACTGCGTCTAATGTACTTGAATATTCTTAACACATAAATGTCCATAATGTTCGAAGTTTGATCATTTATAAATCAAATTTACATATTTCCTCCTAAACATGTATATAAACATGATTACCTATTGTTTGTGTCTGTTAAGTCTACAATAAAAAAACATGAATATTAATTTTATGAATTATATGGGTTTTTTTGTCAGGGGCGTAGCTTGCCCTATGGTAATGAGTAGGCTTCATTCTAAGGGGGTCGGGGGCATCTCTGCCGGTGTGCTATAGCCTAAAATATTTTAATATGAAGTTCTTACAGTTCTGCAAATAAATATAAGCATGACTACCTATTGTTTGTGTCTGTTAAGTCTACAATAAAAAACGTGAATTTTATAAATTATGTCTGTTTTTGTCAGGGGCGTACCTTGCCCTATAGTAATGTGTAGGCATCTTTCTAAGGGGGTCCGGTGCATCTCTGCAGCATTTTCTGGTGTGCTATAGCCTAAAATATTTTAATATGAAGTTCTTGCAGTTCTGTATATACGTTGTTTAAGCTCTGGGTACTCTGATGGTTCATTCTTCCAGCCCATAACCATTCGTTTTTATTTTGTTTCTCGTATTGTTATGGTTTTTTCTAGAAAAGGCGTAGGCAAATAAATCCTTCATGTTGATAACATAATTATTTTAAATTTCATTACAATCGCTTAAGGAACTTGGAAGAAGTTCGCTTCGCCAACTTGCGATACTGTATGCGGATGGACCAACCGACCGACAGAGTAAGTCTAATATGCCCTCTATCAAAATTCGTTTGCCGGGATATATCAACATGTATAAAAAGAAAATGAAACAAAAATATGGAAAAGAGAACAACTTTCACTCAAATGCTTATAATATTGGTCAAAAACAAATTCTGAAATTCGATATTTTTTCTGTTTGTATAGCCTATTTAAAGATAAATCTATATAAATGTGAAATTAATATCATCCTAAGACAAAGAATCAGAGAAATATTGAAGAAATTATTTTCAGATTACGGAGAATTTTACACCAAATTACCATACCACTACGTTCAAATTATCTCCCTTAACACAAACCACAAAATGTGATTGTGACTTTATTTTCCTGTTTTTCTGCCTCAAATTATTAATTTAACATCCTTACTCATATCCCTATCTAAAAGTCAAACTTTGATTTAGCTGATTATAGTCACGAAAACGATATTATGTAAAGATGAGTCTGAGGACCGTGGGAAAATTAATTTTGGATTCAAAAGTCAGTACGAGTTGTTTCCCTTAGATATTAAGGTAATAAGGGAATAGAATCTTTGAACCCAAGGAATGTTTCTTCACGAATTCTTCACAATATTAGGTAATTTATCTATTATTGTTGGTGTTATTTATTCTTTTAAGAATATTATTTAAGTAGACGTATACTTAAGACTGTAAAATGATTCATTTTAGTGAGAAACTGCGCCTAATGTACTTGAATATTCTTAACACATAATGTCCATAATGTTTGATCATTTATAAATCAAATTTACATATTTCCTCCTATACATGTATATAAACATAATTACCTATTGTTTTTGTCTGTTAAGTCTACAATAAAAAACATGAATTTTTATAAGTATATCTGTTTTTGTCAGGGGCGTATGCTAAGCTTGCCCTATAGTAATGTGTAGGCATCTTCTAAAGGGTCTCGCCGGTGTGCTAGAGCCTAAACTATTTTAATATGAAGTTATTGCAGTTCTGCAAATACGTTGCTTAAGCTTGGTGTACTCTGGTGGTTCATTCTTCCTTATCATTCATTTCTATTTCGTTTTTCGCATTGTTATTTTTTTATAGATAAAAACGCAAGCACGTGCTTACAGTGCCTATAGGAAGCTACTACGGTGTATATTTGAATCGTATTTTCACACCAATATTCGTCCTCGTTTATTTATTACGTCACAGTAAAACAGGCACTTGTGCGTGCGTGCGCTAAAATCTCGCGAGATTACGATAAATAGTATAATAATGAATGGTGTGACGTATAAAAGTGATATAGCACAGGCTAAAATAATGTCTGCAGTTGCTTGTCCAAAGAATGGGGTTGGTACGTCGCATAGCTTTTTCCTAGCATATACCTTTTGTACTTTTTGACGTACGATTCGTCTCTAAATTCTTTCGTACTGTAGATTTTGTGGGTAGAAACTGAAGAGTGGATGATAAACAATGGTGCCAGTACACACGACTATTTCCTTCTGGTCAAAGCAGGGACTGTGTAACAAAATCAAGATCGCAAAATTGATACTGTATTGTAAGACCGTTTTAACAGAAAATGAAGTTGTGAATAAAAATGATTCTTTTAATAGAAATAAATAAATTACACAATATATGAACTATAATATGAAATTGTAATAATAGAGTCATAAGAAAGTGTATAACCGGTAGAATTAAGTAAAAGTACTTTTAAAAAATGAAGGTAAAATTAAACGAAATTGGAGTATATCACAGACAAATATAGATAGAAATTTTGTTGGTTTATCAATTTTAAATAACTCCAATCAACCAAAACACACAAGGGACCTGTCTTTAACTCGACTTCAGATAAAACACACAGTAATAGAAACATGCAAAAATACAATGTGAGGAATCAGTGTCATACATAAAAATGCATTTTGTTGATAATGCCTAAATTAAAATTTTATAATAATGTGCACATTTCTACTGTGTGCCACAAATTTCCTTCCTGAATAAAGTACAGTTTAACCATTCCAGAGCAGCCCTCTCTCGAGCTACTGCCTCCCTGCAACAGCAGCATGGTTTTTCCCACTGCACGATTTAACAATTAATTAGAGCAACAATCTGTCAAGAACAACACAATTGCTAACACATTTGCTAATCCAAAGGGTGTTGCTTTGGAGAGGTTGTATTGCACATCCTAAAAACCTCCCATGTCAGCTACAGGGTTTGTAAATGATTGATATGTGCAGTCAAACCTGCAAACAAAAGTCACCTTCGGGATGTAATGAAAGTGACCATTATTGACAGTTCGTTTTCCTTCAGAGGTCAGCCTACTTGAGATTTTAATGCACTTGTAAATTTACCATCGCACTGTGTAGTCTGTTTAATCTTTTGTATTGAAAAAAAAACGTGTTTTTTATATTGTACATGCTATGTCACTGTCTTTCTTCATCGAGCCCGTTTTCTTCGCCTGTCGCCTCTTTTAGGCTCTCGTAATAATGCCATACCAAGTTGCTTTCTTAGTATATTTGGTATGTATGGATTAGAATTACAATGTCCATGTCGATTAGGTATATCTGATTCTCTGTATACATGTATCTGAACTGAAGATCGTAGCTCCGCCTCAAACTCCACCCATATCTGAAACAAGTCATGGTACGACTGAGACTTCTGAGGGTTACGGAAAGTAGTGGTATTTTAAATTCTAACTGACTATGGAAAATTCTTACATTGTTAATCATACTCATCAAAGTTTCCAACAGATGTCGGGCTTATCAGAAATCCTAAATGCCACTGTTTCGTTCTAGAATATGGTTCCGATTCTATCATTGCGTAGATTTATCTTAATTTAACATACTATAGTATAAGCTCGGGTAGATAACAGCATTATCGCACGCCTAAAGCAATATCCAATGCTTCAATTAGTACAAAGTTTATGAATAGAAATCATAAGCAAATTACCTCATCTCCGAGAAGCTGTCGAAAGCAATTCGCCATCTTTTTCTCAGGTAACCATTGGTTTCCATTATCTAATACAGGACAGTCAAGATATTTTCCTTAAAAATAAAATATCTGTCAGAAACGTGACAAGAAGAATAGGAAACAAACAGACGATCACAAGAATAGAAAGTAAGGACCTTTTTTTAAATATCGCATACATAATAGTGTATCGGGTACGAATCAAACTAGGCTGCATAAATCAAAGTTCTGAATGTAGTCATGGAAACTGAACTTATAAAGACTTGCACTGCAACATGAAACGGGAACAACGAGTATGTTGTAGTTTAAAAATTGCACCTTTGGTCCGCATCAAAGTCATGCGCGCCAAGCAAGTGACGGTAATGGCCATCGAAAGCTAAACTATCGTTCAGTTTCAAAAAAGCACAATCTAAAAATTCCTTCATACATACCAGTTAATAGGATGTGGACTTTTTCTTTAAGGCACGGTGGCTTGGTGTCTGCGTCAACAGTTGTCATTAATAAATCAACAAGACCAGAGAAGCCGTCATTTCTGCTTGAATGTGTATTCATTAGGTAACCTGAAGTATGAATTGTAAGTCAATGATCACATATACGTAATACTTACTCAACAGTTATTTGCACATAAATCACCAGTTGTATATTCCCCCAATGCTACCTATGTAAATCATTTAAGTAAACCAAGCAATACATAATGGAACTACTGAATATGTTCTAAAAATGCAAGTTCAAGAAATCACACAGAAAAGCGAATAACAAAAGTATTGGGTTCACATAAGATTTCGTTAAATTGTTGACCAAAGAATAGCACATTAATTAAGTTGTATTGCCATCAAATAATTACCATTACATTTTCGAACACTTTGTAGGAGACGAATGAGAAATAATTATGCTCAAACAATGTTCACACACTTCCTTCGTGGTCTGACCTTTTAACCAGTATGCATAAAATTATCGAACACAATTTACACAAGCCTTTTTCAGCAAGAGTATTACACTGTGCACAACGTACCAATAAATGCCAATGGAGTGGTTGCATGGAGCATGCAGTAGTTTCCCCTCTTCCACAAGGCTTGGTTCCAGATATTTATCCTTGCGTTCACTGCTAGTTCATCTAAATGCTTTCCACTTTTGCTTAACACAGTTTTGATATCAGCACTGTTGTTATCTTCTAAATAGAGAAAATAATACATCGTACTAGAAAATAAAGTGAATTGTATTAGACGTTAACTAAGGCATTACCATCAACCCAAGGCAGCCAAAGAAAGAAACATAGAATTTTTTACTGTTTTGCTACTTCCTTTGAAGTTAACACATCAGACCCATATCCTTACTGAAATACAAGAAAATCACAAAGAACTAAAACATGAACAGTTAGAAGTATATTATCACAAACCTGCAGTATCCAGCATTTCGCCACTAGCTATAGCGCTTCTTGCTTTGCTATTTGAATGGAAACGTACTGCTTGGCAGAGCATTGCTCTCAACGAAGCGACCAAATCACAATTTCTGTCTACAACTTTCAACAACCTTGGTAAGCATATTTGACATTGACGAGCGTCAGTGTTGTTTTTCTTATTTTGTGGAACATTTTGAGCATATTCTAAATCATCAACATCATCGTGATCGATATCGTATTCGTATCTGTCAACATCATCTTCATCTTCTCCATTAATATCATTGTCAGTTTTCTTTATTTTGCCAGGTCCACATGCCTGCTGTGAAAAAAAAACAATAATGAAATGAAAGTGGCACCCACGTGGTCTTAAAGAACAGTAATCTGAACCTTTTTTTCCAGGAGTTATAGACAGTTGAAATAAGCGAAACTTAAGAACGAACATAGCAAGCAACTCAAGTAAAAGCCAAACAGTATAAATGGTTTCTTACGGTATAAATGAATGGAAAAAAACAAGAACTGATTAAATCCGCTTACATCATGTTCTTCAACTGTTTGACTACTTGATTGTGCAGGAGTTTCTTCGATGACGTCTTCCTTAACAGCATTAACTCCCTCTGCTTCAGTTTGCTTGTCTTCTTCTGATTATAATTTTCGTACATTATTAAAAGTATAAAAAAAATAACAGCATTGGAAAAAATAAATTTACATCAAGATCGTGTTAGCTGATAGCCGCTAGCGTATGAAACTTTATAAAAAAACGCGTTTGAATTATGCGACATTATCAGATATTGGAGACAGGAATGATAATTGTCTTTGAGATTAAATTACTTCAGATGCAGAGAATAAAAAAACAATATGAAAGACACAGACAATACGAAAGAAAAACGTACCATACTATTGATATATGTCACTAAGCTTCTATTAATTATCATGTATGACATTCATCCACTGAACAAATTGTATATTAAGCTGAATACAACTTCAACAAGTAACAAGAGTTGTTTGCCCCCTAAGTGCCAACTAGATATTAATTTCCTGTTATTGATCTGACAAGGAATTTACACTGAGAGAAACTCTGACCTACTGAGCTAAAAATCAATAGGGGTTATCTACATATAACCAACTTCCCAACCAAGTCTGAGGACCATATGTATATCTTGAACGAACGAACTTTGGAACCACGTTATACAGGACAATGCATACCTTAAGGGAGGAAATATAAGTATGTCTACAATATAAAACAAACCTTTTATATCTGCATACACTTGTTTGACAGATGCTTTTATCTCTTGTATCAAACTGTCAGGTGCTATTCCAGAATTCATATCTAAAATCGAGGAGTCATGTTGACTAGTCAGCCATCTTCTTATGAATGCGATAAGACCAGGAAATGAGGACATGTGAGGATATGACGCTTTGGAAAGTTGTTTAATTAGCTAAAATAGATATATAAAACACGTTTTGAAGTAACCATATAATTATAGTAAAATACACATCTCCCTTATACATGTACTTACTTTTTTGTTTGAATAAGTTAACTTTACCCGACAATATAATGCAAGCATGGATGTTTTTTATTAGTAAAAACCAACAGGACAAATTACAATTTAATGGCACAAAAATTTGATGCACATGTACTTATTCAATGTTTATTGTTGTTTCGTTTTTAGAAATAGCTTGTAGTGTATCAATATATTAAGCATGAAAGAAATTTTAGCTGCTCAGTTAACTACAATTTCATAAGATACAAAGGTAGCTTACATGAGCCATCATTTGAATGACAGTTTCGTCCACATAGGTACAACTATTTCTATCAGTTGCTACACATTCCTCTTGGTTCGTTTCGTCTGATTTGGAGTCAGTGCCTTCAATTTCTGATTCAGTATTCAGCTCAGTAGTATTTGTGTTGCTTGCACCATCCGTTGTTTTTTTACCAACGTTGCACCACTTCTCTACCTCAATCATTGCTTTCTGATAAGCCTTTCTCTTTGTCTTGTCGATATTCTAAACAAATCATAAAATGGGTCAACTTTCCAAACATTTAATGTTTTGCAAGAAACATTGCAGACCACGGAATAGTTTCGAAGGAGCTATTAGCCCCCCTGTAGCTTTTTAACAGACAATTCTAAAGAGATGTTCCTTGGGAGAATGTGTTTCGTTCTCCATTTATTGTTTGGTGGATTCAGGGTTGGTGAGTTTGGGGGGTGGTAACATTTTGTAGAAAGTGGGATGATTTGTATGCAATTGCTTACTTAATGAAATAAAAGGGAAGCCACAATATATCAAAAATGGTGACTTACAAAAACCTGCTGTCATTAACACAGCAACCTTTACAGTATTTATTATTTCACCTCAGATAATAACACATTGACACCCAGGCCATGAACATATAACAAGCATTGGAAAAATGTGTTTATTTGCGGATCATTTGAGCGACAATGTGAATGCAATGTGTAAAAAGAAAGTTTTGCTATAATGTTCTAAAAAACAATAACTTTAGGCAATTTAATCATTCAATGGTGGAGATACCTCGGATAATCCACTTTTCTTCTCTGCCCACAGTTCCATAGCTTTGTCAGTATGTTCACTGTGGTTTATCTCAATATCTGGCTCAGTGATATCAGCAGCTGGATCATATGGAGCAACATCGAACTCATTGACGTCAGTTTCAAGACACAATTTGACAAGCTGATCTTCTGCTGCCTGCTTGTCATAAGAGTGTTCTGATTGGTCTGTAATTTGAAATACATGTATTATTACTTTTACGTTTACTAATAGTAAGACAATCGGAGATTTTATTCCACTCCGACGCAAGCGTAAAAATATATTTAAGCGACCATTCAGATCTTAGTTACTTTCAAGACTGTGTCATGAGCACATTCAATAAACAAGCCTACAACGGAAGACACGTGTCCAACAGATTTACAAAGTGTTGCACCAGAGTAATACATATAATGAATGATAAAACATTCAAAGCAATGCTATCTTTTGTAATTCTAATCTGTAAAATCATAGAATAAATTTGTTCTGAGGGACGTTTAAAAGGTTCCATTAAAAATCATGAAATAAATACTTTGATTCACCTGCGACATTATTTCCGATAAGAGCTTTTATGATACCATTGAGTTTAGCATTCGATTCCTCTCGGTATAAAGGTCCAGCGCTTCGTCTTAGCCACTCGGAAATTATGGCTAACAAGAAACGCCTAATAGAATCTGGAATAGGCAGATATTATTTTAATCAACCAAATGTCATTAAACTGTTTACATGATACATTAATACTAACATAATGTAATTTGAGGCTTATACTGTTATAGTATATTCGTTACAGAACAGAATAGGGTTTCCATGGTCAAGTGGCTATGGTCTCTGACTAGTAATCACTAGCCCTTCAACGCTGTAAGTTCGAATTTCATCTGGACAAAATTTAACATGTATGGGGTGGTCGCTGGTTCTACCTGCTGTTATTTCTAAGCCTGAAATTACTCTGACAATCTTATATGCTATACGAGTATACTGATAAAAAGCAGGCAATACATAATGTTATGTATCTACAAACGATTTATTGAAGTTTAATAATTATGACTATTTAACTCTGAAAGACATATCCTTACCCTCTCCGTCAAAGATATCTTGGCGAATTCTTAGAGGTACAGCCAAGGCATAGCCGATTATTGTGTAAAGATTTGGAACAATGTCTTTGGTTCTACCAGATGGTGAAGACAGAAAGTTGGATAAACTTTCGCGAACTTGGGATTCCATGTCAAAATCCATTAGACACGCTGTAATGTCAATAGTTGGAAAATACCTTAATGCATTCATATAATTAGTACATGTAAATACTCTTAGTTGACCGATAAACAACCCGCCTCTGTGGTCGAGTGGTTAAGTTCGCTGCCGTCAAATCACTATAACCTCTCACTGATTATCAGATAGAGGGTTTTGGGTTCGAGCCCAGCTACCGACCATGTCTCTTTATGTGAGAAAGTAGGCAGTTGCTTACGGAGGACGGGAGCCTAGTACTGGTTATGCTTAGGTGAACTGTCCGCCTCATATGACTCTGACTGTTAAAAAGCGACGTAAAACAAACAATAAAAATAGTAATAAGAAACAAACGTTGATCCGGTCGGTAATGCAAACTTAGTAACAGTGTTAGCAACTTCTTCAGATAATTATGGTGTACGTGACAAATGACATGAATGCTATAGTATCAATTTCAATGCCTCGTAGAACTGTGAACCTGCCTTGTATCAGGACCAATGATCATTTCTTTAATAAAGATTCTTTGTTAAAGTCCCATTAGCTTTTTGGATGTTAAAATTAAAGTAGGTCTTATTATACCTAGAAAGATATCTTATCAGTGAAACTGACTTTTACTTTACTACACGAAATTTCTTTTTTACTCACGAAGTACGTATAGAAATATATCACAGTATTTGTTTCAATGATATTGCAAAATAATAAGAAAAAGCACCTGAAACCATTTTTACGAGATGTGGCTAAAGAAAGGCATTGTATAAATATTGTTTTAGAGCAAATAAAATATATTTCTTATATTTTAACATCATTTTATCTATTGTTCTGTATTGCTAAATTCAAAAAGCTAATGGGCCTTTAACAATAGAATGCCAGCTAGAATACCGACTGTATCAGGTAAAACATAAAACCTTTTGTTACTGACGTAAGTATGATGATAATACCTGTACATGTTCGTAGAACGGCAAAAAGAAGTCTTAGCTGGTGTTCGCTTGTATTGTTCTCAGATAATTCACCAACCATCGCTCCTAGTACGGTGAACAGTACATCTAATTGTTTGTAATGATAACCAAGAGGATCTAATGTGCAGAAGGATCCCAGAGAGGGCTTTAATAATACCTGTAAAATCAGTAAAGCATAATTACTATACTGTAGGCAACAACGTGGGAATGATTGCAGTGTGATCAACTAAGCTACATAGAAAACACTGCAGTCACAATAGGGTCACCCCACATGTATCTTTAGGGTTTGACAAATGTGGAAAGCAATGTCGCCGTTTAATTGGATGGAGTCAAAAATGAAATCAAATTATTGTTTTTATTCTATGTAAGTGTATTAATAACATCAACTTTGATTGTGATAAAATGGAGCATATTTGACCATAAACGAAGTAAGTTATGGTGACGAGACATGTATTTCCGTATCTGAATTCGTAACAAAATCAACGCAGAAAATACTGCACAATGGCCTTAGTCAACCGAATGTTCCACATGGACGCAATGTCCGACGAAATGGTAAGTAAAAATAATTTCAAAGAAAGAAACATCTTTTGGTCTGTTAAGTAGAATGCTTCTAATACCTTTATTCTATCCCAATGCGAAGGTGTGATATAAAGAGGAAGCCATGCATTGATTGGTTCACGTGAAAGTCCAATTGTGGTTACACCAAGTTCATTGTCCTTAATGGTGAAGCCGCCATGTGCCTTTAAATGTGAGCTGATGTTTATCTTATACTCCAGAGCATCTAACATGGCGCTGCGGCTGACCAGGGTACCACTAATCACTTGTATCCGGACCTAAAATAAATAAATTAAGTCATGTTTAAAGTTCTTATCTTTTTTAGCAAAATAAACTAGATATGTAGCTTGAGAACAGCTCCTCATTTGAAAATTGTTCACCAATGTTGAGATCCTGAGCGGACCAATGACTCGATGTGTCGAAAGTGATTCAAACGAAGAAAAAGTCGCACGCCAATACTCAAACATAAGGCCTAGTGTAATACAAGCAATAGCTTTAGTAAACAAATGCACACATACAAATCAAAGAGAACCATCAAATCATGTTATTTAACGACTTTGAACTCTAAGAAAATGGTTACATCTGTTAGAAATATCGGTCAAAATGAATCATGTGTTTATAATTTAACGTCAAGGCAAGCGAGTTGATGTTGTACTTCGTTTATTCACAAAAAGAGTTGATGAAAAAAGAGGGAATGATTTGACCTTCATGTCCCTATTGTTCTTAACTTGTTCTGACCAAGAAGAATTCAATTTTCGCTGTTATATGATAAAAAAGCTAATACTGTATACGTCTTTTTTTCTGCGGATGCAAAATTTTGCGTTTTTAAAATGTTCTTGAATTGACGGTTTCAATATTTGGCGATTTCATAGACAACCGCCAAAATAAATTCATGTCCAGCCTCCTCAACCGCCAAAATTATAACACTTAAAATGATATTATATAGTTATATCGGATTTTATTTAGTCAGTCTATATGTGCTGATGATCAAAGTTTTATAAGGTGTGCCAAATAAACCTATATTACTTGCATTGTTTAGATTTTACCTGTTACAAGTAAAAAAGCTAAAACCAGTAATGTAATTAGTAATTACCAATGTTGGTTCATCAAGTACTACTTCGCTCCTTTTAACAGCCAACCCAAAACCAATTGCATCTTCCTTCTCGTCCCCAAGCAACACATCAGCCACAGAATTTTGTGAAAGAATGCAGTAATAGAATTCCTTTGCATCCTGAGATAGGTTATCAATCTCTTCTTCGTCTATGACTATATTAGCAAGTTCTTGTTGTGCTAACGAAGCTTGTTGCATATTTTTAGATACTCGCTTATCCATGACCCGTTGGCGTCGGCTTTTATTGAACTATGAAGAGACAAAATCTATGTAAGTAGATGAATTGAAAAAAAAACTCACATATCGACAGTCTTAGTTCATCTACAAGATCTGCTAAATGAGATCAGTCGAAGGTTTCCAAACAAATCATACGTACATATGTCCAGTCTACCGTGAAAGTAACATACTTTCAATATTTGGATGAATCATAATGCAGTTTAAGAAATTGTTATTTGGTATGAATAATGCTATAAAGGAATTAGCGTACAAAAAAGGAATTCTACATCATTGTCAGCAAGAACATCAAAATGAGCAAAAAAGAAATTTACATTGACTTCAAAGATCAGGTACACACAAATGGAATCGGGCTTTGTGACGTACATAGTGTTTTATAATTATAAATTAAACTAACCACAGCTTGATATCGCATGTCGTGAGCCCGTGCAAGCAGTGATAATGAATCAGTACCAGTTCTTATATAGTCTGCTAACATGCTCTGAACTTCATCTAACTGAAATATACAATACTAGTATACGTCACTGCAATTAGTACCAGTTTCCGTCATAAAAAGTGGCTGGCCATATGGTTTTACAATAACAAAGAAACAAACGTAAACAGCATATTGATGCCTTCGTCTACCCCTCTGTTATGCTCATTGTTATTTTTTATAATAAACTTGTATGGTAGATACATTGAAGAATATACAAATGGTATATAGTTTTCGAACATAGACATTACATTACAATCAGGTATAATTCAGCTTAAACTCATCAATGACATTACTTACACTTTTCTGAATGTCTTTTATTGCAGCAAACATATTTTCTCGGTGAATTCTGCTTATGCCATTCTCAAATACTTTTGTTTTCGATATCAAATTCTGATATTTCTCTACTCGTGTTTGCAAGTGAGACACGTCTGAAAGATATTTATTCTCAATGCAATTAATATCAGTATTTATATCATCTGCATGACTTGTGTATTTGGCACAATCCAACAATTGTCAATTGAATTTGTGCAGTATTCATTTCGTTTTGCCTGGTTCCTTTCAATTGTCAAGTCACATTCATCTCAATTCTGTTTAAACATTGTAAGGCATAAATGGAAAGTTTTGTTTTGGTTGCCTGTTATTTAATGAATGTTAACTTATTTGCGGCAGAGAATTGACCAACCCCAGCGCTCAAGGATTCTATCAAAGATCAAAACACATTCCATATACCCGGAAAGCAACTGTCGAATGAGCCGATGAAAATGGCTCAACAACATAAGCATTGTCTATGATGTCTGCTTCACTTTTTAACTGTTTTAAAGTTAAGAGAATAAAAGATAATGTTACATCAACATTGCATCAGTTATACCTGCTTTGGAGGAGACAGCTTGCGCTGTTTTATTCATAAGATCATCCATGTTCCTTTCCAAAATCCGTAGTCTCCAAAGAGATTTTTCTTCTGCTGTGTTCTGAATTTTTCTCTCAATTTTGTCAATCAAACAAGGAATGCTTGAAACGTTGTCATCACCTTCCTGTTATAACATGAGGTATAACTTACTGATTAGGAAAATGAATTTGAGATGCAAAATTTCCTTAACTGTTTTGAAGGTGAAATACAACAGATGTGAACTGAGACCAAACAACTGGAAAAAAACACATAAGGCCTTTGCAAATAGCTCGTTTTTGTTTTCTTCGGGCAGCTACTATTATTGAACTCTTCATGATGGTTAAAATAAGAAAAGATTTGCTCAACCTTTCTTCGCAAAGTGGTAATTATATGAAAATGGTCCTCAACTCAATGTTACACATCAAATGCCGGACAACAAGGATTAGATTCACTACTAGAGATATAATTATGATATGCATGTAAAGTTCATAGAAAGGCTTCATTGGGAATTGTCCCCTTTTCTAAGCCAATTGTAGTTTGGGAGAGGCATCATTCTAGAGATAAAGACTGCATAATTATGTGCTGAATGCTTTTTTAGCTCACCAGAGCACAAAGTCCTAAAGGTGATCGCATGTTGTCCGTCGTCCGTGCATCCGTGCGACCGTCAACAATTGCTTTAAACAACATCTCTTTACAGGGATGTTCTATGCATGAAGCTCTACCAAAGTTTCATTAATTTCATTAAAAACTCCGGTTGCCATGGCAACTAATAGTAAATACTTTTAAAATGTTCTTGTCTGATACCACAGAGCCTATAGCTTAGTTATTTGGTGTTTAATATTGTCTAGTTTCAAATAAGATCATGTACAAATGTTTCTAAGACCTCTCTGCATTGCACATAAGCTACCAAAGGAACTACTAACCTCGCTGTCTTCTGACATACTAGTAACACAGACGTTGACCTCTGGTAAGCAAGATGAAGGCTCGAAGCAAACCCAAGTTTCACCAGATATAACAACATCTGAAGAAAGTCGAATGCGAATCATTTAAAGTTGCTTAAAATTTACAAACAAGCTTTACAACCAGTAGCCTTTTTAGTAACTTTTAGTAAAACTCATTCAGATTTGTTGACGTTTTCCACTGTTTTACATTCATTATAATACGTAGAAACGTGCAGATAGGCCCTTTTGATTCTATGAATTCTGATACTAGCACTTCGTAGTCGTGCCCTGTAATAATTCCGTCAGCATTGCATGTGTTTTTATTTTTAACCAACTTAGAATTGAAACCGTGATACTGTCTATTTATATTTCCAATTTCATTTAATATTTTCTTACTTTTTGTAGTTTCATCGACAACCACTTTTCCTTTAATACTGCAGGTTCTTTGGTTGACTTTTTGGGTGACAAATGTTGATCCCTCATTGAGCAACTCAATGTTGATATTACACGTCTTTTCGCTAAAAGTAACAAACATTTTGTTCTTGAACCAAGGTAAATTGAAGCAAAACATGTGTGTACTGTAGAAATATTTTTTAATGAATCTCCGGAGATCATCAAAATTCATTATGCCTTTATTTCACTATATCCATAACAAAGAAATAAAACAAGTAAGAAGGTTAATATGGAAATTCATATACAACTAAGAACCAAAATTAACGGACTTCAAGATCTCCTCGAGATAAGCCTAGTGCTCGTAATATCGATGCTCGTAATAACGACGTTTTACTTATTTTAACATTGATATCACTATTATAAGGTGTCACTGGGATGGCCTGGACCCCAGGCCACCTTTACAAGGTGTCATTGGGAGGATGGCCTGGACACAATGCCACCTTTACAAGGTGTCATTGGGAGGATGACCAGGACACCATGCCACCTTTACAAGGTGTCATTGGGAGGATGACCAGGACACCAGGCCACCTTTACAAGGTGTCATTGGGAGGATGACCAGGACACCAGGCCACCTTTACAAGGTGTCATTGGGAGGATGACCAGGACACCATGCCACCTTTACAAGGTGTCATTGGGAGGATGACCAGGACACCATGCCACCTTTACAATGTGTCATTGGGAGGATGACCAGGACACCATGCCACCTTTACAAGGTGTCATTGGGAGGATGGCCTGGACACCAGGCCACCTTTACAAGGTGTCATTGGGAGGATGGCCTGGACACAATGCCACCTTTACAAGGTGTCATTGGGAGGATGGCCTGGACACCAGGCCACCTTTACAAGGTGTCATTGGGAGGATGACCAGGACACCAGGCCACCTTTACAAGGTGTCATTGGGAGGATGACCAGGACACCAGGCCACCTTTACAAGGTGTCATTGGGAGGATGACCAGGACACCATGCCACCTTTACAAGGTGTCATTGGGAGGATGGCCTGGACACCAGGCCACCTTTACAAGGTGTCATTGGGAGGATGACCAGGACACCAGGCCACCTTTACAAGGTGTCATTGGGAGGATGACCAGGACACCAGGCCACCTTTACAAGGTGTCATTGGGAGGATGACCAGGACACCAGGCCACCTTTACAAGGTGTCATTGGGATGGCCTGGACACAATGCCACCTATGTCTAGGCAGCTAAATGGGGTTCACCCGGAATGAAAAATGAGCTGCGAATTAGATTCTTCGACTATATCAGATTCATTACAACAGACGTGATTGTGTCAACATCAAATATTTACTAGTTGATTACATAAAACCAAGGAGTTAAAATGCGAACGTTTACGAGTACATACATTATCTTATTTGGAACGATTGTTAGGTGATCATCTGTCCGCTTCATATGACTCTGACTGTTGAATGGGGCATAAAACCAAAAACAAACATCCTTCTTTTGAAATTAACCTATTGTATTTTTAAGTAAGTATTTGTGTCATTCTCGAAAATATCTTTTATCTTAAAGTTAATAAAATAATGAAAAAAAAACATAGCAACCTGACATGGATTTCCCAATAAACAAGACACAAGGTCTGAAATGTTTGCAAACCTGTTTATGATGAAATCAAACAATTCATGCAGTTTTTTCAGTAGGACAGTTTTGTCATCACCCGGCTCACAATATCTGAACATGCCTGGAAGTGTTCCGGCAGTACTCGCTACTTTCTTTAAGAAATCAAAGTCGTGATCTATAAAAACAGGAAATAAAAATGAATAACAGTGAATGATCATACATATACATATATAATCATTAGTGACATAGGTTTATGTGCATGTATTAAATGGTGAAACTATGTTCTAATGCCGCATTCCTTCATGTAACGAAGCTTGAATAATATCTCTTATAAATGAACACTATTTGAAGTGCTGGCGTACACAGCATGGAAGTGGAGGCCATAATACTAGAAAGGGGATGGGTCAAAAAGATATAAGGGGAGGGAGCATTACTAGAAAGGGGAGTGGTCAAATTCTTAGTATATTCTAATTGTACCCATGTATAGGTTATAATTGAATGTATGGTATACAGGTGAATGTCCTTGACCTACTTAATCCTATTGAGGTGGATATCTCGTAATGAGTCTAACATAAAACAAAAAATAAACTATAAACTGAATTTGGACACGCCTCTGTGGTAGAGCGGTTAAGGTCTCTGACTTCAAATCACTCTAACCTCTCACTAATGGAGGGTCGTTGGTTGACCATGTCTCTTCATGTGTGAAAGTAGGCAGTTGCTTACGGAGGATGGGAGTCTAATACTGGTTCTTCCCAAGAACGATGGTTAAGTGAACTGTCCGCCTCATATGACTCTTGACTGTTACAAAGGGGCATAAAACCCAAATAAACAAAACAAAACTGAATTTACCTTTCGAAAAACCAACAACATGAAATGTCACTTGCTCATCTAAGTTTGATATCTTCTGATGTAATGAGGGAATAACTTGATTCAGTTGTTTACTTTGATTCGCTGTATCACGTCCGTCGGTCAGAAATACTACGACAGTTTGTGTGTATTGGCTTTCTGCAGAAAAATGACAAAATTATTTTGTCTTGTTTACATTTACTTCTCCATCGACACAAATAAATCCTACATAATAATATTATATCGTTTACTCCTGACAGAAAGCAGCATTGCAAATGCTCTGGTAGAACAACTTGCATATGTTATTACATGTCGATATTAATGTCGGATGTTTGTGAAAAAGTATGCAATATAATTAGTCTTTGCAAATAATCTGACTCCATAGCAGTATGCAATTAAATTTTCCAAGAATAATTATTTCAAATTTAAATTGGTTTTCATAACCTACTTGATTTTGATATTATATCGTAGATTTTATCAAATGCTTCCACAAAATTGGTCATTCCTTGCGCACAAAGTTTGTCAATCGTTTCTTCATAGTTCGTTTTATCAATCGGTATTTGCTTTGCTATATGGTTGTAGACTATTAAGTCTGTATGCAAGTGATCCTGCTTAATACTCGATCCTACAATCGTCAATAACGCTTGCTGTACCTGTAAGAAGAGTGGTTATATTTGATTGAAAAGGCATACTTAATTAGATTTGGGGTATACGTCGCTATACAACTGCTAATTAAACTAACTAGAATTCCTGGAGTCAGTACCAATGCTTTTCTTTTTTTACGGACTTAACCGCCAACTTTTCTACATTAATAAAACGGATTTTGAGTTTTGGAAGCGATTCAGAGCGCACAATGCGTCAAGTGGTGATCATTATAAATTATATTAAGTACATGTTCAAGCGGCGGTCTGGAGCGTACAGACATGCGTTAAAATTTAGACCCATGTCCGAAAACCGGGTTAGTATCTGATAACAGCTTTTTTCGTATACGCTACAATTGCTCAGTCCCACTAATGTCTTATCCTGGCTCTGGACAGTCAACGTCATTCTGTGGTTGACCGTTTCGTACGATTTCTGTAACATAGTGCAATACTGAATTGTTAAGCTATTCAATATTGACTATGTATGTAGTTTGCCTTAAGTGCACGATGCAATATCTATCATTGGTGTTATTCAATACTTAATCTAACTTTTATTGTTGTATGTCACCATGTAATATTAACATGTTTATTTTATTATGTTGTTGACTGATGTCGTGGCAACTTGTTCCCAGGCCATAAATGTATAGGATGGTATATAAGATGACGGGCATCGGTACAAGATATATTTGTCTTTGGACTATTAAGATGTGGTCTTCTATTAATAATATCTCTTAATAATATTCTCAACATTAACAAGTAGCTAAGAATAAAATATAATGTCGACGTAAAATCGTGTTGTTGTGATTATGTTACATTTCGCACAAGTTCAAATCTACTTTATCTCTACTTCAGCGACTCCCTTTAAATACTTGAGATTGTTCATTGTAATATTGGCCTGTAACCAGAAAGCACTGCATGTAATTATGTGTGAAAGATAATTGTTGGTTTTTCTGGTTACATGCTCATTAAGAATAGGGCAGGAAGGTATGGAATGTTAGGTATTATTCTTGAAAGCGTGTGGAAAGTTAAAAAAACAGAGACAATGGATGTACCGTTCCTTGAACCTTTTAAAATGTCTAGGGACATGAGGAAAGAACTACTAGTGTGGTAGATCGGACACTGAATATTATACTGTGGAACAATTAATTATCGTTGGGGATTTAGTTTCGTGGATTTCGTGGGTCGGCTCATCCACGAAATCCAAATCCTCACGAATTTAAATGCAGAGATAAGGTATTTTATTCAAAAATCAAAATCCACGAATTTATGTCCCCACGAAACAGCCAAACCACGAAAATTGAGCCCAACGAAAATAAATGAAAATACAGTATCGCAATACAATTTCGTGTTCATACATTACCTGATTCCAAGGATTACCAGCCATAGATCCACTCCTATCAACTACAAGTATCAAATGTGTGCTTTCAAGTTGAGCTAAGCATCCACCTTTTAGACGAAGTGAAATTTCTAAATGCATTAACTGTTCTCCGCTTAATTCTGTAAAAGATGATGGAAGATAATTCGCTAACTTAATCCTCTAAAAGGCATTTACTTAACGGTCTACTAACATCAACATAGAAATTCATAAATGTCTAAATACAAAGAAACAAATGCAGATATAACATTTAATGTCATAATTGTTAAGTTTTCAAATTGAACTATGATTATTAATACAAAATTAATGTAAATTGGTCAATTTTATGATTAAACGTTTTAAGTGTTCACCCTGGAATCACCATTAAATGTTAAAATGTAAATCTAATAGAATTTCATCTTTATTACGGTAAAATCTAATTTCACGTCTAGTTTAAAGCTATGACTGCCGTATTTTAAAGTCAAGTTATTCTTTATTCCCTCCAAAATTCAAAATGACACTAAGATCACTGCAATATTAGCACTTTCGCTACCAAATAAGACGGACAAACCCGTCTGCACAAATCTCCGTATATTTGTCTACGTGATGGGTATACTCGTTGGGGTTAAATTAGTTTGTATTTCTTAGAAATTCCCTGGCATGTAGGCAATATGTGCCTGGCATTGAAAGGGTTAAAACTATTTTTCCGGTTATTGTTTTTGTTTATAGCCTGATTGAAAAAGTGATCTTACTACCGATGTCTAATACGTACTTTTTCATCGAATAAAATGCAAAGGCACTAACTGGTTCCTAGCGACTTAGTGCGCCTTTCTATCCAACGATATGACGTTACGTTACGACGAACGACAACTCTGGCTAGGGATTGAGTGTAATACACAGCACTGTCGGTCACACCTCAGCCGATTCCGTACCTCGGTAGAAATGTGCCGAATATTGACAGTTCATGCGGAGTTACTTACCTTGAGTGACATCATCATTAGGATCGGTGGCCTCGTCCTTTTTCGAATCCTTTGAGATGGCTTCTACAGTAATACTAGCAGTACCAAGTCCATCTTCCACCATATCAACAAGGGATTTCTTCTCCTTTCTACCTGTCGCACTGGACTCTTGGTCGGTGCTTAGGTAATTACCCATCATATAATATTATAATGTGTTGCGATTTCTCCTACAAGTTAGATCATCATATTTAACTGAAGTTTTTTGGGTTTTTTTCGGCAGTATATGTGCTAAATACAGGTAAGCAGAGTTTTGAGAAATAATCTTAAATCAATCAATATGTTAAAACACTTTATGTTTACGAATATTGAGTAAATTTATTGTCAAATTAAAAAAAAGAAATGTATATGACTATGTATACGAGAGAGGAGCAGTGGTGTAGGGGTAGAGCGTCGGACTCCTAACCAGGGAGATTGTGGGTTCGAATCTCGTTAGTGGCGGAATATGGCCGGAACCTTCACAATTCCTTCTCTCTGCGCAAGTACTGGTCAGAATCCAGAATACAGTCATCGAGAGTAGTTAATATAAGTTGTAAGAACTTGCTTTACAATCGATGTAAAATAAATAAATTTAAACTAAATTAAACTACAGTAGGCCTACAATACATACAAATATGCAATACTTCGTGACATGTATAAATATCTGTACAATAAACTCGACGTATATACTTATACGCTGTACATAGTAATAATACACAACAAATCATGATTTACAAATGATTCTAAACATACCCCACTAATAGTATTATTATTTGGTAGGCCTACATGTAAGTGCATTATTTAATTTAACTTTTGTATAGATTTAATCTATAAAAATACATACCTTCACCAACAGTATCCGTCTAGTAATCACAGTGTTTCTTAAAGTTCTAGGCTTCTATTTATTACATTTATTCAGTATATACTATTTCAGTTTTGGGCCGGCACTTTCATCATAATATAAATAAACCTCGTCTATAACCATTGTGCAATGTTTACATTACATTGGTCCCCGTTTATCTTATGCGCAGTTGACTATGAAACGGAGACCAATTTAAGCTTGTTCTCGTTTATTGCATGAGTCAACAGGAACCAGTATTTACATTTTACGTTAGGTCTAAAGTCCGGTCAACCCGTTCTTTGAACGTCGACTGTGAAACCAATGAAGTGCTTAGATATCTAAATAAATTATGACAGGATGATTTAACTAGCCTGAAGTAAGAGAAATGTAGCTTAATAATTGTGTCGCCTAATGTTGAAATAATAATGAAATAAACAGTCAGACTTAAGAAAGAACGGGTAAACTTTTAATAATAATACTAGTTGCAGGTTAATCTAATGAGGCAAGAAAAACATAGTTGCGTTATGGTAACGCCCCTTTTCAACAGTCAGAGTCATATGAGTTCTAACCATCGTTCATGGGAAGAATCAGTACTAGGCTCCCATCCTCCGTAAGCAACTGCCTACTTTCTCACGTAAAGAGATACGGTCGGTAGCTGGACTCGAACCCATGACTCTCTGTCAGAAGTCAGCGACCTTAACCTCCCGAGCACGGAGGTGGGTCCGACCGATCCTATTTTGTTAGCATTGACTCTACGTTTCTTACAGCAAATTCCAAGGTACAAAACTAGTTCGTGATGTTACCACGGGTGTTAAGAATATAACTAGTAATAATTTATCTAGCATTATAACGCTATATTTTCTGTTTTATTTATCTGTTGTTTAACGGCTCAGTCGACAACTATGGTCATTTCAGAGCCGCCCCAGAGAGAGGGGAGATAAGATACAGGAAAACAGGACATTTGTATCCCTACTCTTAATTCGATTAGTAAGTTACCCTTTTCAAAGGTTTTATTTTGACATGGCGCTTCACCGACGTAGCGGTCACGAAGGATTATTGATGCACACGTGTCCTTAGAGAGGCTGAGAGGCGAACTTTCAGTATAAGAGTGCTAACGATTAAATGCATCGATCTTTTTTATATATGAGTGTGATATTTAAAACAAATAGGCCACCCACTTAAAAAGTTAGCGCAGCTGTTGATAATACATGTAAGTCGCATTTCTAGTTAATAGTTTCTAGGTTAATTAATATGGGGGAAACCAAACCACTATGTCAGTTGCCCACAATTTTTCAATTAACTTTTATATTTGCATTCAGGAAAAAATAGCTAATAATTCTGCGTCACGTATGTAACCATAACATTAAGGCAAGGCCATATTATCCGTGTTTAAACTGTGTTATCGCTTCTAACAGTAAGATGCCAAGTACGAAAATATTATGGGATGATTCATACATCCAAATTACTAAAATCATTTTTCTAAAAAGAAAATAACAGAATTTGCGAACTACCGATCCCAATTTTGATCAAGTAACTACGGTGACATAAAGGGGACATATTTTATTTTTATTTGGTGGCCACACGATAACTAAATAACGTGGGTCCGCGATAGATAGTACGTGGCATCGCGATAGCTGTTATTAGTTGTAGCTATTGTGCACACATGTAGTAGCTATCGTGTGTAAAAATAAAATATGTCCCCTTTATGTCACCGTAGTTACTTGATCAAAATTGGGATCGGTAGTTCGCAAATTCTGTTATTTTCTTTTTAGAAAAATGATTGTAGTAATTTGGATGCCCTTGGGCACGATGAATAATATAAGGAGTATGTTCCCTTCATGCCACCGTAAGTAACCGTAAACATTATGTTTTTTCTTCTTTCTTTTAGCCTTATCGACAAATAGTTAACGTGTTTATTTTTCCTCCAACGCATTATTTGATGGACTCTAAAAATAAAGTGTAAACAATTCTAGCATTCCACACCGACGCAAAAATAAAAGATCAAGTTCTTAGGTAAATATTTGAGAACTAAATACGTGTTTCAGAAATCGGATATCAGACTCCATTATGTCTAACCTTTCAGTACCAGATCGTTAATGTCACAGAATCTTTTTTAATGGTCAGAACTCGTCGCCTGAGAATAAGTCTATTTTTACCATTCTGGGCAAAAGGCCAACAAATATTCAAAGTCGATTAAAAAACATAGGTGCTAGCTTAAATTGTGATTGGAAAACTGTTGGACGGGGGCTCGAAGGCATGGTGAGATAGCTCTCTCTCTCTCTCTCTCTCTCTCTCTCTCACTCTCTCTCTCTCTCTCTTAAACGAATCCAACGATGAAAAAATAATAAAATCTAAGAAATAGTAGATAGCTCACAATAAGATTTAGGCGACGAGATTTCTTGGGAATACGTGTTCAAACATCTCTCAGCGTCAAACTTCAGCAACCCCGGTCAAGCGGGGGAGGGGGGGGGGTGGAACTGTGTGATCGTCGCTCTAGTGACAACTAAACGAAAGTCGTGGGTTCGATTCACGGCCCACAATTTGATAAATCTTGGTTACAAGGTTATGTAACTTAAGAACAATCTCTGAGCTCAATATCTTTTATCTTGTTTTTGAATGTTTCTGAGTGAATTATGATCAGACAATAATTATATTATTGATGCATTAGTCTGTCAGCATAATTGATCTGAAGATGCATTTAGATATTAATTAGCTATATCTGTTCAATCATAATACTTTGAGAATGGAATTGAGATGTGAGATCAGATACTAATCTCAGGTTTTTATAATCTTGGTGCCAGATTTTCGCAACATTTCCCAGAAATAGAGTGTTTGTTCTAGTGCGGCAGAACTTTATTATTCAAGTAAAAGCTAGTTTTAGATTTGAGATATAATGAAAAGATTAAGAATTAAGAATTGGCGGAGACCAAAACACAAAACTGTTCTTAGCAAAGCTGTCGGAATATCGGGTATGTCGGGAAAGCGGGAACCAAGATTATTTTTACCCCTTAAGCCTGGAACCAGCCTGTCTGTGAATGTTCTAGTTTTACCTCCTCTTAATAAACAAAAACTCAGTCGTTATAAATAAATGTACAAAATGTATTTCAGTACATAGAACAAAGTCGACACAAACAATACATCGGAAACAGAAAAATAAATTAATAACGAAACTACAACAAGCCTCACAGTTTGTATATGTCTACCAGGATTCAATGGGGTGCTGAGATCTCAGTATTCAGATCATTCTCACTTGATGATCTTTAAGTGGTGTTTTTTACGATTTAGTAAAAAAAAACGCACTAGTTCAAATCACACCGGACACCGAATTTCGCATGGCAGAAAGCTATCCAGCAAACTTATGAACTGTCAGTGTTTCTACACAGGAGTAAATACAATCAAACCTTGGAACAAAGGCCATCCTTTAGGAAGACAAACAGTGACCTTTATTCGGAGGTCAGTTTGTTCAACATATTCAACGACAGTCTGTCAATGAATGGTCTTTATTCAATGGATGACCGTCACTCGGAGGTGGTCGCCAACACAGGTTCGACTGTTTGCCGTCTACTTAAACCGTTTAAGCTGGAAAGATGATCAAACGACCCTAGCTGAAGGTTCGATGTTTAAAAAGCAAAACAAAACGAGATAATAGTATTTGTGATGACGGCTTTCTCGTCATAATGAAAGGGAGATCATTAGCTGTAAAACCCTAAACTTCGTCTGTACTTTTGTTGCACTGCAAGGTGAAACGGGGACCAGTTTAGGCTTGCAGTGTCTAATGAATGAGAAATCCTTTTATACTGATCATGTGTTTTTCATTTGGCAGTAATACATTAAATCTTAGAATCTCGCCTTATCAATCATATACACAGTTCCTTCTCAAAATGCCAATAGCACAAGACCTTGCTAGAAGCATTACTTTGAGTGAGACAAACGCCGCGGGAGGTAAAATTGAAGAGATCAGCAGCCCATAATCTTGGAAACTTAAATTTGAAGTACGAAGGATTTCATTGGTTCGTGTGATGTGATGACAGCTAAAAGCAACCAATCAGGTGCCTTCAAACCAATATTCAAATCTCTGGTCCAGGCTAGCTGATATCTGGTAATACTATCAGACAAAATACAGAGGAAGGAGATCTAATGATGAAATAACATCATACTCGAACCCTTGTACTAATTATCAAAAATGGAGTTCCACTACTGTTCTCTTTTCGTTTTAATCTTTCCTTTCGTCTCTTTTCTTCAGTTTCCTTTGATACTGTTTTATTTCTACGACTACGTTTCGAATGTCGAGAACGCCTCCTTTTAGTCAATTTTTTATTTGATTTTTTATTGATTACGATATTAACTAAACGGCCACATCCTTCACAGCGCACTTTAATTTCAATGTTTCTACTTTCTGATTCTAAAAGCTCTTGCATGGACTTCACAGGCAGACTTACACGTTTCCATCGGCGTTTTTTGACACGTGTTTGTAAATAAGTTAGAGATTCCCATGTGTTGTCAACATTTAATTTTGAAATTTCGAGTAAGATCTTTTTGCCCCTTCCGCCTTTTCGAGTTCTACGACGACGATCTACAAAAACCAACAACGACGCCCCCAACGCCTCCTCTCTTAAGCCACGCCCACTTCCGTCCAATTTGAATTTGAGAATGATTTCTCCTTCATGGTCACCTGGAACTATTCAAATATAAAGTTTTAGATAATGTACAAAATAATTAAAGTACTCGTGGAAACTGAACATATCCTTGCACTACATCATGGAACGGGAACTATATTTAAACATTTGCACGGCGGGTGTAGATAAACAGAGTACTTCGGTTTTGCACCAAACTTCATAAACGGTTATGGAAGGCTGAATTATCGTCCAGTTTCCAAAAATGATTCCTATAACACAAAACAATCACAAACAAGTAATTCCATTTTACCAAGAGTTCAGTTAAACCATTAAAACCGGACCCCTTCCGCACTTGGCCAAAAGTTTTCTGAGAAGATCGGTTTTCCGAGAACTTTTTTATATATTTTGATCTAATTGGAAAGGTATCACGCCAAAATGACCCGCAGCAAAGGTACCAAGGGTTAAAACTTACATTTACCCCACATGAAATAAAAAAGGATCATAAAAGTTACATATAAGTAACTAATAGACGGACATTAATGTTAGATAAGAAAATAAATAAATATATCACGTACTGTCTGATTCCGGGTAGCTGACTATTTCTTTCAACCGATAATCTAATCGATTCGGAGATTTGACAACATCTGGAAGTGAAGGAACATCAGGAACGTGTCTGGGTCGCATGGCTTCAATATCACCGGGAAAGTCTCGAGCAGACATTGGATTTCGTCCAATTGCGTTTAGAATCCTTTGTTTTATAAGGGATAACCTTGGCAACACTTCTTGAACATTACGTTGCATGTTAGCCACACATTCTGTACAGTTATTTTGCTGAAAACGTTCATTATTCCGCCATAATGCTTCATCAAATGATGACGTCACAGTCACGCATGCGTAAATGATGATCAAACAGATAGCAGTCATTAAGTTGTTCGCTGAGAGCGGTAGAGGTCTCATGTCTTGGGTTGCAGTTAAAATTCCTTTATCATCTGAAATAAAGTATGAATAAAACATACAATAAACATTTATTATAAAAGTCAATTCCAAATAATTATCATATCCCCCTAACACGGCATTTATTCTTATTTCGGATTTGACAACGCACCAACCAAGTCATTAAGAGTTTTCTTCCCCTTTGAGGAAGACCCCGGGCGTCCAGCTTGGTAGAACCACCGTCCTGTTGGACAGCTTCCTTACATGTGAAATTCGTCAAATCCCTGGAGGGACTCGAACTAAAAACGATGAAGGGCGAGTGATTACTAGTCGTAAGCCTTAATCACACGAACACGGAGTTCCCTAAATATTGCGCAAATCGTCGTAAATATTCACATGCATGCCTTTTTCCGAATATGGGTAAAAATGTATGAAATCATTCGTGTCAACATTATAAACAATACCATAGCAATGTATCACTTCAGCTAGAAAGTTTGCTGAGAATGGAAGTTTTTGCATTGCAACGTTATATAGAACTTTATGGGAAAGTTATAAAAACATATATATGTATTCAGTACACTGTTTACATTTTGCATCTTTAATTTACAGAAATTCTATCAACCATTCAGACACTGAATTATTCAAGCCCATTACGGTTCAACTAACGGAACATTTTTTTTTTTTGTTAATGAGGATAATTTCAAACAGAAATGCAAAGATTGTTATCTTTCAGAAATTTGTAAAAGCCTATTTATTCCTGCAGAGTGCATCGTTGCGTTCAAACAATCAAGTAAAGTAATATGGTAAAAACTTTGCACATTAATGCTAAACGTCAGCGAAAAAAAAACAGTTTCGCAATCAAATGAAATCATTTAAAATGAAATAGACTCAAGCTTTATAATTATTTGAGGTGGGATAATCCTTGCCTGAAGACAATTAATCTCAAATGGGGTACATTTAAAATGACCCAATATGCCTTGTTTAAGAGCCCAACAGTGTAATCAAAGTTAATAACGACACATTATATTTTCGTCGAAATACGAAACAGTTACACTTACATAAAATGAAAACTTTGAACATGTGCTAATCACTCGCTGTATAATTCATATATTCACTTTACGATGTTAATTCAGCACTAAGTATGAACGTAATGAGTGAACACACACTGTATGGTTTGTTAAATACCTTTACAAAAGCATTTGCTGACGCAAATTGGATTATTTACAACCTAACGCAAAGATCCAATTAGAAATATGTGTTGCAATACCACAGGGGCTCGATCAGGTGATAAAAGATACACTTTTTATTGTACTTTACATACTTTACGCTCGCCAGTGGTCTTAATTAATTAATTAATTAATTAATTAATTAATTGATTGATTGATTGATTGATTGATTGATTGATTGATTGATTGATTGATTGATTGATTGATTGATTGATTGATTGATTGATTGATTGATTGATTGATTGATTGATTGATTGATTGATTGATTGATTGATTGATTGATTGATTGATTTTGACTTGATTGATTGATTGATTGATTGATTTTGACTTGATTGATTGATTGATTTTGACTTGATTGATTGATTGATTGATTGATTGATTGATTGATTGATTGATTGATTGATTGATTTTGACTTGATTGATTGATTTATATTTACTTATGTTTTCCAATGATTTAGTTATATACGTCGGTCGATTTCCTGGACTGTATTCTAACCAGTACTAACTTACCCTTCCACAAGGAACCAGCAACTTCTCCGCATGTGGTGGAAAATCGGCATTCTTGTCCATTCATGGAAGGGTATGACTATAACCTGCTGCGACCGGAAATCGAATCCGGATCGCCGGGTTACAAATCCAGCGCAGCAACCACTGAACCATGACCGCGACTCCAGGTCGACGACTAAAAATAGAGTCAGTCGGGTAACATTAACCACAACTAATATTCTAGCATAAAACATAATGCTCCGTCCATAATGGGAGTTTTAGATTTCAGTAGAAGCTGTTACATCCCGGAAAACAATTCCACATTAAGAACGATTGGAAACAGAATTTCCGTAAATAAAACAACTAAACAAAAGAGAAAAATCAATTCCTATTTCGTTTTTCCATCTTTTATTACGTAACATTTTAAGTAGATACAATATTACTATAACATCCGACCACGATGGTTGGCAGACATTTATGCTAATGGTGCAATGTCTGGTCTTAAAGAAATAAGAAGAAATTGTAACATGCATTTCAAAAACTGATATCTATTTCTATATATGGTTGTTGAGGCAGCCGCGTTGGCAGTAGCTTCCCTTCTAATAAGCCCTCCTATGATGACAACAGTCTAAATTGTTTCATTGAAGCTGTTTCGCGAACCTGACATTCTTAAGAGCCATTAGTGCGCTTTTCAAGCCTTTTCTTTCAAGGTTTAACCCATTCTATGTACGGTAAACATTAATACGAGTCCATACTAGGGGAGTAAATAGCGGCGCGTACATAAGCCTAAGCGACTTAATGCTGATTCGCTTAATTAATGACGAATGTAAGATCTTAATGATAAGGAAATGTACAGATGTCATAAAGTGAGTTCATGATTAAATATCATAGGCGATTAACTAATCTTCATTTAATTATTTCAGATTAGTAAAGATCAACAACAGGACAGTATGGGTACATCTTCTTTATTAAGTCTTTGTTGTTTTTGCGGAATCTAAATCTTAGTTTGTTGACTGAATAGAAACAAACTCACAAAAAGGCCGTTTTTCACTCTTCTTATGTGAGTTCTACACAAACAAGTTATACTGCTTGCTTTGATATCACACAGACCTGACAAAAGAGCGTTCGTTTATAATTATTTGTGTCATTGCTGCTATTTGAAAACTTCTTTTTCATTGTAAGACTTAATCAAAATAATTGAAACTCGACTTAGCGACCGGAAATATAAAGATATCTAAAAATCGTCATTTTATGTAGTTATATCATATATGTGACAATCATAATTATGATATTTTATGCATTTAAAAGTTCATTTCGGCTTAACCTTAAAGAGATGATGAAATAACAATAATTATCAAATAATGACAGAAATTCAAATTTCAGTTTTGTGCATTTTCTTTACAGTGCAACCTCTCCAAAGCAACATCTTTTGGTAATAGCAAAAATATGTTGTTTTTGTTGAGAAGTTGTTGCTTTGGTTATATCGTGCAGTGGAGGTAAATTATACTGTCGTTGAAGGGAGGTTATTGCTCAAGAGAGGGCCGCTCTGGAGAGGTTGTACTGAGAGAGGGCCTCTCTGGAGAGGTTGTACTGAGAGATGGCCGCTCTGGAGAGGTTGTACTGAGAGATGGCCGCTCTGGAGAGGTTGTACTGTTCAAATGGTGTCTTGGTAACATCAAGGACTTATGTATGTATATAAGTCCTTGGTAACATTTATTATTTGATATATGAAGTAAACAAAAGTTCCATGTCAGTATCAATAACATCATTATAGGGAATTAACGCGGAAACAAGAAGTACATGTAGTTAATCCTTGTTTGTGTCATTTTCTGTTTAATTAGACATAGGATAAAACATCTTTTTTCATAAGCTACTAGTCGCATCATTTATTATTAATTAATATTAATTAATTAATTAATTAATTAATTAATATTATTATCACGTTTATCAACATAAACCTTTTTCATAACCCAGACATAACAGTATACACAGCAAATCTCTGAAAACTGGAATTCTAAAAAAATGGATTTTTTTCAAGTCACATTATTTCTCGGACTTCATCAAAAGTTCTCTGTAAGCCGGAATTTTAAGAAAACCTGACTTTTGTCCCAGTCCGGAATTCGTCCGGGTTTCAGGGGGGGTTGCAGCATTATGATAAGTCGATCGGTTGTTACACTTTCATTTAAAACGAAACCGTGATGTGAATCATTTAATTTATGAAAAATATCCGAATTTGACTTGGATTTGTTCCGTCACATTTATTACGGACCAGACTTCATTTTTGTTATAGGTCACCTTGTGCCCACCACATTTAAATATCTCTTTTTGAGTTTTTTCACGAACAAAACTCGCGATTTGAATCAAAATCAGTTATCCCGAATTAACGCATTATATTCATTTTAATTATTATCACGCCTTTTCTTTTTTGCAACTTTTCTACTCGATAATAGCGAAAATTGTATGCAGTCGAACCTGTGTTAGCGGGCACCTCCAAATAAAGCCACCCTGTGAATAAAGGCCATTATTTGAAAAACTGTCATTGATTATTCGGAACAAAATTCCGATTAAGGCCACTTTTTAATAAAGGTCACGATATGTCTTTCCAAAGGGTGGTCTTTGTTAACAAGTTCGAATGTATTTAATATATACAAGCCGGAAAAAACACACGAAATGTTCAGCAACAGCGAAGCGTGATTTATCATACCCTTATAAGACCCAGATTTCGGACATTTCGGAAGTCGCCGGTTATTATCGGATATTTCGGACAGTTGCCTATTATCATTTTCAAGTGGTCACAGATTGATCCCATTCACTATTTTCTTTATAGGCGTTCCCTAAATAAAACTATGTTGACATTGAATGGTCATACAATGAGTACTATCAACCTGAAGAGGTTTTATCACAATCGCAACAATATTGATGCTCGAAAATAAACACGTTCGAGAATTTTAAATAGCTACAAAATGTCACGCGCGGGTCACTTTTTATCCTACTTCCTAACACTGTCAATAAAACCAAAAAGGTGAATCGAGTACACATAGGAACATGAAAATGTCGTTCATTGTGGTCACCGGTGGTTAGAGTATCCATTATTGAGGGTATCATACCTACGTCAATATTGGTTCATTATTAAAGGTGATTGTTCTCGTATATATAAGGTGCCGTAACATCATGCTTATAGAATAAATACACAAAAGGCGGTGTATGTCCGTTATACGTTCTCGGAATGTTCCATTAAAACCAAAAATGTAAACCCTATGATTAAATTTGCGGCAACTTAAACCGTACTTTCTGCAATCATAACCCTTAAATAACCCATATGTTCGCATATTTCTTCAGCTAAACAAGCAATTAAACGTAGAAACAGCCGTACAGTTTTTTTTCACTAAGTACTGAAAGTACTGTCGGAAGGTGATTTTTCCATACGAATCAAAAAAGGGAAATGTTTATACTAACGAACCGACTTAACATTGGGTTGACGCAAAAATAAAAGGAGTTGGTCGGGTGACTACGGAATCCAAATAGGGCCACAGCGATCTCGCCCCGCGCCTTTTTGACTGGCTTTACAGTGTAAATTGGCGAGAAAAAAAGACGCGAGATTGTAACATGACATGTCGCGTTATTTTTTCTTAGGCCAGTCAAAAAGGCGCGGGGCGAGATCCCAGTTGCCCCATCCGTATTATGTTCTAGTCTAATCAGAGTGCTAACTGCGTCATTCAAGCTTCGTTTTTTTTTTGTCTTTTGACCAAATAATAGCAATGATAAGTTGTTGCTAAATTCCTTTTGTACTACAAATGAACGTGTACCTCGATAATGGCATACGTTATGATCCAGCCTTTCTGTGTTACGTTTTGAAATTGACATTTCAAGAAAAGCATTATGATTAAGATAATAAACGCGTAGATTGATACTTATTATAGTTATAGACACTTAATTGTAACTGGGAAAATCTTGTACGTATCAACATTCAGCTCTACAAAAAAGTAAACATGGATCCCTTTGCAATAATTATATACAAGTAAATAAGGTTTATACGTATGTATTGCATATTAGTATAAGTTATTATAAAATGCCAAATAATAAGTGTGCGTGCGTGTACGTGAGTGTGTGTGCGTGCGTGCGTGCGTGCGTGTGTGAATCTGCAAAAGGCCATAAGTAAGAAACATAAATAGCGTCACGAAAATTACCGGAATCGTCATCAAGTGCATACTCTACGAGGACAGCGATTGGTCAATAAAACAGTGACGTAAAATTGGGCTGAACAACATGACGTGTTTCCGGTATTAAGGTCATTGGTTTAGATTCATTACAAAACAAAAACGGATAATTAATTATCAGTCTTTACCACATTATAGGTCACAAGATGAGATCAAACAATAATCGCGTGTATTCATTAGCTGTAATCCAAAACACTACCATGATGTATTTAATACACTCAGTTACCTCTAATTAAATACCGCTTAGAAAGAAAGATTACGCGTATTATACTAAAACCTTGATCCTCAATGATACAGTACAACCTCTCCAAAGCAACACTCTTTGGGAGTAGCAAAATTATGTTGTTGCTTAGAGGTTGTTGTTCTAGAGAGGTTAAATTATAGGGTAAATCTTGCAGTGGGAAAAATCATACTGTTGTCTAAGGGAGGTGTATCCTGAAGGGGGGGACACACTTGAGAAGTTGCACTGTACACTGAATAGAAGCAAGACATGAAATCAACAGAACGAAATCATGGTTACCACGTTAATCATACGGACATTGTAGAAACCAAACTTAACACTAATTCAACAAACATATTTAAATGTATCAAAGAACTGAAAGTACTATTAATTATTATGACATTTTTTTCACAATTTTGCTAATATATTTGGACGGCATCAAAGTAGTGCTGGAATCATGCCAAAGTACGTGTATTCTAATGAAATATTGAATTGTGCATGTAATGAAATACTGTATAGATAAGTTACAAAATGCAAATAAAATATCTATCAGTCTAATCTGGTCTATTAAGAGAAAGGATTCGGAAGGTACAGTGCGCACAAAAAAATACGTGTCTCATAAACCAAATTGGTTGGTCCGTTCAAGTTAAATACATTTTTTAAACATATTTTTACCCGACTATTCCGTTCAGTCCAATTAATAAGTTGCTGTCAAGTCACTGTATATATAAATCCGCAATTATTTATTTTCTTCAATAAAATCGGACCGAGAATTTACAACAAAAAATCGATTTTCTGCTTTCTATAGCCGTCACTCGCCTGAAGCGCATGAATTTTTATGCGGACCAAAGTACTATGTCTATCTACATCCGCCATACAATTGTTAAACTGGTTCCCGTTTCACGGTGCAGTGCAATTATAAGTAAGTTCAGTTTCCATGAGAACTTTCAGTTCTTTAATTATTATATGTGAACAAGCATTCATGACATCAGTTAAACCAGGTTTGCATAATCATTATTCAAAATTTATGATTAATGTGGTTTCATCGACGATTCACTAATTCTCTTATCCTTAACAATCGATATATTCTGTCTTTCCACAGACTAATTTAATTATTGCCTCAAGGTTGTCTACTTTTAAAGACCTTCAGTACTTTGATTCTACATGTTTTCCTTAAAAATCGTAGATACGAGATGATATTTACCAAACAGAATTAGTAAAGTATTATATCTGATCTTATTTCGTAATCTTATTAAGCAATAATTCATTGAATTGAATGAATAGCCAGATTTAATAACCTTGAAATTCAGATTAATTAAATCCGTAGGCAGTAGTAATACGTTCGTCAACTAAAACGAAAGGTCGTAGGTTCGAATCTATGCTCCATCTTCGAATATTTCTGGGACACATTTTCAGTTACCCCATCCAAACTACCGAGTCAAATACTGTGTTAAGAAATAGGGCTGTGGCGAGTATCCGAGTTCTCGGGTAATCACGAATCAAATTGAAAAATCGAGTATGAATAATCGTCATTACTAAGATTCGTGGTTCGCGATCTTGTTTTTTAACAAATTAAAAGTGTATTCTTTGTTTTTAAACCTTAAAAATCCCTTTTCTCTGAATAAATAGTGTCTCATCATGGATTACTTTGTTTGCCAAGAGATCCAATCGGTTCTTTCATTTGAAATTTGAAATAACGATGCTGATAAATCTATTCATTGGAAGGGAGAACGTATAAATTTCACCCACATAAGAATTTATGTTGCTTTTCTTCCATAATTTCTGCAGGAAATTAAATTCAGCTATCTTCAGGACTGCAATTTTGAAGTTTTAGATGGGTATCTTGATAACAAAAGATTCGTGATTCGATTTGTGGATCGTAAGTGTTGAATCGTGTATTGGATCGGATCGCCACTTACCCAACGATCCACAGCCGTATTTAGAAATCACAGGAAAGAGATGAGGCGTATATCGGTGCTTTACACCAGGCATGATAAAGGACCAGGAAGAACTATCAAAATACACAGGTCCTGTATAGTGGTTGTCATGATGAACTATCATATGTTGTTTGATGATTGTGGCTAGAAATGTTTTGATTTTATAAGCAACTGGTTTGGTACAAGCAGATATACAGAAAAACCGACAGACTAAACAAACACACAGACAGGCCTGCACATAAGACCAAAATGAAGCTTCGAACTCAATCCGTTCACGAGTAATATAACAGCATTATAACAAATTGTCACATATTCCACCTTTTCAACCGATATATTCATAAAATGTAAGAAGGGCGTATAACCTTTTTAGTGCGGCCACAATTATTCCTACCAAAATAAATCGGGGCAAATGCTAGCATTCCTTGAATGATTTCTCGTGAACGGATTTAGTTAGAAGCTTCATTTTGGTCTTATTTGCGCAAAATCTATGCCCGAAACCACTGCAAACTTTGTTTTAAAGAAACAATGTTTAATAATTTTGCGTTTTGTGGAGGCGCTGCGCAAGAATAAAACGCCTTTGTTTAGTATATTATTTTATCAGTTGAACGGGATCAATTTTTTTCATTTAAGGTTATTAGATGTTATTAGAATTTTACCATCAAAGGTCAGTAACTATATACCACCCGTGAATAAATCTGCAGATTAAAATATTAGGACCACGTTGGCAATGCGTTCAGGGCCAGTATATTGGGTTAATGCTATTGTACTAGCATTACGCCAAAATATGTACACCGATTAAACCGGAATAGTCCTGTTTTTATTTCACACAGCGACGAATGCGTCTAAAAGTACAATCCAAATACGTTTTAAGTTTTAGATACTGTGTGATATTTTTTGCTTATTAATTTGGGTTTAACTATTTTTCAGTTATATACGGCAGCTGATTCTCCTAACAATTTTTACAGGACGGTATTCTATGGAACGCCTTGACTGTCTTATATTAGCAAATATTTCGATATAATGTCAATATCACTGAACATAAATGCATGCGACCACTATATAATGGCAAAATCTCTATATATAAATATAAAAATTAATATATAATGACAGAACATTAATATATAAAGATATAATTTCTTTATATGTAGATAAAACATTGATATATAAAGGCATAACTTCATTATATAAAGGTAAAACATTAATATATAAAGGCATAACTTCATTATATAAAGGATATAGAGATTTTGCCATTATATAGTGGTCGTATGCATTTATGTTCAGTGATATTGACATTATATCGAACTGTTTGGTAATATAAGACAGTTAAGGCGTTCCATAGTATTCTAACCAGAAGTAATTTACCCTTCCAGAAGAACCGACAAATTCTCCACATATGAAAGAGTATGCTCTGTCGCGACTGGCAATCGAACCCGAAACGCCGGGTTATAAATCTAGCGCACTAACGACTGGACCACGGCCGCGTCCTGTGAGATTATTACCCCGTTGGATCTTGCCAGAAGTAAGACGCATTAGCCTTTAATGAACCAGAATATAGATTTGTGAATTTCGTTCGAAACCTCGAATATTCTGTCAATAAATAGGATTTGTAATAAAATGCATACCTATTCAGTGTAACCCTGTGTTTACCTTAATACGTTCTTATCATGTCGTACCAAATGCATAAATTATCGATTGCATCAGACACGTAGCAGATATATATGAGAAATGTCGATTTTAGCCGCTCTAGATATTCTTATCATTAAAGTAGCATTTATGTATGAGTAATACTTAAAAATTCATTAGAGTGATATTCTGTATTTAATGGAGCTTATAAATTATGACAAGACACCGAGATCTTCAGACCAGACCAGAACGGAGCAGACCAAAAAAAGAACAGAACATGTCACAGCGGAACAGAGAAGAGCAGAACAGAGAAGAGAAGAGCAGAACAGAGCAGAGAAGAACAGAGCAGAGCAGAATAGAACATAGAAGAGCAGAACAAAGAAGAGAAGAGCAGAATAGAACATAGAAGAGCAGAACAGAGCAGAGAAGAACAGAGAAGAGCCAATTAGAACAGAGAAGAGCAGAACAAAGAAGAGAAGAGCAGAATAGAACATAGAAGAGCAGAACAGAGCAGAGAAGAACAGAGAAGAGCAGAATAGAACCGAGAAGAGCAGAAAAGAGCAGAGAAGAACAGACTAGAGCAGAATAGAACATAGAAGAGCAGAACAGAGCAGAGAAGAACAGAGAAGAGCAGAATATAACAGAGAAGAGCAGTACAGAGCAGAACAGAATAGAACATAGAAGAGCAGAACAGAGAAGAGCAGAATAGAGAAGAGAAGAATAGAACAGAGAAGAGCAGAACAGAGAAGAGCAGAATAGAACAGAGAAGAGCAGAAAAGAGAAGAACAGAATAGAACAGAGAAGAGAAGAACAGAGCAGAGCAGAATAGAACATAGAAGAGCAGAACAAAGAAGAGAAGAGCAGAATAGAACATAGAAGAGCAGAACAGAGCAGAGAAGAACAGAGAAGAGCAGAATAGAACAGAGAAGAGCAGAACAGAGCAGAGAAGAATAGAACAGAGAAGAATAGAACAGAGAAGAGCAGAATAGAACAGAGAAGAGCAGAACAGAGAAGAACAAAATAGAACAGAGCAGAGAAGAACAGAGCAGAGCAGAATAGAACATAGAAGAGCAGAACAAAGAAGAGAATAGCAGAATAGAACAAAGAAGAGCAGAACAGAGCAGAGAAGAGCAGAACAGAGCAGAGCATTACATATAAGAACAGAACAGAACAGAGAAGAGCAGAATAGAGCAGAGACGATCAGAATAGAGCACAGAAGAGCAAAACATATAAGATCAGAACATAGCAGAATAGAGCAGAGAAGAGCAGAACATATAAGACCAGAATAGAACAGAGAAGAGAAGAACAGAGCAGAGCAGAATAGAACATAGAAGAGCAGAACAGAGCAGAGCAGAGAAGAATAGAACAGAGAAGAGCAGAATAGAACAGAGAAGAGCAGAACAGAGAAGAACAGAATAGAACAGAGACTAGCAGAACAGAGCAGAGCAGAATAGAACAGAGAAGAGCAGAACAGAGCAGAGCCGAATAGAACAGAGAAGAGCAGAATAGAGAAGAGAAGAATAGAACAGAGAAGAGCAGAACAGAGAAGAGCAGAATAGAACAGAGAAGAGCAGAACAGAGAAGAACAGAATAGAACAGAGAAGAGAAGAACAGAGCAGAGCAGAATAGAACATAGAAGAGCAGAACAGAGCAGAGCAGAATAGAACAGAGAAGAGCAGAATAGAACAGAGAAGAGCAGAACAGAGAAGAACAGAATAGAACAGAGACGAGCAGAACAGAGCAGAGCAGAATAGAACAGAGAAGAGCAGAACAGAGCAGAGCCGAATAGAACAGAGAAGAGCAGAACAGAGAAGAGCAGAATAGAACAAAGAAGAGGAGAACAGAGAAGAGCAGAATAAAACAGAGAAGATCAGAGCAGAACAGAGCAGAGCAGAATAGAACAGAGAAGTGCAGAATAGAGCAGAGAAGAGCAGAACAGAGCAGATCATTACATATAAGACCAGAACAGAACAGAGAAGAGCAGAATAGAGCAGAGACGATCAGAATAGAGCACAGACGAGCAAAACATATAAGATCAGAACATAGCAGAATAGAGCAGAGAAGAGCAGAACATATAAGACCAGAACAGAGCAGAGAAGAGCAGAACAGAGCAGAGAAAAATAGAACAGAGAAGAGCAGAACAGAAAAGAACAGAGCAGACCAGAACAAACGGAGCAAAACAGAACAGAACATGACAGAGCAGAGCAGAACATATCAGAACAGAACAGAGCAGAACTGAGCAGAGCAGAAGCTACAGAACTAAGCAGAGCAGAACAGAACAGAACTGAGTAGAACAGAGCACAAAAGAACAGAGCAGAACTGAGTGGACACAACAGAACAATGCAGAGCAGAGCAGACCAAAACAGAACTGAACAGAGAAGAAAAGAGCAGAGCAGAGCATAGCAGACCAGAACAGAACAGGGCAGGGCATGTATCACCAATGTATCGTTTTATGTATAAGTATAAGATATTCTAATATTTGATTTTCCATCAATATAAGGCAGCTTCATATTCAATTCATAATTCCTCTATTACGAACGTGTTCAGTTGATAGACAAAAATCACTTTAATTTCATTATTCCAGTACAACTTGGGTATCAGAGGGCTTCAATAACTCGACTATGAAGTATCAATTACACGCCGTCAATAAAATATGAAATACTGACACAAACTTGAACAAGCGTAAAACGACGTATTGTTTAATCATTAAATACTTTGTACAGATCTATTCAAATGAAAACTCTGACAGATTACGCTAAGGACAATAAAAGCAGAGATCATTTAAACTGACATTTGATCTTGCTAACGAGGCTCGAAATAAATCAATTATAATCATTCGTCGCTGTCATTTTTTATTTCATTTATTTCGTTACTCGTGGTTTATCATTTCGCGTTAGGCCAAAAAAATAAATATTTAGTTTTCGTTAAAGTCCTTAAAAGTACAGGAACAGAACAGAATTTTTATTTCAGACTTATACAAAAGTACATCGTCTTATCAGGATCGATAGAACTGAAATCAAATGCTTTCTTTTCAGAACAGAGCAAACACGGTATTTGGCTCGGTAGTGGTGATTGGGGCACTATAAAAGCTTTCGTAGTCGCGTTTCGAACACATAACCCTTCGATTGGTAGTCAAGCGCGTTACCACTTAGTCTAGATCATCGATGCACCCCAGTCAAATATTGAATTGGATCAGTCTTCTACAATACAATCCTAATTTCTAGTCCCAATGAGTAAAGTACACGTTGGAATTATGCCCACTTTCAAGTAGGATCATTTACATATATATATTCATCCGACTTCGATGTGATATTAGCTCGGTTTTGTATTGGAAAGGGCAACATAAAATGGTGGTGTTTACGACTAATCCGCCCGATCGAACATAGTTTGGCGGCGACTCTAAAGATATTAACAACAAAATCCGGGCCAAAGAACGGACTATTTTAAAGACGAATAGTACCTCAAAAGTACAAAAAGTGTTTTGCGTTACACTTTTGCCAGATCTTAGAAATAAAATTGGATCTCGCGGCCCATTGTTTTCAACATTATAGAAAAACATTGTACATGTACAAACTCTCTTAGTATTGGGAACGCACGATGCATTCATGCGTACTCTAGCACCGGAAGTAGAGAGACCACCACCGCCACTATTACACAAAGCTTCATCTATGTATGAGGTAAGCAATATAAAGCCTACCACGTTGATATTAGTTCAAATTACACAACACAAAAAAGACTCCACCACAAACTACGAATACATTGAATTATGGCCACGTAGACAGACTATTCTTACCAGTAGTGCCTTACTGACATGTCAATACCGTGCGCTCTTAAAATGAATTGAATAAAAATATTGTGTTAATCCGGTATCTGAGTTAATTTAATGTTATTAAAGGTGATTTATTATTTTCATGTCAGTGCAAATTACACGCCGACACCGTTCTTTTTATTCTTTACCCTAGTTCAGCAAAAATGCGGTCAGATTCACGACCTATTTATTCGCGTTTTCTTTTTAATAAACCGAAGAAGTAGATCACGGACATACATGAAATAGTATTTGACAACTATTCGATAAAATATTGGACCATAAAGATGTCCATTCATACAGATAAAGACCATAGGAGTCTTCATTCAATATACTTCAAAACAGCAAGAGGGTCAAGTGGCCCTACGATGCTCACCTGAGAAACTAGATATGGCAATATCACTTATGAATTTGATGTAAATTTGCGCTGCAGTAAGTAAAAGATAATGAGATTAAGACTACATGTGACCCCTGTGGCGGGGCCAATTTTGACCCCAGGGACATTTTAGCAACTTTGCTTGAGGGTTTCAAGCCATTGGTGCTCACTGCCAAATATCTATAAGTTTTAACCTACATGTATGTGGTTTAAGAAAAGAAGAGTTTTTAAGTTTTTCCTTTAGGTTGCCATGGAAACAAGATTTCTGCATGGAATGACATTCTTTTAGCAACTTTCAATTTAAAAGATCAGTCCTGTAGAGTTTCTTCAACTTCGACACAACCGTTTCAGAGGAGAAGTCGTTTGAAGAATTGTGGACGGACGGACGACGGACAAAATAGTGCATGTATACTTATGAATACATCACCCTGAGCGTAAACGAGTTTCGCACAAGTGAGCAAACAAAGTTGAGCGTTCTTTATAAATACAAATATATTTGTTTAGTGGTCATATATCTTTGTTATCAAGTGAGTCCAGTGACCTAGGTTTGTCTAACTTCCTGTATTTTGATAACAAAAGAGATTTTATTATCAGTTTAACTTGAACTAAATGACCCAAAATGGTTATTTGAAAAGGTCACGTAATACAGCATGGAATTGGCATGTTCAGAGGGAGGGCTTGCGAAAGTCTTCGATTTGGGGCATTTTTATTATCAGCGAAAAAAATCAGTCCTATGCATATAGCACTTAATACAACGCAAACGAAAATGCGGCAATAATTAGATTTGGCCCCGAGGTTCAAAAGCTGAGAACAGTCTCTGAGCTCAAATCTCAATTCCATTCTCAAAGAAATTTGGTTGACAAGATTGAGCTGATTAATGCTTAATTATACATGTTCATGTCAATTATCATATTAGAACGGTCATAATCAAATATGAAACATAAAATGACAAGATATCAAATTGTTTTATAACATCGGGGCTAGTTCTCAATCCACATACATAAGTTTGTCCTAGACTTTTTGCATTTCCTGTTGGGCAGAGTCTAGCTTACCTTAGCCCGGTGGAAAGGCCGAGTTATAAGTGCAGTTTTTAGACAGTTTTGTAAGGACAGAAAACTATATTTATCTTATGACATCGATTGATTAAAGTTATTTGAGCTCGTACATCAACATTAAGTTACCCTTCAGTCCAAACTCGCATGATTGAACAGTAAATTACAATTATTGACACGTGGTATTTGTCAATGAGTTATGTTCATATATTTAGGCTATATTACAGGGAACTGCATAGTTGTATTCATTATTTAGCCAATTAACGCGAAAGGAGACGGATCAGCAAAAATGTTACAAAAATACGATTTAATCCATAGATCACTCTTGCTATGCGAATATGGAGAGAACAGTGTTGTAGGGCGCCGGACTCTTAACCCGGACGTTGCGGGTTCGAATCCCGTCAATGGCGGAATTTGACCGGAACCTTCACAATCCCTTCTTTCGGCGCGAGAACTGGTCAGAACTCAGGAAGCAGTCAACGAGAGTAGTCAATATAAGTTGTAAGAACTTGCACTACAAGCAATGTAAAACTAAACTAACTAAACCCATATACCGTAATAAACCTAGATTTCTCTCTAGTTAAGGTACATTTACATTTAACGGAAATTAAAGACATCGAAAATCCAAGCTTTAGAGACTTGGCTCGTAATTTATAGGGATTAAGAATGAAATTCATTGCTTTCGCCCCCACAACTTTAGGAAATAATCTGATGAATTCCCACCTCGTTTCGTTAAAATCTGTTTACACGTAGTATGTTAAATAAAAATGGCAACGGAAAATAAATGATACTGAACGTCATAATAGAAACAGTCAAACATGAAAATAAATGTCATCATTGGGGAAGACAAAATGCGGCCCTTATTGACGGATGGCCTTTATTCAGACATCATTTTGTTCTCAATAACCAATGACGATTTTTTTAACATGGCCGTTATGGACAGGAGACCTTTATTCGGAGATGGCCGCTGTACAGACTACGGTAAAACCTGGCTGATTTTGAGACCAAAAAACGGTCTTAATAATAAGATTTTCTCATTGATAACATGTAATACAGAATAAGTACAATCAAACGTGTGTTACCGATCACCTCCGAATAAAGGCCACTCTGTGAATGAAGGCCATTATTTGGTAAAAAATGACAATGATTTTAAGAAAAAAATTACTTCCGAACAGAGGCCACTTGTCAATAAAGGTCACGTTATGTCTTTCCCGGGGGTGGCCTTTGTTCACAAGTTTGACTGTATTGAAGATGGGTCTTGAATTTAGAGGTAGCTTTGATGATATGGTCTACATACCAAGGTGTAGATACTAGAGGTTTTATTACGAGTTGACCACATTCAGGTGTGCATGAACTACTGAAGGAAAGCACATGCCCACATGCAAAGCACTGCCATGTAAAATTTCATCAAATCCATTACACAGATGCATTCAAAAACCTGGCCCCGTGGTTATAAAACTCTAGATCGGTCTGCGAGCTTTAATCTAATAGCTTGTCTTTTAATGTTTCTATAAAGTTAATTACGACCAGGCAGTAATGAATGATATTACTGATGCTTTAGTCTGACAGCGTAATTGATCTGTTAATGTTTTTAAACATTGATCAGCCCTTTTTCCAATCTAATATTTTGGGAATTGAATTGGGATGTGAATTCAGAGACTGTATTCAGCTCATGGGTCGATATCACTTAACATAGCCCATAGATAATGTTAATATATTGTTTAACGACCCATCCGATAGCTATGGTCATTTCAGAGCCGCCCCCAGAGGGAGGCGATAAGATACAGGAGACCCGGGCATTTATTTCGAATAGTCTTTCCTGGTTCTTTATTGTGTCCGACGTAAAGCAATGGTACGCGCTTCATTGGTCTCCTTTGATTTGCTAAAGACAGGCACTAGGCTCGGTAGTTTGGATAAGGAAACTGATTAGTCATCCCTGAAATACTAGTATCGGAAGGCGGAGTCAAGATTCGAACCCACGATAGATAGGCGGAGTCAAGATTCGAACCCACGATAGATAGGCGGAGTCAAGATTCGAACCCACGATAGATAGGCGGAGTCAAGATTCGAACCCACGGTAGATAGGCGGAGTCAAGATTCGAACCCACGATAGATAGGCGGAGTCAAGATTCGAACCCACGATAGATAGACGGAGTCAAGATTCGAACCCACGATAGATAGGCGGAGTCAAGATTCGAACCCACGATAGATAGGCGGAGTCAAGATTCGAACCCACGATAGATAGACGGAGTCAAGATTCGAACCCACGATAGATAGGCGGAGTCAAGATTCGAACCCACGATAGATAGGCGGAGTCAAGATTCGAACCCACAATAGATAGGCGGAGTCAAGATTCGAACCCACGATAGATAGGCGGAGTCAAGATTCGAACCCACGATATTTACACATTTGTAGTCCATTGCGTTACCACCAAACCTCCTATCTAGCACCTCGGCCCATAGGTAAACTATTCTTCATTTAGTGTCCATATCCCAATGACTAAGAAGGGAGCACCAGAAAACAGCGCCACCTCTGCAAAGCAACACTCTTTGAAGTATAGCAAAATTATGTTATTGTTGAGAGGTTGTTGCTCTAGAAAGGTTAATTTATATAAATCGTGCAGTGGGAAAATTCATGTTGTTGTTGCAGGGAGGTTATTGCTCAAGATAGGGCCGCTCTGGAGAGGTTGTACTGTAAACCTATTTTGGTCCGTTCTGTTATCATAGGGTGCGAACAAAATAACCAGCGTTTATCATAAGTAAGAACGCAACCGACACAGCTAGGTTATCGTTTGACACACATTCTCATGGTGAGCGCAAAAAAGCAAAGTTTCAATTTAAGGCAAGTTTCATTAAAAAGTAATTTATTGACGTGAAAATAGCAACGTCTATAAACCAGGCCACTAATGTAAATTAGAAATGCATTAATAAGACACGGAGAGTAGAGTTGCCTCGGTGTAAATAGCTGACATCAATTAGTTTTATAAGGTTACGTTATCTTCCCCCAAGAAGGCTCTCGTGGTTTAAATATAACATGAAGTTAATAGTTGGGTTCTATTTTGGAGTATTTTTTATCTCGTTTCAAAAGGAAACTTTACATCTAAAGATTATTTTAAGATAATCTTGTATAACATCTAGTCACCGTGACATTGTGACATTTCAAACACCCTGGTTAAACGTTGAGTTGATGAGGATGATCTTTGGAGGGGGGGGGGGGTACACATGGGCAGACCCACCCCCTTTCCGTTGGTTAGCTGTGTAGCTACTTAGTAGATAACTTTACATGTGGCGCCCCGTTTTGACGTTTGATACCAGTGCAGTTAGTAAAAGAATAACCGAAAGAACAATGGCTTGTTGTATATACATTTACTGACTGCGTTCTGAAGCTATTGCATAGCGGAGTGAATTAACTATTAATATTTAATACGATCACTTTCACTCTGTACGTATAGATCGATAAATGTTAGTTTTATGCGTCAATTCATGCCTCTGTGAGTTATTGTTTGAAAATTCGAATAATAAGTTCAGCGCACTCACCACTGAGACGTGGCTTACACTGGGAATAGACAGATACTACAATAAAACACATATGTAGTGAGCTAATCCATCCCCCCAACCACAAAGACTCTTCATGATTTTTATATACGATGTTGTGAAGTTTGTATTCAGAGAGGTAAATATTCGAGTGCCTATCAGTTCACTACAACCATGTTCGACTGTATTGTACATCTATTTTATACAGTCAAACCTGTGTTAGTGGCCACCTCTGATTAATGGCCACCCTGTGAATAAAGGCCATTCTTTTAAAAACGGTTATTGATTACATAGAACAACATGACCTCCGAATAAAGGCCACATGTTAATAAAGGCCACATGTGTGGCCTTTGTTAACAGGCTTGACTGTATATACTATAGTCCATATTCTGAAATTAATAATGCCCAAATAATCATCAAGGATACGCTTTGTATGTAAGTTAATGAAATTCATTATTGTGTGGTCTAACATGTATACAGTGAAGCCGCTGTTTACGTCCATTTCAAACTAAGGAACTCCTAGTTATAACGACCGTTTAATTTCAGTCAAATTTTCAGTTTTTACTCTTTACATATCATTGATTACCTCAATTCAAAGTCCATTTAGTCTTAAAGAAGCTACCATTATAATATCGAGGATTTTGTATACATTTAAACCTGTGTAAGTGGCCAACCTATGAATAAAGGCCTTCCTTTAAAAACTGTCATTGATTATTTAGAACTAAATCATTTTCGAATAATAGCTACCTGTCAATAAAGATAAACACTTTTAGGTGCTAACTATACAAAAGAATATCCCATGTTTTCCTTAAAATCTGAAAACATGTATAATGTTTCAGACACATACCTGTATATACACTGTATAGAAGATTCCATACTGTAAATAAACAACTTATTGTACCGGTACTATAAATATACATGTATGTATAATGTATATTATTTTTGACAGTTTACCAAAAAAGATCGATACAATTGCGTAAAAAACATTACAAAACCAATTCATATATATATTCATCGATTGAAATTAAATCGAACAACTATCGATATTAGTCGTTAATTTATTCATATGTAATATATTGTATTGCATACATTTGTCATTAAAAAAATATTAATTTTAAGACAATCGATATAATATAATATAAGAAGTAAATAAATACCTTTAAATCGTTCCTTTCAGTTTGTGTGCATTTGCGATAAATATATAAATCCTTTTATTAATAGTGTAGTTTGTTATAAGCTCCGCTAGGTTACAACGAGACAACGTGATTACTTAAAATCTATTGAACATGTATTAATCCGCTTTCGTTCGACGCTGCGCGGTCACTGAGGCGATTTCTTTGCGAACTCCTTGTTTATATGTGTGGGACTTTTAACACAGTTACAGGTGGCGCACTGTTCAAACTCTATTTTACATTTAACCTCATTTGAATAAACATTTATTAAGGTAAACTGTTGCCATTGAAATATAAAATAATTTTATGCATTTCACGGAAATTAAAGATGTACACGACCCGGTATCCAATTATAACAAACTATCAAAATACGATAAATTACTTTTTCGAAGTTTTGTTGTCATAAATTATACAACCGCCCAAACTTCGTGCTGCATCCTTTTATCTCGTATTGATAATAATCCGAAGGATTTATAAAGTTCATACAAATTTAAGGATGACGAAGACTTCTTATAAAGAGAATGGCCTCCAGTTTTATTCCATTCATTTAAGACATACTGTAAATTAAATCAAGACCAACTGTTAATTAAGACCATCTCTGAATTAAGACCGTCTGTGAAATAAGACCATCTGTGAAATAAGACAGCCTGTGAATTAAGACCACCTGTGTATTAAGACCATCAATGAAATAAGATCATCTGTGAAATATGACAGCCTGTGAATTAAGACCATCTGTGAAATATGACAGCCTGTGAATTAAGACCATCTTGTGCATTAAGACCATCTGTGAAATAAGACCATCTGTGAATTCATACCATCTGTGAATTAAGACCATCTATTAAATAATACCATCAGTGACATAAGACCATCTGTGAATTAGAACAACCTGTGAGTTAAGACCAGAATCATGCAAAGACAGATTACATGTATTTTCTTAATACATGAATTTGTAGTTCATTTGATCCTCATACTAAAGACACCCTTCTACAAAGACCAAGTTTAACCACCTTAAAAGTTAGATGTTATCTACAAATATGAATCACTCACTATCATCAGAGAATGATTTAAATGATATTAGAGCTGAGCGCAGGTAGTTATATTCTGTTACAAGTAGCCAACTCCATATATTTATAAAACAAACATATCATAAACACAAACACGAATGTCTGTTTCAGTTTTACGCCCTTTTTCAACAGTCATAGTCATATCACAGGTAACTGTATCATGAATAGATTATAAAAATATGAAAAAAAAATTGAAAAAAAAAATTGAAAAAAAATGTTTATTAATATGTTGACATATTAATAAAAAAAAATTTCAAAATTTTTTTTTTCCTATTTGTATAATCTATTCATGATACAGTTACCTGTGAGTCGTATGAGACGGACAGTTCACCTAACTATCGTTCCTGAGAAAACGAGTTCAAAATGTACCAGACTCCCATTCTCCGTAAGCAACTACCTACTTTCTCACATAAAGAGACATGGTCGGTAACTGGTCTCGAACACACGACCATCGATCGATCAGTGAGATGTTACAGTGATTTGAAATCAGTGACATTAACCACTTGACCACAGAGGCGGGACTCATGAATGTAAATGTGAAATATAATTACAAATATATAGATGTGTATCATTTATGTTTCAATTTATTGACTGATTCGTCCGTCCGTCTGTCCGTACGTACATACGTTTGAGTTCAAGTATTTAATAAAAGCAAGACAGATGAGTTCAGTTTCATCTAATTATATGTAAAACAGAATGTTTGAAAGTAATTTTACACGAACAGACTAATTCGGAAACAGCAATATAAAGTATATTCAGAAGAACGGCGCAAAAAGTAATTGAAATCCAATATTTCTCCTTTAGATTGAGATTCGATATCAATGGAGCTGATATAAACCATTTGAGAAATGAATGATCAAATAAAAAATGAATTAGAAAAAAAAACTTAATAATGTTATAATGGGGCTATCTATTTCGAATTCCCACGAAGTTAATTTTAAAAACATTTAGTTTTTGTTAAATAGACAATTTAACTATCTGTGGTTTGATATCAAAACGATACATGATACCACCATATCAAATATACGATTAGAACGACGTCCCTTACGTTAGGCAAAACCAAAGAATTGTTCGTTTTTATTATCGCAATTCGGATAGATGACAATTGAACCCATTCAGACTACATCGTTACAAACGTTCAGGGTCCGTATTCACAAAGCATCTTAAGATTTTCTTTAACTTAAGTCGAATTTTTTACTTACGTGTCAATTTTTTTCATTGTAAAAGTTTGTAAACCAGTCATCAAAAGTCACGGTGAAAATGAATCATCATTTTCATAATTGGCATCTTTAGAACAAAGATAAAATTATATGTCATTTCCTCCTTTATATTAGGTACAAAAGAGTTCAGGAAAGAGTCGAATTTAAGGAAAAATATAACTTAAGTAAAAAAATTACTTAAGATGATTTGAGAATACGGACCATGGTCGTTTACAATTAAAAGCTGAAATTTAATCTGATATGCTTAGTTTGCCTCTCTGGGACATGCTACCACTGTTAAGGACCACAATGGAAACAAGAGCTGTATCTTTTCTCTGTAATCTTTGTTATCAATAAGTACATGTATGTCATTCTTATTTCAAATCACTGGTATTCTATATTTAAAATTCTAGTGCTATATGCAACTGTGTTTTAGTAAATATTTAAGTAAAACGTATATTGTATGTAACAATTTATTAATGTAGGCCTATGCTGTGAGCCATCATGTGTTACCTCTGCCGAAATAAATCTATCAGCCATCAGCATTGCGTAGGCCTGTGTATATATAAGAGATCGGCTAAAACCGAGCCACAAACGCACCGTTGCAGTCTGAGTCATAGACCAGTGTAAAGGGAAGGACAAGAGACTGTGTGATTTAGTGAATTCTTGCCTATATGAGATTGGGTATGGTTTTTAGGATCTCGAACAGATGAGAATATGCGAGATCTCGTGCGGGTGAGAAATGTACAGGATCTCGTGCTGACGAAAATGGACGGGACTTGTGCATGTGAAAATGGGAGGGGGTCTCGTGTAGGTGAGAAATGAGTGGGTCTTGTGCAGGTGAGAATGTTCGGGATCTCGTGCAGGTGAGAATGATCGGGGTCTAGTGCGGGTGAAAAATGACGGAGTCTCGTGCGAGTGAGAAATGACGGGGTCTCGTGCGGGTGATAAATGACGGGGTCTCTTGCGGGTGAGAAATGACGGGGTCTCGTGCAGGTGAGAAATGAAGGGGTCTTGTGCGGGTGAGAAATGACGGGGTCTCGTGTGGGTGAGAAATGACGGGGTCTGGTGCGGGTGAGAAATGACGGGGTCTCGTGCGGGTGAGAAATAACTGCGTCTCGCGCGGGTGAGAAATGACGTACAGGATCTCGTGTAGGTGAATATTTACGGCTCTCGTGCATGCAGGTTAGAATGTGTACTCAGGCGAGAGGGATATGTAAGACCTCATTTGGATATGTTTTGTGAATAAAATATTAACCCTTCAAGACAAACACTTTTTCAGTCCTGGTCTTAAATAATTTACGAGTCAACACCCCTGCAGTTTCAATATGTCAATCACCTTTCGAAATTTCTTTCGAGAGAAAGAGTGAAGTATTGACGGCTTTATTAAAATGGTTACAAGTCACAAAATGGGCCAGATTTATTCGAACATTGACCTTAGTATATCATGGTTCATTTTTACATGTCTTCACTAAAATTAATATCAACCATGGTTTCATCTATCATATATATCTTATTTTCTTTTGGGAACAAAATTGATGTCTACTTTCGCCCAATTGACTACTGTATCAACTTGGTTTACCAATCTGTACAAACACATAATACTTAGAATCCAAAATATGGACAATGCGTTTAAAGTGCTTTATGTCTGTTTTTGGTAGTATTCTAACCTAAACGGATTTCCTGGATTCTGTACCACTACGTACCTTGTACTCCACAAGTGACTGTTAACTTTTCCACAAGTCAGGATTAAGTCCACAGCTTTCCTAGGCCGTCACTCGCTTGGCGCGCATGAATTCTGGTGCGGACCAAAGTACTACGTTTTTCTTCATGCGCCATGCAAATGTGAAACTTGTTCCCGTTGCTTGTTGCAATGCAAGTCTATGTATGTAAAGTTCAGCTTCCATGGCACTTTTAGTACTTTGATTTTTAAGTATCTTTCTTGAAGTGTATAAAGCTATTTCTGACAGTCCTATTATTGGCAGAATAAGTATTTGTATGTGATGATAATCATACCCAAATACCTTATTTATTTTGTTAAATTCAAATAATGAATACTGGAAGTGTCATGTAAATTTTAATAAGCAACTATATATAAATAGAAATGAAAGGGAGATAACTTGGAAATTTAAAACAACGAAATAAAACATTTTCAATGTTAAATCAGGCATAGTTTTCCTCATTAACAAAGTTAATACAAAGTTGTTAATATTTCTTTTTGTGACAGCGTGTTGGGCATGCCCGAATTCACCAAACACTGCTTGTATCGTTAAACAGTGGAATAAAATGTTAGGGAAATTACTTTGTCCTGAAAACTTGTTACAACCGGTACCATTTTATTGGGTTAAATTACAGAGACAGTTTTTAAACTTTATCTGATAAAACATTATGAGGTTATGAAAACAACGTGATTTTACACTTTTTGAAAAAAAAATAGAATACTATCTTTAAATTGAACTTCCATTGTTTCGTCTAAAAATCGGATTTTACCCTACACCCGACCAGTCGAGAGGTGCCACCGTATGAAAAGGTATCTCCGTGACAGTGCTTGTAATGAATTATACACATGTACGATACATTAGGCACTACATTCAATTAGGAAATACTTGTATTAGTTATCGTTCATATTTTGAATTTTATGCGATATATCACAAGCGACGCGAAGCGGAGCGCAGTGATATGTCGCATAAAATTCAAAATATGAACGATAACTGATTTACAGTTTGTCTTAACTTCTGTACATACAGAATAATAAGTGACGTATTTTCTTCCTATCAGGTTCTAGGCACATTTTATGCGATATATTTTTTCAAATTTCAAATGAAATGCGGGCATTTCATTGGACGAGAAATTAGGACAAATTGTAAATCTTTTTACAACTAATCTGGTCGATTTTGTTTTGTGATCCTCTACGAACTTCATTAGCCTTCTATTGATAGCCTGCTTGGCATTTGACTATTTACGTTCATACCACATTAGAACCGCGCAAACTGCCAATGAATGACGTCATCACTATACCTGACAGTAGGTTCCATTCGGATCCATCACTTCAGTAAATTGTGTTCGTTCTAGCCTCATTGTCATTATGTAGAGAATTCGTGAATTATTGGCCAGGTTTGAAAGAAGCTAATTACGCCCGAGCCATTGGTATTTTAGCACAACTGTATTCAAAGTTTCCGTTAACATACTTAAGTACATCAAAGTCTGAAAAGTACATATACTTCATAACCATGTGACCCGAAACTCATTTAGTTCCCTTCTGATACTTAAAATGCATGTTTGTTGGTAAATTGTAGCATCTTTTTGTCTCTAATGCACTTATAATATATTTGTAAAACTGATAGTATCTGTGGTGTTATTTCTTGTTTTACAAGGAGACGTTGACAGATATGCCTCGGACATAATAGGCAGTCCGCCATCTTGTTGCTGTTGTTCACGTGCTACCTCCATCATGGTTGAGCCTAGGAATCCTACGACAACAAAATGGTGGCCTGTCTATCATGTCCGAGGCACTTTTCTATAGACAAACGCCGAGGAGTTCCGATTGTGGACAGACGGGTGAACTTCCGGTTAATAGACGGACGACGGACCGGACATCCGGGTATATATATCTGAGATTTTCCACGGTTAATGATAAATGTCATGCAGGACAAAAATATAAAAAAGCAATTTAGATAGACCAACTAACCTGAAATTTGTTATCAAGGAATTGATCTTGTGTCAATTTTACTTCTTCATGTGTAACACTTGTAATTCCAACGGATTTGTATTACGCGCGACATGGTTTTTGTATAACTTAACGTCACAAAAACACGTGATTAACGATTGTATTTTATTGATGACAAAAATTACGCAACTTTGAAGTTTTTTTTTCTAACACCGTAAGTATCACATTACTAAAAAACTATCAAAACGCATGTTGAATTAATTAAAGCACCAGTTCAGTTTTCAGCTCTATTCATAGTAATATATTTTAATGATTCACATTTTCCTGGTTGTCACAAAACTATGACCAGTAAAAAATACCTACTTGTCACTTTTCTGTCACTTTTATCGCCAAACATTACACTATACCATGATAACCACTGACACACAATCATTATGAATAAATGTTTTCGATGAGGTGAATTAATTTTGTTTATTTATTTTCATGGGAGTGTAACGCCATTTTTCAATAATTTTTCAGTTATATACATGTAGCTTCTCCAGATTTGGATGAAAATCGACAAATTTTGATAGAAGGGTATAAATTGCTGCGACTGGGAATCGAACCTGGACCGCCGGATTACAAATCCAACTTACTAAACCACTGCATGGACTACAGCCGCGGCTTGAATTAATTCTGTATCACTGATTTTTCCAGTACAGTAAAATTGGTTATGGTGAACTTTTCCTTTAATTTTTTCGGTTGTTGATAGCTGTGGTTATTCCAAAAGCAGCCACAGAAAGAGGGGAGATAAGATACAGGAGATCCGAGCATTTAAATATCCCTATTATTTTCGAAAAGCTTTTCTTGCTTCTTTATCGTGTCCGGTGGTAAGCACCGATACATGCCTAATCCGTTACTTGTAATTTCTAGACACAGCACTTGGCTCAGTAGTTGGGATGGCGACACTGAAAAAGCGTCCCTGAAAAATTCGAAATACGGAGCCCAGAACCGAACCCACGACCTTTCGTTTAGTAGTCCAGCGATTTACCACTCGACCACCCCGTAAATATGATAGAATAAGTTTATTGACTTCAATTAGAACCAGTATGGGTAAGTCCGAACCAATGGAACACAAACAGAAAAAGGTGTTTGTCAAATATGGATGCTCCCTAAACGTCAACTGGATAGTAATTTCGACTTGTGCTCAACCTCCCAACCTAATCTGAAGGTCATAGGTCAAATTGTTCTCTAGTTATTTCTAATGCCTTTGAGTTGTTCACTATCACATTGACCTCAAAATCTGAATAGGGGTCATCTACATAGTGACTAACCTCCCAATCAAGACTGTCGACTTTAGGGTCAATCGTTTTCTAGTTATTGGTCTGACAAGGTTTCAGTTTGAAGGTCACTGACCTTGACCTTTGCCCTACTACCTCAAATTCAATAGGGTCCATCTACATGTGGTGTCCAACCTCCAAATCAAATCTGAGGACTGTAGGCCGAATATTTTTGGTTGGACAAGTAATAACCCCTGCTTCTTCGGGGGCTTAATAATGAACAACAAGCTAGTGATGTAATAAATCTGATATTTATTTTTTTCATAATTATATCACATGTGGAATGAATTCCATATAAAAAATAAAATCTTGAAAAATAACGTAAATATAATTATAATAATATCTAAGTCACATGCTGAATTATAAGGGTTTAAAATGGTAAAACTTGAAAACAGGGCTCCATGGTCAAATCTTTTTGATCAACATTCTCAAAATATTTATGATGAAATCATTTAATTGCTCATACAGGCATTAAGTATTATGTACAACTGGCGTTTCTCCTTCAGCCAAAACAAATACAAAAGAATGGACATGAGATTTTTTTTTATTTCTTAATTTCTGACTGGAGTCAAAACTTAAATAGAATATTTTTGGAAATTGAAAATACAGTTCAGCTTTCCATAGCTATCACTCAGCGCGCATGAATTTTGATGTGGACCAAAGTACTATATTTTTCTACATCCGCCTGCCAAGCAAATTGTTTAACTAGTTCCCATTCGATGTTGCAGAGTTCAGTTTCCATGAGTACTTTCAGTGCTTTGATTTAGTTAAGTTATAAATTACTTGGAGACAAACAAACCTTAAACATAGTTTAACCAATCTATATTGAAACTCATTTATGAAACCAATTAATGATTACGTTCAAATAATAATTTCGAAGTCATAATTAGGCAGGCATGACTGGATTTTAACAAAAAGGTTTGATATGGAGACCTGTTTGCATGTTTTATCATCATAAACCCGTAACTTTGTCATAGAAGTGACATGATGATGATAATGACATCATAATACCATGACAACAGTTAGACTGATATCGTAGTAATGACCAAATCAATGATGATGTAGCATAACTGTGGCAAAACAAAATTTAGTATCCATACCACAATAAGGCGTAAAAAGAATTTGCTTGTTTCTGGCTAAAAGGTCATTAAAACAGGGAAGCCAGGTAGAGGCATTTCTTTGGAAGGGGTGAATAATTTTGAAAGCATGCGGAAATGAAAAAGGTTAGCCAGTAGATGTACTGTTCCTAAAACCTAATCAAAATTCAAGGGTCGCAGAGATAATTTAGTGTAAGCAGATATAAACAATTTTTTACACCTAATCTGCAAAATCACTATTTTCTGTCACATTAGAATTATTATCATACATCATGATGACAAAATTAATGTCACTTTGTAACCAGGACATCACCATGGTAATTGTGACATTACTATAGGTAGCTCATACCCAATTATGATCAAAGTCACACCACCTTTAGTCATAGTTACTATGACAACATAAATGCTACTGTATGACATAAAAGTTCATACTTTCAAACCAAAGTAACAATTTAAAAATATAGCACAAAAAAGCTGAAATAAAAAGCATGATTAATACTATAATTATGGGTTGTTAACAAATACAAGCATTTTCATGAATAATTACAATTAAAACATTCAATCACACTCTTTCTAAACTATCTCTCACACCACTACCAAAAATTCACTCCTTACAATTTGATACAAATAAAAATCAACCAATCACATATTTTTGCATTTTGATACAACAACCATCCAATGACACTCCTTACAATTTAATACCCACAACAACCAACCAATTAAACACCATACAAATTGGTACTCACAACAACAAACCAATCACACTCCTTTCATTTGGTACTCACAACAAGCCACCAACCACGCTCCTTTCATTTGGTACTCACAACAACAAACCAATCACACTCCTTTCATTTGGTACTCACAACAACAAACCAATCACACTCCTTACAGTTTAATACTCACAACAACAAACCGATCACACTCCTTTCATTTGGTACTCACAACAACAAACCAATCACACTCCTTTCATTTGGTACTCACAACAACAAACCAATCACACTCCTTTCATTTGGTACTCACAACAACAAACCAATCACACTCCTTTCATTTGGTACTCACAACAAACCAACCACACTCCTTTCATTTGGTACTCACAACAAGCCACCAACCACGCTCCTTTCATTTGGTACTCACAACAACAAACCAACCACACTCCTTTCATTCGGTACTCACAACAACAAACCAATCACACTCCTTACAGTTTAATACTCACAACAACAAACCAATCACACTCCTTTCATTTGGTACTCACAACAACAAACCAATCACACTCCTTTCATTTGGTACTCACAACAACAAACCAATCACTCTTCTTTCATTTGGTACTCACAACAACAAACCAATCACACTCCTTTCATTTGGTACTCACAACAACAAACCAATCACACTCCTTTCATTTGGTACTCACAACAACAAACCAATCACACTCCTTTCATTTGGTACTCACAACAACAAACCAACCACACTCCTTACAGTTTAATACTCACAACAACAAACCAATCACACTCCTTTCATTCGGTACTCACAACAACAAACCAATCACACTCCTTACAATTTTAATACATACATGTATTTATTAATCAACCAATCAAAAACTTTCTCACATGCATTACCCAAAAATATACATACATATTTAACATACCAGTAAATACAACACACAAACCATTGTTTCATATCATAACAATCAACTACAAAAACATTAGATTATAAAAATTACATGTATGTCTACAATAAGAATAAATAAGAATAAAATATATGTGAGAGTTTACAGAAACAGTGACGAAATAAATAAAACCTGAGTTTGAAGAAAAATTTCAAGTGAACCTGACTCATGATCAATTCCATCATAGGATACCCACGGTCGCTGCCTCCGCTCCGCTACGTACATCTCCCGTGGGATTTTTCTTTACCGATTCGCCGTTTTCATAGAATAGAACAGAATATACATTAACCAATAGAAACGACGGTAAAGAAAAATCCCACGGGAGATGTACGTAGCGGAGCGGAGGCAGCGACCGTGGGTATCCGACGATGGATCAATTCAGCTGTACAGTAAATGCCAACGTAAACTATATTGCTACAACAATTTTAATTTCAAATGTGTTATCACATGGAAATACTGTCGATGGCATTTAATGTTATAGTAACATTTAATAAATTACCATACCTAAATTATCACAAGACCACAGGCATGTTAACAACTTTCGGATGCCTGACAATTCACTTACAAGTTTTATAATCAGAAACACCTTCCCATGATTTTCACCACAACCCTTCTTTAAAAATACTGTTTCAATATATCTAGTAAATGGTTAAAAATACGGACGTTTCAAGTGGCATTCAGAGGGGAACACAAATATCAATAAGACTAATGCACAGAGTCCTCTGTGGTCGAGTGTTTATTGCCAATGACTAGTTATCACTTAAACCTCTCAATGCTGATAGTTCAAATCCCACCTATGACCATATTTCACGAGAGGAAGCTGTCCACCTAGGTTAGGGAAGGTTTGTGATTTTAACTAGGTGCATGCCTGTGGTCTTACTCCAACGATAAAAACTTGAAGAAGACATCAGATGACCCTATACTAGTATGTTGATCCCAAATAACATGAAATAAACAAGATTAATGGCCAATTATGCTGTGACTGGAAAAGACCAAGACATGGCCATGACTCATTGCATATTCAGGGTAAGTAAGATAGATAGACCACATAATTCAACAACACACTGAACAGATCATAGGCTAACATCACTAAGAATATATCTATAAAGTTTGAATTACTTACAAAGAACAAACTCAACCTGTAGAAACATATTTTAAGGCTGCAGAGCTATTTTATTTCTCCTTTTAGTGACTTTGCTTAGTACTAAAAAAAACACCAATTATCACTTCAGAAACACCCAAAATGTGGGCTTTTTAAAAGTTTTTGAATCGCAAGAATCAACTTTTAGATATTGACCAGAAATCTAAAAACTCCTTAAAAAACTTATAATGCACTGTTCTTCTCAAAAAGAATAGTTTGACTTTATACAATGTGAATAGGACATGTCGATAAATTCATCTATGCCCAAATAAAGAATAACTCAGAAAAAACATTTAGTGTATCAAGAAATTAAGACAATAAAGTTCAACAGCCTCACAGGTTCATTGACAGTCACTGTTTTGTGCCAAACCCTGGATGAAAACAATACTTCAAGGATGGAACTATTTTCTGTAAATTTAATGTTGTCCTATATTATCAGCATAAAGGTGCTGAACAGCAGTTAGATTTAATATTTATTTCATATGATCATGCAGGAAACACCTTGTATAAGATTGTTACTCAACAGTCTGAGTCATATGAGGTGGACAATTCACCTTACCATCGTTCCTGGGAAGAACCAGTACTAGACTTCCATCCTCCGTAAGCAACTGCCTACTTTCTCACATAAAGAGACAAGGTCAGTAGCGGGGCTCGAACCCACACATAAGTTTGTTAGTATAACAACAAGTAACAATGGTGCCAGGCCACAAAATACGCCCGTCAAGGGGCATAACTCAGAAGTGCCTGAGCCGATTTGGCTGGTTATCGAACTTGACCGAGGTCTCATGGCCATAAACATTTCCATCAAGTTTGTTGAGGATCCAAATAAAATTGTTTGAATTAGAGAGCGGACACCGCTGTGGACGCCGCCCGCCTGCCGTGGGTGTTCCCATTATATGACCCGTTTTTCAAATGGGCGTATAAAAAGGATTCAAATGATATGTTTAGTTCAGGTTCTCACATTGGCATAAAGATATCTGTAGAATAAGTTATTCATTCAAAGAGAATGCGAATTAAGCAATAAGATGTATTAATATCAATTAATGAAATTTCAAAATTGTCTTTTATGAATCAGTAACGCTACAAAATTTAATTTTTACGACTTTTGCAGTCAATCTGGCTATATGTCGCTTCAAGCCTAAACAGTATTCAGGACAAAGAAGGGAATGTGAATTTTTTATCCTCTACTTCCAGAAATCAGAGTAAAAATCACAGTTTTAAACTAGTGCAGAGTTAAGTTAAATTATAGATAAGATCTAGGCCTCTGAGTTAGTTCAAATCCTTAAAGCATATTGTTTACAATTACTAGTAACATCACAACTAATTACTTAACATATATATATTCTAAATACATAAATAACATTTGTGAAAATAAACAAGAAGGTCATGATTGCCCTTTAAACGCTCACCTGTGACTACATTCATTTTAATCTTTGATTTGGAGAGCATAACATAGCTAAAACAATCAAAATCATTTAAGAAAACAATGAATGTAGATGATTCATCAACACAATGCTCTTTTGGCAAAGAATTGTTTTCCTACATAAGCCTAATAATTATTGTAAAATCAAGTGACATCTAATGCAGAGCCATCGGACATACCAAGCCATGATTTAAACAAACTTTGCAGAGGTTCTACACTCAGTACTACATACCGAGTATCTAGGGCCAGGCTCTAAGACTTATACTTTTGAAGATTTTGTTTTAACTTAAATCAAGTAAACCCTGGGGCTGGGCCTGTTTTGACACCATCTAAATGATTTATTCAAACGTTCTCTACACAAAGCTATGAACCAATTTTTATAGAAGCTCTTGACCATGTACTTTATGAGAAGATTTTTATTATTTTCATATAATTATGAGCCTATATGTAAAACCAAGTAACCCTTGAGGTGGGGCCATGATTTGAGCACTCTTGGTATAGTAGGTCTACAAGACAATGCTTCACACAAAATATCTGAGCTCTAGCACTCCTGGTTTCTGACAATAAGATTTTTCAATATTTTCCTATATGAGCCTAGTTAAAATCAAGTGGTCCCCTGGGCAAGGCTAATAAATCGACTCTTGTGTGCCATAATTTGAACAATCTTGGTAGAGGTCTACCAGACAATACCGCACACCAGATATCTTAACCCTAGGCATTCTAGTTTCTGACAATAAGATTTTTAAAGCTTTTTTTCCAATTGGTTGCCTTAGCAACCAGAGTTGAATGGATTTTATTTTCCTGAACAACTTTGAAAGAGGATCAACCAAAGATCATTCCCGCAAAGTTTGGTTGCAATTTTCCCATGATTTAGTAGGAGATGTTGTTTGAAGAAAACTTTGACACCACTTCAAGACGAACGACAGACGCAGGGCAATCACAAAAGCTCACCCTGAGTACATTGTGCTCAGGTGAGCAAAAAAGGTTTCAAAACTTACTTCTGCTATTTGTTTGAACAAGTCTATGTAAAATTGACTATCTTTGTTCTAGCTTTACCTTGAAGTTGTACAGAAAATAGGCATGAGTGCAAAATATGTATCTAAATGATTACAGTGTAAAATTGTTTTTATGCTTGTACATTCTTCACAATTTCGCCCACAGGCAATATTTAGCAATTTCAACCTAAGAAAATCACTTATCTGTTAATTTAATATTTTATTAATTTCTTAACATTGAGTGAATTTTTATTCATTAATTTATCAATCAGATGCCAAAATTGCACAAAAAATGTGAAAAAAAATACAGTAAAAAGCCAAATGTATTGCCAAAATAATAAATTATATAAATATCTAAGAAATTATGCTATTGCACATAAATATTAATAATGTTCACAACATTATACACTTCAAGAAAAGGTAGGTGATACATCTTTTATAATGGAAAAATCATAAAATTTTATCATAAAATTCAATATACAAAAATACAAAAACAATGTAATAAAAATAGTTGTTTTCATAAAAATATCAATAACACATTTCTGAGATCATATATAGTCAAAACAATATAAACATTCTGAGATAACAACATTAAAACACAATGCCCCCTTCAGGTGACCTTGATATCTGACCTACTGACCTAAAAATGCTCAGGTCCTTTATAGGTTGTCATGAGGAACCAACATATGAAGTTTGATGACTGCAGGTCGAAGCCTTTTGATTTTATAGGCAATGTTTAAGTTTGATACAAACAGACAGACAGGCCAAAACAATATGCCCCTGATCTATAGATACGGGCATTACAAATGTAATAAAAAAAACATTGAGATCATTATTAACATACCCTGAAAATAGAATAGATAATTATAATAGAAATATATAACAAATGCATAAATAAATAATAAAATATGTAAAACAACAACAATAAAATATTATAAATACTTATAAAACAGACTATATGATAATGCAACAAAATGATAACAATAATATTGGTAAAATAATACAAGTTTATAATAAAGATGATGTTGACAATCTGAAAGACAAAGGGATCTAAAACAAGAATTTGAATTCCGCACTTATGGAATGTAAGACATTTACAAAACAGATGATTTAGAAGGAAATTATGATATTCATGATAGACAGAACGAAAAAAATGACATTGTTGGAATTAATGACAAAGACGAAAATGATGAACTTATTGAAAATGAAGACAAAGATGGAAATGACCAAATTGATGAAAATGATCATGGAGATGAAAATGCAGAAGTTGATAAAAATCATGACAGCAATGACAAAGATTAAAAGGGTGAGCTTGTTGAAAATGAAGACAAAGATGAAAATGAAGACAAAGATGAAAATGCAGAAGTTGATGAAAATGAAGACAAAGATGAAAATGCAGAAGTTGATGAAAATCATGACAGCAATGACAAAGATTAAAAGGGTGAGCTTGTTGAAAATGCATGAAGACAAAGATGAAAATGAAGACAAAGATGAAAATGCAGAAGTTGATGAAAATGAAGACAAAGATGAAAATGCAGAAGTTGATGAAAATCATGACAGCAATGACAAAGATTAAAAGGGTGAGCTTGTTGAAAATGAAGACAAAGATGAAAATAAAGACAAAGATGAAAATGCAGAAGTTGATGAAAATCATGGCAGCAATGACAAAGACGAAAAGGCGAGCTTGTTGAAAAAATGACAAAGATGAAAGTAATGAATTCAATGAAAGCACAAAGTGGGTGAAAAATGACATAACAAATGTAACAAATGACACAAAAGAAATATTCAACATTGCTGAAGAAAGTGACAATGATGAAGACAAAGGTAAGAAAGAGGTTAATGAAATTCATAACACAGATGGAAAGACATGTTCAATGAAACAAATGATATCTACCGGGTATTAAAAATATGGCACAACATACAATAAAGACTTGGTCTATAATATAAAATATAAAACAACAATCAAAAATAACAATTCAGTAAAAAGATCAATCATGAAGCACCTGTAAAGAAAGAAAGAGCATGGTATGAACACAGACTGTAACGAGTGTAATCATTCACCCATAAGAACATCACACCACTATTTTAAAGTGATGGAAGAATGTTAAATTGCAGATGTTTCCAAGGTTTAAGCTGTCCTTAACATTGCATGTAATGAATTGCAAAGTCTTTGGTATAACTTAAGTGTAAATAATGACAGAATATGTAAGTAATCTACTCAATTGTTTATCAACCTGAATGGTTTAAAACAGAATGAAACTGAAAATTAATTTCTAAAACACTGAAACTGTCAGTGAAGATTTTAAAGGACTCCAGTAAGACACTCGGACATCATGTAATGAAAGTTTACAAAGTATGTCAAGACATTCTTACAAAAAATGTTGGTTTGCAGTAGTACAATCCAGACTTTGCACAAACCTCTCAAAACCGTTTTCTGAGAATTCCGGTTTTCAGAGCTTTTGATAAAAATAAAAAAAATAGAGACTTGGAAAATTATCTGATTTACAGAGAATTCCATTTTCAGTCTGTTTTTTTTTCAGGGGTTTTACTGTATTAAGAACTAATTTTTTTTTGTCGATATTGCTAAAAAATCTTTTCGGGGCATTTTTGAATGAGTCGGTTGGGTAACTACACATCAACAAACATTTTTTATGGTTGTCCTCACTTTAAATGTTAAGTGCTATTCATAAAATGTTCAAGATATTGATGTTTATGAATATGGAAATATAATAAACATGAATAAAGCTAAATTCAAACTTGATTGCAGAATATTTCTATCACGTATATGCTATAATTTTTTGTGTACAATTTTGAAGACCATCAAAGTATAGTATGTAAACAGCCATTAACTCATTGAAACATTTTTATTGTATCTTTTTATTATTACCATCAACTGGAAATGAATTCTTAGCTTTAAAAAAATATATAAAAATCCCAGAGTCTAATGCCTTAAAAGTTTAAGTCTGGACTTACCACATACAAATATAGTATTGCCATAGCAACTAATCCAATAAAAGACTACAATATTGGAAGTTACCTTTAACCAAAGTGATTTAAACAGAATTGCAAGTGTGCATACACAACACTTTTGTAAATTTTAAAAAAATGTGAGTTTGACAGAACAATATATCTTTTCAACAGTCACAAGTTAAACTTAGTCTCCAAAGGGAAGCTGTATTCACCTTCTCATCTCTTGAAAGCACAAGCAAACTTATATAATTTACTATCAATAGATAGACTAATATCTGTACACAGACTTATACCTGAACGCTAGAAAAAACTAACCCTGCTTACGATTACTTGACCAGATAAAATATGGTAGTATATTTCCAAGCTTTCCAATATAACACTATATAAATAACTCTTTATTTCCAATAGAGTTATTCATACAGTGTTATGAAATATGGTAGGTTGGTTGGATTTTTTCCCGATTTTTTTCTCTATTCCTAACACGCTTTGTGAGAATACAGGGAACCACTCATATATTTTCAGAAACTTTAAGGACGCCCCTCCCCCCAAAAAAAGGGTCGGTCAAATAACCTTAAACACATTTTTTTTCTGGCATGATCCTATATTATCCCTCAGAATGTAACAAATGTTCACACTTTTTCGTCACATCTGATGGGGGGTGCATTAAATTGACGCAGAATGTTCAAAATTTGTCTTGTATAAAACCGAAAATATGCCAAATTTACAAAATTTTATATTAAAAAGTTGAATTTGTAACAGAAATGTAATGAATTGTGCTGAGTCAAGTTGATGAATTTGCTAATAAAGCAAAACATCTTTGAGACCAAATAAAAAATGGTGTTAAATTTGAGGACGTCTTAATTTGTTAAGTTCTTAAGTTGAAATATAAAAGAAACATTGAAAACAGGCGGTTGTCCAACAATGCATTCCGAATATCACGTAGGTGGTAAAAGTGAGGTTTTACTGTATGTAACAGGATTAATTTGGATTTTACAACAAAACACACAAACTTACGAACTAGTGTTATTTCTTCATTAGTTAACGTTTCGACGCAACTGCCTTTTTCAAGACATAACAATAAAATAATAAAATAACGGACGTTACGTCATAATAATTATCATATCAATTTTTTTTTTTTGTATATAACAGGAAAATAGAACTATTTAACTATTTCATCCAAAGTCAAAATTATTTTTTCTGGTTGCTAGTAGTAAGGTAGCCAGACATATTTGGCAAACTGGATACTTTTTGTGGACAGGCTTAAATAAAATCAGCCTTTTCAACCAACAATATGTGCATTTTTTTCTAAAACTATACAAAAAGCATGTTTGCTCCATAAAAATTCTAAAGGTAAAGGTAAAATACATTTGACAAAATGTAAATCAAGAATCACTTGACATGATTCATTCTAATATGTAAATCACAGTTACACAATGTAACAGATGATATATCAAAGACAATACTTCAACTTCATACTTTGTATGTGGTAAACTAAAATCAACACAAATGCAATCACAAATAGAATGTATATAAATGGCATTATGTGGCAAATCAGCCACAATATCAAAGGCACATATTCATCATCACACATCACCAGAATGTGGCAACATAAAACCAAAAGAAGGATAAGCATTACTTCTAGAAATTCATTTTATTGAAATGAACACAAATACATAAAAAATCAAATCGAAAGTGATAAATAACACATATCAATTACACAGAAAGTCTCACTATTTCAGGGTTATTCAATCACTGTTTCACTGCGATTGATAGTCAATTATTTGACTGTAATAGTACAGTCAATCACTTGGAGAATGATAAGAGTCGTCGTATTATGAGTGAAAGATGATTCTTTTAACAGATGATTTCAAATCACATGATTTAATTCATATCAATCAATTGATCGATCAATCAATTAATTGATCAATCTATATAATTAATCATTTAAGGATGTACTTTTAATTTTATCATTATCATGCTAAAGAAACATTATAACTGAAGAAACATATTCAATCAGTAAACTGATCTTTATGCTAAATGTATGAATTAATTTCTAATTTGCACATTCATTTGATATAATGGATGAATTTAAAGCTAAAGAAATCCTCACTTCATCATATGGAATACACAATAAATAATTGTGATATTATGTCAAACAATCAATTTCTTGTTCTACATTTTGAGAGGTTTTTCAACTACAGTCAAACATGTGATAGAGGCCATCTCCGAATGAAGGCAATCCTGTGTATACAGGCCATGCTTTTAAAAAATGTCATTGAATATTTAGAACAATGAGCACCAAATAATAGCCACCTGTCCAAAAAGGCCATGTTTTTTTACCCAAGGGTGGCCTTTGTTCACAGGTTTGACTGCACATTTTGTGTTCTGAAAGACATTCAATGTACAACAGCCACCTTCATTGCAAAGTCAAGCTTACAGTCATGATTGTAGGTCATTTAAAGCATTACAGAGAATCTCTCTAATTAAAATTTGTCTGACCCAGCGGCAAAGTCTGTGTAAAAGGGTATCTAGAAAGGAAAGGTTACTGCATTGTCACAATTATAACTGCTATGAAGGTGTTGGCTAAAAGAGATGAACAAATCTGTCCTGATTAAAGTAATTCTTAAATAAGAGGAGTCAGTATTTGAGAGGATTCACTGTATTTGATAATACAATGTTTTGCTGTACACTGCTGATGTACCAAAGTTACGGTGATGTAGAATTGACAACAATATCTCAAGTTACATATACGAAATTTCCATAGATTTGCCTAAATCGGTAATTTTGTGGATATGTACATACTTGAATTTTCAACTTTGGGCAAGATGCTTTTTGGATACTTAATACATAATTTTTCAAACTTCTTAATTTGTAGGCACTTAGATTTGTGGATGAACTCAACATTGATATCCACGAAAATAAATGTTCCACGAAAATTTGTGGACTAACAGTAATATCTCAGAATACAGTGTTTTTTCTTGTGGGACGAGGCAACATACAAACACATTTTTACAGTGACCCCAGGTAATAGCTAAAGCCACAAAATCTAATTGTTCAACCTAATTAATTAACACGTAACCTGCTGCATTTCCAGAACTTAAGAGCCTAGTCAGATATGGAGGCAAGCCTGGCTCTATCCTAGGGCAAAACCTTGCAATTTCAGTTCCAGCATTGTAAGGGTTGCACAATAAATTGCAAATATCAATTAAGATGTAGTAAAGAGCGTGGTCAGATTGCATGGGTGTGCAGGCTAGCCTAGCACTATCCTAGAGACACAAGCTTTGCAATTTCGTTTCATTAAGATTATGGGTTAAGATAGATGCACAATAAAGTGCAAATATCAAGGTTGACAAGCATTCACATTTGACAACTCAAAACCCTCGCAAACTGAGAAACGGGAAGCAAACACAGGATGAATTAAAGTGTATGTTAGAGAAATCAAATCAAATTCATGCAATTATAAAAGTGCATCATCTACAATAAGTGAGATATAATTCAACCAAAGTTGTGATTATTAACTAACAGAGATTAAGTTACACAATAAAGCCATCAGTATGGCTTTATTTCATCGGCAAATAAAATGGAATGAAAATTTTGGCATCAATATTTTGAAACTGTTGCTTAATAAGCAAGATATTTGTATGGACCTTAAATTCAATAGTTTCTGCAGGTAAACCAGAACTTAGATATGATGTTTTTAAATTTGATGTCAATCTGAATGCTCAAAACTGTTTTATTTTTCATTTCTAATTTATAAGGTAAAATATGTTATTTATTGAAGATTTAAAATACATCCAAAGCTTTTTTTCAAAATACAGATTTGAGTTTTAAGATTGACCTCAATTTTGCTTTCACAACAAATGCTGACCTAGAAAGCCAGAGATGTCATTTTATATCAATTTATGATAAAGCTAAGAATTTGTATTTGTATAAGTGCTGTCTTAGACTGATTTACTTGATCAGAAAACCTCTCAAAATATGTAGAACAAGTTTTGATTTATTAAGTTTACTAATGTCTTCAAAATGTATGAGGTTTTAATCTAGGCACAAATCACAAAGCAGATCTTCTAATAGATGGAGATCTTTTTCCATATGGTCTTTGTTCATCATGACACACTTGGTATTGGAAGGTATTCCATCTTGTTTTCTTATAAAATCATCAGGATGTAACATCAGCATTATGGTTGCCTTAGCAACCAAATCAATTAGCATGGTAACTAAGCTGATGCATTTTCATTGCAACTTATTGTTGCAATTTTACAACTATCAGTAATTTATGATATTGCCCATATTTGTACATAAAAATATACATAGATAATGCCAATTAGACAAATACTAAACACTATGTTTGTACATATGTTTGAGTTCTGTTTCCATGGCAACCAACAGTAACGCTGAGAAGCCCATGGTTAAATAAAGAACATCTTTCATTGCCAATGTTTTAACATTCTAAGTAGCCATACCTTTCCATAGCAATCTAATACAAGCATTGCCAAATATTATCAATTTCACAGCAGTACAGGAAGGTATTGATAATTTACAGCAGCAACTAATGTTAAACAATGATATGTTCTAACTTTCTATACATAATAACAATGCCAAACCGTGACAACAGTCAAGTGGTTACCATGGCAATTATAACAAATAAAGAGTTACTACATTCAAAAGTAAAGTTTACATAGAACTCAACATTATGTACTCTTGCAATACAGATCATGTGTTGCCATGGTTACAAGCATGAAAAACAAGGCATATCTAGTAACAACATACACACTTATGCTTAACAAATTATGCTATTCATAATTAGCTATAAGGTGTGTATTAGAGTTGGCAAATAATTATACTATTGAAATTTCTCATGACTGTGTCTGAGATGTAAACATTTCATTGCATTTAGCCATATAAAGTGTACATAATAACTTAACAGATTAAGTAATATACAAGTAATATCTAACTTTGCACACAAGTCCATACTTGTTAATTTAAACAGAATAAATCTACTTCACTTACTTATTCAGAACAGCCTGTATGGTGCCTGCCAGAAAGAAGCATTACAGCACTAACTTAACAAGTATATAATCTCTATAATAATCTTGCATACATACACATGTATGAAAGGAAAAATGAATGCTGATAGTAAGCCCTAGTACAAATGTGGCCCGTCATGTAACCCATTAGTAGTCCTGGGACAACTTATTGTTGACATTTCTCTGGAATATCATAATGTAACAACTTCTGGTGGCATGACTCCTACATCAGTTAAGTCCATTACAGCTCAGGAATAACACTTAGTGGCAACTTCTTGATATATCACTTCAGTATTGGTAGGAACACTAAACTTCGACATATTTTCATTCCAAACTATTATAATATAAACTTTCAGCAAGCTTTATAAGGTCCGAGATCATGAACACAAGGGGAAATAATCCATGAAGCATATTGACTGAAAACTGATGTTTGTAACAGGCATTTTGATTGGGCAGTATTGGGCATAGTATATACAGCTGTATAAATCTATCAAATCAAAACGTGCCTAAAAATGCATACTGTCGCTGTGAGATTTCAATCAAATATTGTAGTATGAATGCACAACAGAAGTGAAGTGCCTCTTCTTTGCCCAATAATGAAATATGTGCAGAAGAATGAATGGCATGCAAAACATTGTACACTTGTTTCATGTTTGTGGTGACCCCACTTAAATATCTAGTACTATCAGTTTCATTCGACAACATAATTGTAAAATATGCTGAATTAATGAATTCCGCCCAAAGCCTCCAGCACCACTAAACACTGAGCTAATAGAACATATCTGACGATCAACTGCAATCAAGATTGCCTGCTCTAAATCACCTTCAAAAAAAGTTTCATTCCTGAAGGAAATGTTTTCAAGGTAGAACTTGTGCAAAACATTCTCTTTCAGCAAACCACACACTTGTAAACTCATTTGTGACCATTTGGTCTGGAGAGTCCACCAACCAAGACAAAACAGCCAGTAGCATCCCCTCATGTGGCCACACTATCAATCATCACAATACATTCACACTTTTCATATCCATTTTCCATACTTGAACTGTAACGTCCATATCCATGAGACAATGATGGCATTTCCACATTTTTGTGCATCATTTGATAAACTTACGAGTTTTACAGCACATAGTAAAGTTTTCTTACCTTCTAACAATTCCATATCAATACAACTGTTTTTCCTTTGCAGCTTCCCAAACTTTCGAACAAACCTTTTCCAATCAAACAAACTCTTGTTTGAAAACAGCCAAAGAATTTCACACACAGAGTACTTTCCACACTTTCAAACTACATTCCTTTTCTAAATCAAGCAAACTTTTTTTTCACACAGCATATTTTGTGTTTGTATTAATTTCTTTAACTAACCATATGCTTAGATGTAATCAAGAACTTTATTCAGTTCCATCTGGTAATGACGTAGATGTCAGGTAAGCCATATTAATCATAAACCTACAATAAAAATTGTATTAATGAAGAAATAACCACAAAGGTATATAAGGGGTTTCCTTTATGTTTTAGGGAAGGCAGCCGAGCCCTGAAAAAGGGGATGAAATAGCAGACTGAAGTTTCTTTTGCAGAAAAAATTCTTACCTGAAACCAATTTAGGGAATGAAATTTCTAATAGTGAATGGAAAATTTGGGAAAAGTGCATGATTTAAAGGAAATTTTCAGTGGGGAAGCACCCTTTACATAGAACAATTGTTTGCACCGTTTGCGGCTCTTTTTTTTTTCTTCAAATTTCTTCATTTGAATAAAAATTCTATAAGTTAACCATTTCAATAGCTGTACTGTACAAAATCCATAAAAACCTGTTAAAGTAGTATTTGGTATTAAATTATGTAATAAATAAAATCCCTGGGTATATGTAAGTATTACCCAGTAAGTAATGTCATCATTTGTTCATTCGTACACTTTGAGTTTGAAATTTAATACCAAATACTACTTTAACATATTCTTCTGGACATTGTACAGTACAGCTATTGAAATGGTCAATTTATTTGAATTTTAATTCAGATGAAGAAATTTGAAAAAACAAAATGAGCCGCAAGCGGTGCAAACGCTCGTCTGTTCACCACCTCAGTGAGATCTATCCACCCAGTATGTTTTATGCAGCTACCTCTTATAGTTTCTGAGTTATAAGCTAGATCTACCGTACAGTTTTCACACAGACCTAGACGACACAGTCATCACAATAGCTCGACTTTTTCTTCGAAAACAGCCGAGCTAAAAACAATGAATGGTATCTTCCACTGCAATGAATTTGCATTATCCTCACATGAAGACTCTCCACAGTAAATACCCCGATACTAAGACCACCCTTTGGGACATTAAAAAGAGTGTTTTGCTGATAATACTGTAAATAAACACTTACTTAAGGTTTTTCTTGAGGAATGCAGCCGCCTCTGCGGGAGAATGGTACTGTACAATGATCTGTTTTGCGTCTGCTTTGTAATTAAAGGACTGAAAGAAGCATTAAAATTATTATTATAAAATTTTGATATTAGCTCAATTAAAAGAAGGTATATCAACCGTCTTAAATGTCATAAGAATTGATAATACGTTATGGGTTGTTTTGTTAGGTATTTTTAGTTTAAAGATGCTCAAAATAGTCAAAGTTTGAATTCGATTTGGACATTTCATTGTCAAAAGCCATATAAGTAAGCAAATGTGCCTTTTTTATGGAAAGAATGGATGAAAATTTGAAAATATTAAAAATAACTTTTCTTGACTAAGTACCCGGTAATGCCTTTTAATTTTGTTTGTATTAGTATTACAGACATCATGTACCTTGATGTTCCCGTGCTGGGCGCACTTTTTATTGATTTCTCCTAAATCAACTTTAGCTGGTAAATCTTTAATCAACACTGTCGACGACTGTAATGGCTCATGGCTATTGAGTACAATCCTCTGAAAGATATAAAGAGATCACATATAATGGAAGTATACATTGAATAACTTGAGAGATCTATACAATAGCAATGGTCAACTTTGCCATTATTTGGTCATCTAGGTTTGATAATCTTACAACTTGAAACTAGAAATGTGAACTAAGGACAAGAATGCCTAAGTCAAAAATGGACCGTAACTCCTGTGAAAATGTTTGGAAAAGTTTTAACGGAAATCAACCTTGACCTGTATTTCATTATTATACACCTTCATGTAAAATATGAAACCATTGAATCGTTGAAATATTTTTTAAGTTATCTCTCGGAAACCAAAATTTGAATGGACGAACGCATGGACAGGGGTTACAATTTATGCCCTTCAGCCATTTTGAATGGCGAGGGCATAAAAACATCAGTATTAATTAGATGAACTGCTTCTATTTGAACTGTCAATACTGGCAGTGACTGTACAATATGGTTGGTTTGCTGGTACTGGGTTTGGCATTGCTAATCATGGGTTTGACTTCGCTAATCATGCCATGGGTTTGGATTCGCTAATCATGGGTTTGGCATTGCTAATTATTGGTTTTCAGTCAAGTGCAGTTTACAAAAGAAGTGCTCCAGAACTACCAAGGCTGAAAATAAAAAATTCTTTGTTTGTAGTGCTCCGACCGACCCATCAAAATGGCCCCTACTTTTCTTTTTTCTTAGGGTTCAAGTTGAATTTATCTGTTCAGTTCGAAAAGTACTGTCTGTTTTTAAACCATACCAGAATACATGGCCTTTATCCAATACAAACTGGTTGTTCATCATATTTTGTTCTGTCTAATTACATGTTTAATGCAGAGCAGACTACATGAAAATAGTGTGTATTTCAAAATTGCCAATTAATTTATCAATGCAACTTCAGAAAAAAAATTAAAAAAAAAAATACCCACCTACCTACCTACCTCTTGAAATTAGGGTCGGAGCACTACAAACAAACACTTTCTTACGAATGACCGGTGGTGACATTTCAACTTTTTCACAATTTCATAAGTTGAAATCGAAGAAAATATGTGAAATAATGAAATCGTGAAATTTTGAAGAAAAATCGCGAAATGATTTCACGATTTTTCTTCAAAATTTCATGACTTCACGTTTTTCTTGCGATTTCAACGTTTTGAAATTGTTAAATCTTGAAGTTGAAATGTCGCCACCGGTCTTTCGTACTTTCTTAATGATGGCCTAATTGTAACTTTTTTTCAGTGGGTTTAAGACCATTTCAAAAATAAGTTCAGTTTTATACGGCAGCAAGTTCACCTAATCAGTTTCCCTTGACTGTACAAACCAGTACTACTGTCACATTCCTTCCACAAGGAGCCAGCAACGTCTCCATACATGGAGGAAAATTGACAGTTTTAAAGGGGCATGCCCAGGAACTGCTGTGTCTTTTTTTTCGTACACCAAAAGTGCGTTTGTCACTTGTAAAACCAATTATTACCGAAAAGTCAAAGAAGAATGTCCGCGATATTTTCGGTTTTGACAGATACAGAAAGGGTTGAGTTGTGAAAATGACCAATTATTTCTGAGGCCGAAATCGGCAGGTTTTGTAATCTTGAAATGTGTATTTTGAGTAAACTAGCGGGATGTTTTGTAAATATTTTACAGGGCTTTCATTAATTGATATAGGCATTAAAATGATACCAATTTGATTGTTATTTGAGACGCTTCAGTTCCAGGGCATGCCCCTTTAAAGACTTTTCAAAAATAATTTTGCCATTAAATCAATTGATAAAAATATCTACTTACACAAACCACAAAAAAAAATAGACTGATAAAATTTAACGCTTTAACTCATAGCCTAGTCTAAAATTGTACACTATCTGCCAACAGTTTTTTTTAAAAAATGCTACTGTTTTGACACCAGTCCTTGATTACTGTACTAATTATTGATCTAATTTAATTTGAGTGAAAGTGAAAGTTGTTCATAAATGAATTACCTTTTTTAATGGTGTCAATTTTGTCATTGTGAAAAAGGCGAAATATTGGGAGGAATAAACGCTAAATACAAATTTAATAAAAAAATCTTTTCTACTATTATACTAATTTGACACCTGCTCAATTCCACTCTTAGTAGCGGCATTAATAGTTGTCTCATTAATTTTGTGTTATATAGAAAACGTAAACATACCCTGGGTGAAGGATTTTCTTGAACAACTGTTCTTCCGTGGGGTGTGACTGCTTGTGATGCTGCACCCCTAGAATTCATACCAATCACCTGCCTGGTGGTGGAATTAGTTAATACAGTTCTATTGTTGTTAGGTTCATTAACACTTCTATTTAATTCTTCATCATACAAAGCACTTCCCTGAATTTCAACCTGCTGCAAGTTTACAATGTTTGGTGCACTCTGAACTCCTCGACCCCTACTATGACCTTGACCTCTTACAAATCCACGACCTCTAGCTTGACCTCTACCCTGACCCTGATTGAATCCTAAAACTCTAGTTTGGTCTTCTTCAATCGGAACTTGAACTAAATTTGCCTGCTTCTGTCCAAGAACACTTATTGGTTGTCCTTGACCTTGACCACTCATATTTATATGACCTTGACCCCCGCCTCTACTGAACTTCTGACCCCTTCCATGACCTCTGTTTTGAGTGTTAAATTGTTGCTGATGCTGATGTTGTTGTTGTTGTTGCTGATGATGAGCTTGAGAGCCCTGCTGCAATTCCATTAGCTGATCTGCACTTGGTTTCCCTAGCAACATAAAGAACAAATCATTTTCTCAAATTAACAAAACTGCAGACCTCTCATAGCAGGCAGAGCTAGTAGTGATTACACCCTTAAGTACCCTTGGTGTTCTTTCTAAGTAAAAGCCATCAGATGACCTTTTCATGTTGCTGTCAAATGCTCTTAACATGAGCCAAAAATAACCACATTTAATAAAACAATAAACACAAAATTAATCGAAAGATAAGGGTAATCACTGGTGATACACTAAAACAGAATCTGTCTTAGTTATAACATGAACATCTCTTAAGCATATCTAAATATGACCTCCAATGTCAGACATATCTATCAGGGCTTGACTGCCTGTAATAATGAACAGAAATTGACTCAGGAAAAGCTGAAATTTCTGTAGAACTAGTTAACATTCTAAGCTAATTATCCTGCTGGACAAGTAGCCTGAAAGAAATTTGACAAGCCCTGCTATTTATTGAAATCAACCGTGAGTATACTTCACCAATGCTTCATAGAAATCACAAATACACACATAACAAAATCAACTAGAGCTGTCACAGAGGTGACAAATACCCCCGCTGCCGCTTTGACACTAATACTGCAATAGTACACTATACGGCTAAGTTCAGGGGGACATAACTCTGCAATGAGTGAACCGCTGGGCATGGTGATAACATATTCCAAGTTTCATTGCAATGGCTTAAAGAATGTGGAAGAAGTTCACTCCACAAACTTTATGCAGACAGTAGGACCGACCGACCAACAACCGACCGACAGAGTGACTCCAATATACCCCCTCTCAAACTTCATTTGCAGGGGTATAACAATATGACAATGACTATCACCTTCTTTGGCCAGTTTTTCTACAAGAGCTTTTCTTTTCTGTTCAGCCACTGCTTGTCTTTTAGCTTCCTTAATTTTCATGATAAGTTCTCGACGCTTCTTCTGTTCTTCTAACGCTTTCTTCATAGAATCTTCAGAATTCATTACCTATGTCAACATATAATATACTTACTCCATAATTTTGGCACATAAAGACATACCTCAGACTGCATTCATTTATGAATATGTGAAAGGGTAAATTGCTTTTCGTGTTAAACACTGTTTTTCACTATATTATAGTGATATATTGCGACCATGTTCCCTAGCAAGTTTTTCTGGACTGTAGTCTAAACAGTACAAACGCATTAAAAAGGGCAAAGTGTAAAATTCTGGCACAAATAACAGAACTATACATAAATTTTAAAACCTGTACCGAAGCTGCGCTTGATACATTTAGAAGGTTGTAAATTTAAAGTAAAATTTCAGAACAAAATAAATTTCTACAGCTAGAAAGAGTTTTCTTAGTATCAAAATTGACTCGGAAGTATAATGGAAAATATTTTTTAAATGCATTAATATCATGAAATCCAAAATCATAAAAATTAATATCACAACTATTTGAGAATATTAATCGCTTAAGAGATACAACACATTCGGTAAACACCTTGATCGCAACCTTAGGTTGCTGACTCCGCTCTGCTACATACACCAAACATGGGATTTTTCACTATCTAATCGTTATTTTGATAGATAACAAATGCTGTATTCTGATTGGATGCAGTACAATTTTGTAATGCGCTTAACTGCCAATCAGACCGCTCGTAGAAGAACCATATCGGTTTCACAATAAACATGGCACTACATATTCTATTCTGTTCTATCAAAACAGTGTATCAGTAGTGAAAACCCCTCAGGTGATGTATGTAGCGGAGCGAATCAGCAACTGTGCATATCCGACGATGGGTAAATTAAGGTCAGCCAATTTTATTATTATGGCTAACTTACCGAAGAATCTGTTTTCATTGTTGCTAATGTTTCAATCTTGATAGTTTTTGCTGGTGAAATTTCATCCTTGCTTGGCTCCTCCCCAGATGGCCTTTTCCCGGCTTTAGAAACAATAATTTTCTTGTTGCTCGGGCTGCCAGCATTTACCTGAACAGGGGTGTTCATTTTAAATCGCTCCGCTCTGAAATAAAATGTGCAACTTTTTCAAATTAAATAACTACCCATTCAAAGACTAACATTAATAAACAACAAGGTTAAATCATGGTCAAGTTTCATGGCATTCAACCCCATCAAAATAAGAAAATACTCAAGCTTAAATCTTCGATATTAGAATCCAACAAAATTGAATTACAAGTAAAAAATCTTTTGGAGCACATATACATGGGACTTTAGACAGAAGACCATTTCCAAGTAGGCTCTAGGGTGGGAATTAGACGAATATGTTTGTCTCTAGGGTGGGGATTTAGACATTAAACATTTTAAGATGTCCCTCGAGCGGGCAAAATATTGGCAGGTTGACTAATCTTACCTTAATCTCTTTTTCTCCTCCATCTCTTTAAGTTTCTTCTCTTTTTCTGGATCAACTTCAACCTTAACTGGTCCAGCAGGCTGAGTACCTGGACCAACATTCTGTCCAAGGTTTTGATTAGGACCAGATTTCACAGGAACCTGATTAAACAAAATGTAAAACTGTTCAAAAGATGAACTATACTGCTCTAAAAATTCTACCTACACCATGATTGTACTTATAAGACATGTATGTTTCTATCATTCCGTATGAATTTAGATGAGAAAGTTACACTATAAAGCATAATAATGTTAATCGTATGTTTTACCTTAAACCGTTGGTTAGTCTGTGTATTTCTAGGTTTAAAGTTTTGTCCCCCAGCAGGCCTCACTGGTCTGACATTTCCAGACATCTGATTGGCTGGCCTAAGTCCTCGAACATTTTGATTGGTCATTGGTCTCTGTGGTCTCATTTGATGAGGCCCCCCAAGGGGATTTCTAGGACCATGCTGATTAAAATTATGTGTTGGTCCTGTGTTTCTTACATTTGAATGTTGCTGGTTAGGATGATGTTGTTGTGGTTGCTGAAGTGGGCGGGGCTGTATCTGATGAGCATTCTGTGGGTGCATGTTATGTCCTGAAATTATCATAATAAAACACATTATTCAATACAGGGGGTGTCAATAGAGCCAAATAAAAATCCTGAAAATCATACGTAGCCGACCATTTTTGCCGAAACAAAAGCCTTAAGGCTTTCAGCCACATTGTTTTCTATATTTAACCCAGTTTGTATTAAAGAAAATCCTTAGCAACTCCTCTTTGTAAATAAAATATTAACCCTATTCTTTGTTTAGGGGATTTCTGAAAAAAGTATACAATTAGCAGGATAATAGAAGTTTTTAAGTTTAACAACTGCAGCTTTGGCTGAGATATGACTATGATACAGTCCCTGATCATAATCTGACAATTTGACCTCAAGTTACATGCACTAGATGTTGATAAATAAGCCTACCTTGATGATGCTGATGATCTGGGGCTTGCATTAGTCTAGCAGGATGGGAGCCGAGTATACCAGGCCTGACTTGATGCTCTGTAAGTAATGGCATGGGCTGTGGCTGGGGTGGGTACATCTGTTGAGACTGGGGATAAGCACCAGGTGCAGAGGTATGCATAGTATGCTGTTGTCCGGGACGATGCTGGTTTCCCCATGCCTGTTGACTGTCCTGGTACTTAAAAAAACGGTAAAAACAAATGTTTAACAGTCAGTACATGAAACCCCTGAAAACTGAAATTCTCTGAAAATAGGATAATTTTTCATGTCTCATTATTTTCAGAATTTATCAAAAATTCTCTGTAAATCGAAATTCTCAGAAAACCAGACTTGGTCCAGTCTTGATTGGTTCCAGTTTTCAGGAGTTTTACTGCACTGTTTTTATAACAAAACAACTTATACAGGGACAAGGAACCAGCAACTTCTCTACATGTGGAGGTAAATCGACATTCTTGTCCAATTCCCATGTAAGGGTATAACCCAATGTGTACATTACGGTAGCGCTATGCACCGACCTGTGTTCATCTGCTCGGGGCTTTATGGGTATTTGCAGGAACTACATACAAAATGGATGTTATAAACAATAACATAACGTGACGTCACCGTATGGTACACATTGGAGCCAAGCGTACTTCAACATTGCGTTCCATTGAATAATTAGTGTTATTGACGAAAGCACAAGAATAGAAATGGTATAATGTACTTATTTCACACAAATAAACATATTTTGTTAATAATATACAATCAATATGTTTTTTTTACATTTAAAATCCTTCCGCGGAACTATACTTTTAGCGTATGTATAACTATCTAAATGTGGATAGTAATCAGTTCTATGTATAGAGGTTAGACAAACGTAGTGACGTCACGCTATGTATAGAACGGGTATAACCTGGGAATCGAAACCCAAATCCTTGGGTTACAAGTTCAGCATGCTAACCACTGCCCGAGAAATCCAACAAACACTGACAATATTACTGAGCACCAAATAGAAATAATGTATAATTTCACACAACTTACACTTTGAATAGGTTGCTGCTGACTAAATATTGGTTGTGGAACACTGTGTGGTAAAACTGAATGCTGTGTGGATTGTTGAACCGATGTCGGTAAACCGCCTTGGAATTTCGGATTCACATGTATCGTAGATCCGGTAGGCTGGCCGTGCATGGCATGGGGCTGGGAATGAACAAGCTGAGGCTGTGGTTGAGAATGTGGGGGAATGGGGGGGTTGAAGTTACGCTGCTCAGTATACATTGGTTGTACTGGCATCGGTTGACCTGTAAAATAACATGATATGGCAAACATGAGACAACATAAAATAACTAGTGGGTACAGCTCTTTTAAAGTCTTCAAGTATTTTTTACTTAGAAAGATAAGAAATTTGAGTTAAACATTGAAGCACTAAGATACAGCTTAAAGTCAAAAGTTCAACAGAGGACCTAGAAAATGGTAAAAAAATTATTTACAATCAAACCTGTAGACAAAGGCCACCCATGGGAAAGACAAAATTAGGCCTTTATTGACAGGTGGCTATATCCAGAAGTCATTTTCTTCTAAAATAATCAATAACATTTTTTTAAAAAATGGCCTTTATTCACAGAGTGGCCTTTATTCGGAGGTGGCTGCTAGCACAGGTTTAACAGTACATCAAAATACAATGTTTTCAGAAGTTACCCCTTCATGGTGGAAAAAATGTATCAAGTAAACATGATAATGATCAACAGATATGACTTGTATAAATAAGTAAAAAATAGTACACTAAATATGAGAAACTGAGATTTTAAACATGCTTATGTATGATTACAGACAAACAAATAATGCTTACTAGATATAAATGGCTGAGGTATTGGCTTTCCGGGAGAATGATCAGGTCTTGGACCCTGGTTAGGGGTCCTCATCATATCACTGGAAAATCTAGGAACTGGGCCCCTATTCATATTCTGATTGGGCCCCTGGGGTCTGAACATCTGAGGTCGGGGCATTCCTTGGTTATTTTGACGCATTGGTGGTCCCATAGGTCGTTGGAACCCTTGAGGCCCCCTTAACCTGTTTGGGCCAGCCCCTCTTGGCCCCATTAATCTACCAACAGGTCTTTGCATTCTATGTGCCATATTGTGACCTCTCATTTGTCCTTGACCTCTGTAATGGATATATATGTTAATGCTGAACACTGAAGACATAAAATCACATACATACATTAAGAATCATAAAATACAACAACTCAATCTAAACTCTTTTGCATGCACACCAACATTAGGGCATTCTAGCCCCAAGAATGGTTTAAAACAGGCCTGCAACACATACCTGTTATTATTATAATTCTGACCCCTGTTCTGTTGTCTACCGCCTCCTCTTCTGTTAAACTTTCCTTTCTGTTTCTCAAATGTGTCAATCTCTTCCTGCATTTCCTTAGTGATTTCTGTAAATACAAATTGATCAGTCACACCAGTTTTTCAAATTGTCATTAAAATGTTTCTGCATTCATAAAAAAAACATACACACAAACATAATTATGGTGACTTAAGTTCTTTCCCTTCATAATACTAGATTGTAATAATATTCAGAATCTAAATGCAAAAAAAAAAATGAAACTTGATTTTAAACACTTGTTTGATAAGGAAATTCAAAATTTACTTTTTATCTGTCATTTCTGGCAAAGTAATACGAAATAAATCTTGTTTGATAAAAGAATAATATTTAGTCCATCATTTTTTTGATAAGTCTCAAATTTATTTATAGGGTAATTACTATTGATTAAATAAAAGGTTTTCTATGTTGATTAAAAAATAAGGGTCTAATCTTATACCAAGACTATCAGGTATGGTCGATCCTTTGGTGGATGTTGTAATATTTGTAGATTTTCTCTCTGTTTGGAATCTTCCTCTGTCACGTTTACTACCCTCATCATCGCTGTCTTCTTCAGCTACCTCAGTAAGCTGTAAATTAGATAGATTAGATTTTATTTGTCTATTATCCTTGGTTTAATACATACTTCATCAACATCATTATGCACAGTTATTTTCAACAGTCATTTGCCTTGTTCAGTAATTCAAGTAATCACTCAGCAACACCCTATTTCTTGACAGTAGGATTTGTTTGTTTGTTTATATCAAGTTTTACGCCCCTTTTCAAGTCAGTCATATGAGGTGGACAGTTCACCTAAGTATCGCTCCTGGGAAGAACCAGTACTAGACTCTGATCCTTCAAAAGCAACGGCCTACTTTCTCAAATAAAGAGTCATAGTCTTTAGCGGGGTTCGAACCCACGACCCTCTATCAGTGAGAGGTTACAGTGATTTGAAGTCAGCGACTTTAACCACTCGACCACGGAGGCGGTTGGCTGTAGGAAAAACTCAACTCTTAATGTGAAAATCAGGTGTGATATGCTACAAGGGGGATATAAAAGAAATATATCTGATAGTGTCAAATTAGTTTCGTCAATGAAGCATTTCCCCTTGAGCCAAACCATATGTCTTCACACATGTTACACCATTTAACTCCCTTATGCTATTTGTAACTGAGATCATGCATTAGAACCTAGGTGTGGTGCATGCTCTCTGTAATGGTTTATTTGCAGACAAAGAAACAATTTATACACAGCAGCCATTTACCTTCCATTACTGATCGTTCATGTTGAGAAATAGGCGTTTCTTGTAGAGAAAAGATAAGTTTTGGAATAGAATCAAGGATAAGTGGCTAGAATAATAACTACTTGCTAGAATAATTTTTATATTCCCATAATAAGTAAGAGAGCTTCCAACTATTGAAGATTTTTTTACACCAAACCTGACCTTCGGTTAAAACTGCATATACTGTTAAACATGTGAACAAAGGCCACCCTTTAAAAACACAAAATGTGGCTTTAATTGACAAGTGACCATTATTCTAAGGTCAGTTTGTTCTAAATAATCAGTGCCTGTTTTAAATGAATAGCCTTTATTCACAGTGTTCTTTATTCAGAGGTCAATTTGTTCTAAATAATTAGTGCCCATTTTCAATTAATGTGGACTGTGTACCTGTGTAGATTCCACAGTACATGTTGTATCATTAGGTTGTTCTCCAACCATCAGGGGATCTTCTATATCTATGTCAGTACTTTCTTCCAGTACAAACTCTTCAGCTGCCTCTTCTTGAATGTCTTCATAATCCAATTCCTGCCATCAATGAAAGAACAAAAATGAGTACCCTAAAGACTCAAGGCTTGTAAAAAAGTTCATATCTCAATTTTATGAAACATAATAAGAATAAATCTATTACAAAAGTAATCCATCTATCTAAGAATATGCAGAAGGCCTTTGACAATGACCCTAAATGAAGTATTATTACATAAATAGTAAAGAACCCTGAAAAGGAAATCATTTTTTATCATAAATAATGAATCTAATGAGACAAGGCCCTAATTACATTTAGGGGACTGGGGCAAGGGGCCCTTAGGTTGGGGAGTTTAATGTTGTTTTAAAGAAAAGGGGGACTTTTGTCTTTTAACAATATCATCAGTCATACATACTGAATTTACAAAAAGCCAATTTCAAGTATTACAATGGCTGCTGAATTACATTGACACATGTAATTCCAGGACACAAGCTGATTAACATTTAAATAAGAAATTGATATACAAAAAAAATTCTCTGGGAGTGGAATTTTGCCCCAGAAATCATGAAGTGAGGGCCCTGCAGGATAAATTAAAAGAAAGCATCAGAAAGAGTTAGCATTGCTGGAATGCCTTTTAGTTTGACAAAAAAAATACAATTTAAGGCAACTGAAACCAAAACGTTATAAAAATTCTGAAATGTTTGTAACAGAAAATAATCAACTTGAGAACAGATCAATATAACCATTTCTTACATGACGTTTAACTTCCAGATTAGGTTTAAGACACTGAAATATTATTAAACAAAAGACTTACTTATTTGCATGGTTATTACATTTTATACAATTTATCTTGTTTGACAGTATTTCTGATTTGTAAAGGAGACAAAGATCTTTGGTAATCTACCAGTTCTATTAGATATTTCTTATCCTTGCTAAGTTTTTAGCAACAAAAACAGTCTAACAAAGAATAAGAATGCAAACAGGAGTCATCAAGGTCAAAGGTTATAAAATAAAGCTTTGAAGTCAGTCCCTTCATGAGTATGTGTCCTTATCTGAGATTATAAAACCTGCGATTGATCTCTCAGCATTAAACAAATATTTTGTGTTTAAAATGCTTGAACATTAATCAGATCTTTAATTTTTCACACAATAGCTTCAATACATAACCTGTCAATAAATAAAAATACCTTCACTCACATATTTGCGTATATAATGGTCTGAAACATAATTCTCTTGAAAATCAAACTGCTATTTGAGTATGCTTGAACTATTGAGATCTGGTCATAGGTCAGTCACAAATAATTGTCAAATCTTTGAAGATGGTAAAAATTTGTACAAACCTGACTTCCGGCTGTAATATCTAAACCTGTACTGGAATCTAAGCCTATCTCAATCTCGCTTGTTCTAAAACATAAATTTGTCATTAAAAGTTTATAAAACAGGCAATTACATCAAACATGTTAATGACTCTTGTGTGAGTTTTTCATTAATACATTTATTGGTTTGAACAGAAATCCTAGGTTCACCAAGTTACCACAAAGTCGTAAATATGAGTTAACAACTGTTGAATTGAAAGGGCCAGGTGGCTTATGAGACACCTATCTTTGTTTGCACTGTACCTCCAGAATACCTTGATCATTCTTTTCTTTGCCAAGGGCTGGGCTGAGATAGGCCAACGGTAATCATTATCTAACTAGCTGGCAACTAACAGCATCAGTTCTAACCCAGTCTGCACTGGGGTTCTAACCTTTGATCTTCCGCTTTGAAGGCAGACATCTTAACCACTCGGCCACAGTTGCATATATACATAGGCTGTTAAAGCAAAAAGTAACCATAAGGACTTACGTAAAAGAATATTCCTGGATGCTTTCTTCGCCAAATCCTAGCAATGCATCCTCATCAATTTCATCTTCTCCACCCTGTGAAAATATGCAAAAAAATATCCACTTAATATCTGACTGCATAGATCTATAAGCATTGTTTTCATTAAGAGGCAGTCAGACGACAAATTGATAACTTAGAATTGAAAACTGGCGGCCCAGAAAACCCAAATATATCATTAATTTTAATATCTTTTTAATAACTTTAATATCAAACAGATCAAACAAGAACATGATCCTTTCAATCTAAAATAATGTTTAGAAGACACATGACTTCAAACAGGATTAATCTGTACAGGTGTAGTTGCTTAGCACATACCTTTTTGGAAGAAAAAGCACTAACACTTGAGGAATCACCCAGTAACTCTTCATCACTTGAAACAAAAAAGAATAATTTGTAAGTAGGAATACAATAATATATGAAAGCAAAAGAAATAGTTAACTGACTATTCAGTTATCTAATATTGTATCATAATTGATACTCCGACAAAGGCTTGTAATAATCTTCAGTGATTTCTTTTTTTCAATATTTACTGCCTTATATGGGCATTTTCCCCTAGCAAAATTTTGTTCATTTTCCCCCATAAGATGACCTGATTTTCCCCTGACAAGAAGTGTTTTCCACATGATCATGTAAAATGAAGAAAAATAAAACAGTTTTCACACCATTGTCACCAATTACAGTGTAGTGCTATATATGATTTAAACAAATAAATAATCACAATTCCATAAAAAATAAATGTTATTATATATATACGGTATTTCCCATTTTGGAATTTGTTGCGTTAAAAATCCCCTTTTGACAGGCATGGGTCTAAGATAGAAAATTTGGAAAAAAAATCACTGAGGTGTCCTAAAACTGGGCTTATAAAATTTAATAAGTCACCAGCTTGTTGGCCCAAAAGGTGTATGTTGAATGTTTTATGAGATATGAACCTCTTCCTGAAAGCCCTTGCATCACAGGGTAGGCAAAATGAAACCATCCAACTTCCATGAATTGCCAAAGACATCAAAACATTTTTGAACAAGTGTCATCATGAACAAATACTACAATGGATGCCACTTGAATTTTCAATTACTGTAAGAACTTTGTTAATGAGGTTTGAGAACACGCAACCCAGCTCCTGCATTCTGTCAGTCAAAATAGGATTTGTTGAGGTAAATTTTGCATCTGCCATCTGTTTGATACACTGGTTTGCATTGACTGCTTCGACTTCAACATTATACATCTCAATAATCAAAATTAAGTTTATTATTGGGAGGTAGTGATTATAGTAAAATGATACAGCGGTGTGGTATATATTGTATTTATTAATTAGCTGGGATATACACCAGCCCGATTAGCGCAGTTGTTAGATCATCAGACTTTCTAGCCCTACTAATTCTGCTTTCCGGTTGGCCGATTTTAGTGAACGATTACGTCTTCGTTTTCAGTTGGGAAATAGTGGGGAGAAACAAATCATTAATGCATCTTTCAGAAAAGGTATGTTGGAATAATTTAAACTCATATGAGTATAGAAATGTGTTTTCTACCCACGGAATGGTTCACTTTGGTCACAGATATTGTAGTTATCTTGCCCAACAGGTTTTAAATGGGAATTTTACGCACACAATTATGCAGATCTTTGTTAGACTGTGCGGGACAGGGCCAAGTCGAAAAAATGTCTCGTCGTCACAAAGCAGTCTATTTAGTTGGACTAGAGGTCGCCGAGCCCACATCGGGTACATTATTTCATTCCTCCTATTACAATGACAAGTATTCACTACGTAGTGCGTAATTCTTTAGTGCTAAGTCAGCTGGTTTTAATTACAAACCTGTCCCAAGATGACTCGGTCGGTCGTTTCCTTGGCATAGCTACAGTTCCAGTGCAGAATGTCCACGAAAAACAGTGATGCCAGAAATTGTAGGGAACGGATGGTATGTAAATAATTCACTAATAACGAAACATCTTGTCTGCAAATGATAAAATGTATGTCAAGGCCTACAGTGAGAGGAAATGAGAAAATATTCTACAAATTAACGATTTGATGCAGCATTTATAGGTATACGGTGTCGTAGTAAATTTTTAATTTCCGGTTTAGCATTTTTTGATTTTGATTGGATAATAGTTGATCGTGAACAGTCAAACGCTTGATTCCGTTGAGCGTCTGAACATTGTTTACAAATGGCCGACACAGGGTGCCAACAAGAATAGTGAACATTTAAGTTGCAAATTTCTGGTTTTATAAGCATGGCTCATGATCAAGTCCATCTTAAGTTTGGAGGCAATGCTGGAGCCAGCGTCGATGCCTACCTCGAATATAAGAGGTCATTTTTCTTAATGATTTGAATGATTTTGTAGTCAATATGCCAATGGATATCTTATAAGAACGAAAAAATGTTTGCATTAAAACAATGACCTATGCTATACATAGGTCTTTGATTAAAACGACTCTTTTTTATTTTGATATGGACCAAAAAAACTATCCTTCTTGATCAATGAACATCTTTTCCGAAGATTTCTTCTTAAAATATCAGATTATTATCATCACTCAGTCAAATAATGTAGACCAATGCTAGTCCAGCTAATTGCACACTACAGGTGATATGGAGACATTTTTTGTGCTTATAAATCTGAATAAATTTATTCTCATCACTCTTGGATTCACGATTATTTCATTGTTCATAATGGTGTGCATGATTTCTGAATGTTGTGAACGAAAACATATGTGATGAGTAAAAAAGTATAGTGCAACAAAAGGCTGTGTTAAGCAGATTTCTATGCAGCTGAATTAATGCGTACTCTTGCCTATTTGGGTATTCATATGTTTTATAGACGACTGAATATTCATTTTGTGTGCACTATAGCTGCCATTTATACATAAAAAACAAAATAGAAAACTTTAGAATAATGTGAATTGATGTCAAATATATTTATTTATTGTATAGGATTGTTGGTGATGATGATGGTGGTACAATGTTTACGCCTGAACAATATGAGGCTTACAAAAAGAAAGTGGTTCCCATGGTAAATTCATTTTTTCTTACTAACTCTGTCTGATATTTCCAGTGAAACATATATTCTTTGCATTTATGCAAAGGTGTGTAACAGTGTTTTAAAAAAAAAAAATGACTTTTTCTAGCTTCATCTTCGTTAGTTCAACATGAAGCACTGTCTGTTCAAATGCTCACCTATAGATATATATTCATGTTATTAATGGAACTTTCATTCATCTATCTATGAAACACCAATGGGTTTGCTTTTCCATTGTACCTAAATTCCAAGATTGGCATCTGAAATTTAGTTTTGTTTTTATTTGCCCAGAGGATGAAGAACCGCCTCTTTACTTCATACAGTTCACCTACTGGAATGGATTGTAAAATGATTGGTCCTGAAACAAAGTGTTTTTGTGAACACAAGTAAGTGGATTTACACAGTTGTGATCATAGTTATTGAGTTATGCTTCATACACTTTTTTCATTTTAAAAGTTTAAAGACAATCTTTTTTATATCTTAATAAAACTGAGCTCTTTAAAAAAATACCATAGTCATGTGTGGTAAACTTTAAAATAGTCAAAATTGTCCAATCAGTTATGGTTGTTTTCTTGAATGCATGTTTTTTTTAATCCTGGTATTTATAAGCCTAAATGAATTTGAATATACAGTCAAACCTGTGAACCTAGGCCACCATTGAATGGGAAAGGCAAATTGTGGCCATTATTGACAGGTGGCCTTCATTCAGAAGTAATTTTGTTCTAAATAATAAAAGATGGTTTTTAAAATAATGGCTTTATTCACAGGGTGACCTTTATTCCGAGATGGCCACTTATACAGATTTTACTGTAGTAATAAAACTATTGTATGATTTGCATTCCACAAGAAAACAGGAAATACAGTCAAACTTGTTTTGGTGGCCACCTCCAAACAAAAGCCACCCTGTGATTAAGGCAATTCTTTTTAAATACCTTCATTGATTATTTAGAACAATATGTCCTCCAAAGAAAGGCCACCTGTCAATGAAGTCTGCATTTTGTATTTCCCAAAGGTAGCCTTTTCTAACAGATTTGACTGTATGTTTAGCATCCTTAAAACAACTTTTTAAATTATGTTTTATTATTGTTTTCAGATACTCACAACACAAAACCGACTTTGAGAAAATACCGACTGAACGCCCAATATTGTTACCTTGTAAAGTGAAAGGTTGTGGTTGCCGTAGTTACCATTATGTTCCGCCATTTCATGGAAGAGTGTCCATTAAGTGCAAGTGTAAACATACAACTGATGAGCACTCTGTTAAAGAGCCATATAAGTGTAAAAATGGTAATTTTAACTTGCCTTTGTTGTTGACAAACTTCTAGTTGCCACTTTCAGGGTCAGATCGTGATAGTAGAATTGCATGATATTTTGCTGTTTGAAAATTAACATCATAATGAGTTGATGATTAAGCCTTTCAGTGGTTTGTACTGCTGACTCAAACATATTTGATTAAATGAGACACAATTTGTATTTTCTAGTACATAAAATACAAAACTTCCTTGAGAAAGGATTTCAACTGTGTGTCACAAGCATTTCTTGCATAATCCTGCGCTTTAAAATAGAATTTAGATAATTATGATAATGGCGTTTATACTTAAATGTATCTGATGTGGATTGAATAAAAAAAACTTTAGGTCAGCCGTGCAAAGCTGTTGTATCCATTTGCGTAAAAAATACCAATTTTAGTGCGAAGCAGATTTTCCCAATACGGGCAGTACTTTTCATAAAAAGTTGAAAAAAATCAGGGTTTATGGTTATGATTTTCAGGTTCATGTAAGTGTCAAGGGTTCAGCAGTTCTTATGCTTGTGGATGTGGACAGTCACATGATAATCATTCTATGGTTGTTGAAACCAAAGAAGAACGTATGGCAAGGGGTCATCCAGTTGGTCAGGATGTCCCCTATCAAGCCATGGGAGGTCTTACTGGATTCTCATCACTAATGGATGGGTACATGAGATTAGACCCAAGTGGGATAGGTAAATATGAACTGATAGAGAGTACATTAATAGTGAATTCCTTGGAACTGAATAATTACTTCATCATGTATCTATATTTCACTATAAATATAAATTTTATTAATATAAAGTGCATGTTCGGGAAAAGTTGATACTTCCTTGGATCAAGGACTTATATAAGTCCTTGCTTGTATCATATTCTTCACTGTATCATCATTCACAATAACCATGATTTACTGTATAATATAATTATTACACAAATACAGTGCTACTTCTCCAAAGCAACACCCTTTGGGAGTAGCAAATTTATGTTGTTGTTCCTCTAGAGGTTAAATTTATAGTACCAGTAAACTCTGCAGTGAGAAAAATCATGCTGTTGTTTCAGATAGGTTGTTGCTCAAGAGAGGACTGCTTTGGAGAGGTTGTTCTGTTGTTAAGAATTTCTTCATATTGCCATGAAATATGAATATTTTTACATATTACACCTGCGAAGGATATGTCACCTCCTTTGGATTAATTTTGTTAAACAGTAGCAGATTTTTTTCCAAATTATCAAAAAGTCTTAAATATGGAAACTTCTAAAATTTTATTGTTTTATAGTTTAAACCCTGATACAAAAAAAAACAGGTTTGAAGAAATCACAATGAGTACAAAATTGATGGGTCATTACAAGAGTACCAAGTTAATGGATTGTTCCATAATTTTCTTCTACAGGTGCTCCTCCAGAGGAGTTTTTGAATCAACCCATCACAGCTGCTGATCATCCATTCCTGCGTGGCAATGTTGAATCTATCAAAGAATATAAAATGAAACAGAGAGCACTGACAGGTTTATATTCTTTTAATATTAAAACAATGCTAGACCAGATATTTAAAATTGTATGTATCTTTTAGATGACTATATGCAAACTGCTACATGTAACTCATTTCTTTCAAAACTTCTGTTTTGCATTGTAGGACTTGCAATTGTTCATAAAATGTGATAGTTGGTTATAATAATGATAAAAATGAATGATTTTGTGTGGATAACATTCTCAATATAAAACAAATTTTTAGTATGGTCCCCAAAGCAAAATTGCAAATACAGTTACATACAGCATAAAACAACACAATACTATAAGTAACTATACAGAATGTTATCAAACAAGATTTCAGACACAGAAATGATACAGAATAAAAAGTAGGAATTAAATAGAAACATGCATACAAAATTAGTTAATATTGATATTAGTACGGAATAAGAATTGTCCAGCCAGAATACATATAGATATGATACAGTAGCATTATCTTTTATTGTGAACCTATTGGTTTTATTTTCATACTGTCACCTACTTAAGAAAGACTTTTGTGGAAGCGGGGCCATCTAAACAATCGAATCTCTTAATGAAATCTTTCAAAATGTCAATTAGTGAGTTAAGTGTCTGTAATTTTATGGACATTGGATAAATGTTAAAAAGAAGACCACATAAACTTTTCTAGTTCTGATATATATAAACTTATTCAAAATCTTCTAGTTCAGACTGATTTTTGAGATTTTTAAGTCGATCTTATTCTATAAAGACTTGGTTAATGTAAAGCAAATACTTGTAATTTTTAAATCTTATTGTATGATTATATAAGGTGGCAATGACGATGTGGATGAAGATCTAGCAGAAAGAATGTCAGCTTTGAAAAGATCTGAAGAATCTGATATGGACTTTTATGAAAGGCGTTACCAGGAAAGGGTTAGTGAAATAGTTTACAAAGCACTAAAGCCACTGTATGGGAAATAAAGCTAATGACTTTTATGTACATTTAGCATTTATTCTAAGATTTAGTTTGGTTTGTTGTAGGGGCCCCAGTGGTCAAGTGCTTATGTCTCTGACTAGTTATCACATTCACTGGTGTGTGTTCAAATCCAGCCAGGGACTTGAATTTCACAAATGAGGAAGTGATTTTTCTTTGATAGTAGTCTTGATCATTTGCAATACGTTGTGTTTTCTACATACATGTAATTTATTATCTATTTACAGAAGAGTACTATGTTTATAAAATCATTGATGTAACAGCTATAGATGTGCTAGATATATGTCTTGATATAACATTGACCATTTACGATATTGTGGATCATAGTTAAGTAAGTTTTGCTTTCTATTTCAGTTGAAGGCTGAGAAGCAACAAGCCAGGGCTAGGGCATTACCTGCTGGTAGAATGGCTGTTGGGAAGAGAAATACTCCAGCCAAAAAATAAGGAGTTACCACATTCCTGTATCCATCTTACAGTGATCAGAATTCCAGCAAAACCTTTGCTGCTTTGTGGCAGCAATTGCATGTTTTATTTAAGACATTTTGTTTGACATACCTGCACTTGCCAGAAGTTTTAAGTAATTTAAGTTGTCTGTGATATTTTATTGTTTTGTTTTTTGAGATTTGGAGACTTGATTGGTCTTGTTTCATCTGCTGCACGATCTCTTTATACAACATGTTATTTATATACATTTGTACTAGTAAAACAGTTTATTTGTTATGTTTTAGTAGAAGTTAGTAAAATATTGTTTTTACCTTTTTTGGTAGGTTTAGGTTGCACAGTTTTTTGTTTATCATACAATTTTTCATTCCTGTCAACTTGATCATCCATTTTATTTATCTAGTAAATTATTTTGTGAGATTTATCAACTTTTTGAAGACACAAATCTGATTTGATTGAAAATGCATGCATGCTGTGCTAGCTTATTAAATGTACAACATACTGATATCATATATTGTATGATTACACCAACAAACTACATTTGCCGTACATATTTGCAATTTTGAATGCAGTTGATTTTTTACAACGATTAATATCTCTGAAAATAGGTGACAGATTCAAGATTTTGTCGACGAAAGCATTCTGTATTAACTCATTTGGATTGGCTTCGAAATTCAAAACTTGTCAGAGTTTTTTGGGGTGTTTTTAAAGGGACCTTTTTTCAAAATATATAAAATGTGTATTAGTACAGCTGGAGAAGTATCATATAATGAACATCCAGATGTTGCTATTCCATTGGTCAATTTTAAGAATGTGCCTAGTATCAACCAATCATCTGCTCACGTTGGTGACCTTCATAATTACATCCATTTTAGCATTTTTAAGCCATGACCTTTGACCTGAAATCTAATCCAGGTCAGTGCCATCTATGTAAGAATATTATGATGATTTCATATTCTGTGTGAAGATTACTCAAATGAAGTGTTCAGTTTGTAGGGTAGGTGTCAATAAATCATATAGTTCAAGTATTTTGTCGTATATTTTTTTAATCACCTAAGTACCTGTAGTTACATCAGACTTGTCTGAAAGTGCCAGTCAGACCATTAATTCTCTTGGGATCAAAATAAATTTAGAAAGTTAATGAGCCTTAATCTGAATGACGCCCCCATCCACTCAGCTCATTAGGTAGAACATAAGGCATGTAACCATTTGGTTGACCCCAGGTCAAACCCAGGACACCCAACTTCTGTTCTCGGAGACAATTCAGTTGAATACATTACAACTTTAGAGGCTAACACACTGAAGGGAAGATGTATTATTAAGGCCAAATATGGCGAAACAAACCAAAATCACATAATAAATGATTGAAGTGTTTTGGGCCTATTTGACCATTTTAGGCATTAATAAACCACTTATGATTATAACAATAGCATTTGCAACCTGCCCAAGATCCTTACATATGCTTGAAACCAGTTAACTATTATAACGTTTCACACAAAGTTAGGAAACTTTATTTGATTATGAGCATACAATCAATAAAATAAAGTTTATTTCAGTAACAATTTATTCACATGGGTACTATCTAACATGACTCACATTTCATTATAACCATATCTTTGATAAAAGAAAATGTAGAGAGTTAATACAAGTGGCAAAATCTTAAATGAGCACTTTTAACATGCAATTTATTACTACTATTGCATAGCTTGCAATAATTCAAATAGTTTACCAATTTGGATAGAGGTACAGGTAATATCCAATTTCAAATTCTCACCAGAAGATCCAGTCTGTTGAATTGAAAAGTTTATATACAATATTCAGTATGCATTTTAATTCATTAAAATTGAATTAAACACATAGTAAAACAAGAAGTGTTTGTGAAACATGGATGCCCAATTAAGGCCAACTGGATAGTAAGACCTTTGACCTATTGAACTTAAAATCAAAAGGGGCCATCTAAATGCAATGACCAACCTCCAAACCAAGTCCGAGGACCAATGGTCAAATCATTCTCTAGTTATTTGTTTGACAAGGTTTTTGTGCTGAAGGTCACTGTGACCTTAACCTTTGACATACTGACCTCAAAATCAACAGGGGTCATCTACATGTGATACACAACCTTCCAACCAACTTTTCTTCAAAAGGAGGCATAATTATACACTTGGCATAAATAATTTGAGAATAACAGTCAGCCTTGAACGTAGATGTAATTAAATTGGGGCTTTTATCTCTCCAGCTTCCTGTGTATCTTCAAAGGGAGATAAATTAATACAGAAATGTCTTTTAATGATCAATCAACACTTGGTTTGTTTATGTAAGTTCTCATTTATATGCATTAGCCTTGTGTTTAGGTAAGAATGAGAATCCATCAGGAACTGGTCCAAGCAACATCTCGCTGAAAAAAAACCATAAAATGATAAAATACAAAACAAATGAACTAAGTATATGAGTAACAAAATGTGATATAAAAATATGTCAGATTTGTTAAGTTTGTTAGACTTTTTTTGTGATTATGTTCATTCTAGTAAATATATACAATTGTCAACTGGTCTTATGTGTTGGATAGGTTTTGGGTTGGTGTGTTTTAGAGATTGAAGTATTTTGGAGAAGTTGGTATTTTTTTCTAGAAACCCTTGTATAACTAATGAATGAAAATGACTACCAACTGTTGATTGGGAAACTACTGGTTTTAAAGTCGGACTATAAGTAACTTTAAACATACAAGGAATTTCTTCATTTAAAATATTACCAAGTATAACTGTCAGACAGGGTTTGGAACTATAATCCTTCATTTGGCATCTGAAGTGGTTTATGAACATAGTCATCAAATTCTATCTTAGCTCCATCATTAAAAACTTCAATATGCCAATAATATCATGCAGAAAAAGTCAAAGTTGCCCAGACATATGGTATTTGTAAAACCAGAGTATTAGGTTTTACTTTACCTGATTTTAATCCAATCCCCACAATTAGGACTAGCCATCAATGTTTCTAGATCATTTCTTCCTTGATAATACGGTGGTCTTTCATTGATTTTCTGAGGTACACGGTCTAGCAGACCGACTGGTATGTATCTATAAATAATGACAATTTTATTACATATGACGGTTTTGATCCAAGTTGTTGTTTCCTATCTCAGACATAACTAAGACAGAATGATTTTATTCTCCCTAGATGTTCTATATATTCCAGTGGTAAAAGTTTTCAGGTTTTTGCTTGAAATTCAGAATTTTTAACATCTGGAATGGTCATATATCCAAATCGAGAAGGGGGGGGGGGGGCAGTACTCCTCATCTGTAGACTGATTACATCGACGGTTACTGACAAAATCCAACAACTCTCTTTTTGTAAATGTGGTTTTCAAGTAAAAATTTCAGGATTTTTGAAAATTCCAACTTTAACCCCTGATATTTTAACTATTGTTGATTTGGGCAGACAACTCTCAACTCTTGCTACATGTTCCTATCTAAGTCATAAATACTGTGTTTATCTAGGTTCATTTCAGTAAACACTGTTTACACAAGCATTGTTTAAGCTGAGTAAAGTATTGTAATGATATATTGTCATTACATAGAAGATATCACTGATCATGTAATTTCTTAACACTTTGTAACAAACACATAACATTTATGTGTAAAAATTTGTAAAATGTGTAAAGAAATTGCTGAAAAAAAACTGAGAAGCATTTTTTTCGTCTTATCTGTCGCTAAGACTTCTTTTCATTTCTAAGCAAAAAAGTCCTTCAATAATAGTCATGTGATCAATATACAGATATGACATCATGCCAAGCTTGACGTCGTACGAATGTTCTCGTCTTGTTCAGTGCTTACGGTAATTGAGTGCTTATAGGGGTATATTACGGTGGGAATATGGCTTTAAATATGACCAAGCCATTGTTATGATTATTTATGTTTTAATTAAACATTTAAACATTATACATGTTTTTGATCACTGTGGCGTATATTTATGTAAAAAAGACTTAAGTAGGGGATCAAGGTTATGAAAGTATATTATTACCTGTACAAAAATGATAACCATTCAAGAAGGAAGCGCCGTGTATTTTCTACCCCTTGATGATCTGATCCCCAATGTTCCAGTCCATAATTTACATAGTCCTTTAACATATCATATCTCTCCGAAGAAGATATATCCCAATCTCTCTGCTCCTTGATTTCCTTGAATACCCACGGCTTGATTAATGCACCTCTGTAATATAAAGGTCATCTCATTTACTTTTAAATTTCCCAAAAACAATTCTTAAAGACGTTTTCGGTAGTTCGCTACATTTTTCACATTGACATATAGGAAAAATAAATTAAAACTGATCAATGAATTTTTTTAAAACTTTGCATGATCTTAGCATATGATAACAGAAACATTTTAAGCGAAAAAAAATTGGGGGTCACTGATCTCGTTTTTGAACTACCGAAAACGTCTTTAAGCATGCAGAACATAGTATACTTTTATATTTTGAGAGTTTGACAAATCGATCAAGCTTATACTAGACTAACCAGATATTTATTGTTTTCGAATTAAAATTGCTGACTTTTAATCAAACATGACATAAAATTACATAATCTAAGATTTTTACTCAGACAGGTTTGTCTAGGTGTAGAATATGTTGGACAGTTTGGGCTGAAAATAAAAATAAGTTTGTTTGGAGTGCTCCAATATACTCATGAAAATCCTAGCAAATAAAGAAAAAAAATGGGGGGGGGGCATTATTTTTGTAATTGTTTTATAGAAAAAAAAATCCCTACCTACCTGCCAAGTGCTAAAATTCTAGGTTGGAGCGAACTACCGAAACAAACATTTTTCTATTTTCAGCCTAGAGGTAAAACTCATGACCTAAACAGGATTCTTTGACAATATTTATATTTCCAGATTTGGTTAAAGTACTGATGATTTAACCAAGAGGCAGCCTAAGAGATTGACGGAATAATTAAGTTGTTGTAAACTATTTCCATCAATGTAAAACATATACTTGAACTACTTACCTTGCTAACATGACTCCACTGACACCTGTCTCTTCTCGACGTAAGTTTGCTTCCTGGTATGACATGATATCTCCATTACCTGAAAGCAAACGTCATCGGAAAATGAACAATTTTTTTTTGTATGGTCTTATATGGTATTTAAAGTGGGTGTTGGGTATTAGGGGGATAGTGGTATTCTGGGAAAGATGGAATATTTTTAAGAACTTTTCCTAGGAATCCTTAGTGGAAGAAAATCAACGTTTTTGTCTAATTATCATGGAAGGGTATGACCTTTGCAACCGGGAATCGAACCCAGGTTGCCGGGTTACAAATCCTGCGCACTAACAACTGAACCACAGCCATGTCTTATAGTTGCCTATTACTTAGTTATCTGCAGTAGACTGTGGACTTTATTAACATCCTAAGCACAACAAGTTCCTTAACAATTTGTAAGTTCATGTCACTTTTCATACATCATTTGTAGATCAGAGAAAGTAAGGTCATAGCTTTAGTCATTATCTTTGTATTTGGGAACGGAAAAAATAAGACACTGCATTGAATAAAGGCATATGCCACCGGTGACATGCGTGACTGAACGTCGTACATATGGATAGATGTACTGACAAGGCAATCACTACATGCCCCAGCAGCATCATTCTAATGCTGGGGGCATAAAAAGGAAAACATACAACAGATTAAGTCAAATTTGAAATACTAGTAATAAATTAAGAAGCCTAAATTACCAAATAGTGGCATCGGTTGGGCTGCCAAAGCACATTCATTTATATAGTTCCAATCAGCTGTCTTTGTGTATCTCTGCATGCGTGACCTTCCATGCAACTGAAAAATGTACAGATATATAAGTAAATATTTTTCTAATATTTGAAACACAATTACTGCATTCAGTGTTTGTCCTCTCTTTTACGTTTTATCTCAAGCCTAAGTCCACGAAACTTTCTGTTAAATAATTGTTGTACTGAAATAATAATCTGGTTATGCCATTACACTTACTCACTGTACGTTAAGTTGAATAAAACCCTTTAATGACAAATTCTTATTTACATAGAATGGTTAAACTTGAAGAGCATTTGACTGGCTGACTTTTTTTAGCCTACAATCATAACAGCCTTACTGTAGTCAAGGCAACACCCCAATCTCTCAAGTTTGGAACAAGAGTGTGTGCAATATTTCGACTATCTTGGATACCAGTCCGAATCTTCACAGTCAGTGGTACGTCCATCACAGACTTCATTCCGTTCACTATCTGTCCAAACTTGGTCGCTCGTCCCATCAATGCACTTCCTTCACCCTGAAAATATGTAACAAAATGCAATAGAAATATTCAAATAACTTTTATGATTAAAGATTATGCACAAAAAACTGTCTTGTTACCGTAACAAACCAACCTTAAGTATCAAATGGCAAAATCCAACTACAAATATATTTGCAGATGAATTGTACCTTGCATTCTCACTACAGGTATGCTTAGAACAAAAATGTTTAAGAAAATTTTAAACTTTATCAAGAAGGGTCAGTACTTGTTATATTATACCGCTAATCAAAATAAATTAAAATAGAATATTAAAATCAACTTCACAACCAAATTTTACCTAAAAGATTCTTAGATTTAATAAAAAAATGATTAAAATATATATATCATATAAGGGCATATACTTAACAACTAAAAGCAATTGTATATTATTACTAAAAGCACACTGATCATGAAGTGTTTTCTTTATTTCTCGAGATAAACTTAGGTTTACAGTATAAGGCTTAAATTAAAATTAAGTTTGTTTGCCCTTTACCGATCGACCCAAAAAATCATGCCGACTCAAAAAAATTTATTGCAAAATCTTGGAGAACTTTATTTTTATACTTGGGAAAATATACATGTACTCAGTGCTTTCGATAAACATTTAAAGTAGGTATCATTTGAAAATTGAAGTAATGAAGGGAAACAATAATGTGTGTTAAGGCACTGAGTATATGACTGTTATGGTTGATTAAAGCACACAATAAATGGTTGTACGGTAGCAGAATACATAAAATGAATATAGAATGCATCAAGATAGAAGTGTAATTTCAGAAATAAAATAAATTATTTTTCCTACCTACCGACCCTCTTCTAAAATTCAGGGTCGGTAAAGGGCAAACCAATTTATTTTTAATTTAGGCCTAAGGAAATGGTACAAGATGGCAAAAATTTATAATTCTTCAGTTTATCAACCAAATCAGGCATACACTTTTGTTTGTTTGTGACTACTAGAAAACAATCGAAAACTTTATTATTTATAAGCTTATTTATAAATTACCTTAAAACAATAATTTTACCTTATTGAAGATTAAATCTATGGGACAGCCACAGTTGATATCGATGAAGTCGACATTCATATTTTCACATACGAGTTGAGCACATCGAGTCATAGAGTCAGGATATCCGCCGCATAGCTGTAAAATATACAATCTTATGAACTAATAAATTGCAAAATATACAATATATTATGAACTAATAAATCGCAAAATATAAAATATATGAACTAATAAATTGCAAAATATACAATATATGAACTAATAAAGTGCAAAATATACAATACAGTACAACCTCTTTAGAGCAACACCCTGTGGGAGCTGCAAATATTGGCTGTTGTTTAGAGGTTGTTGCTCTACAGAGGTTAAATTTATAGTCAATATCAGTTTACACAAATTTTGAAGGTGTTGTTATGGAGAGGTTGTTGCTCTACAGAGGGCCGCTCTAAAGAGGTTTTACTGTATATGAACTAACAAATGGCAAAGAGACATTGTTCCGAATGCATAAACAAATTCTCCTCAGAATGATAAACAGTCCAAGTGAATCTCAATATAGCAAAGAGATTGTAAATGGTTTACAAAATAATAATACCATTAGATTTTGTCTTGTTAGTGGTACATAAATTTGAAAACAAGATTGGCATGTAACATTAAAGAGGCATGCCCTGGAACTTAAGCATCTCGAATAGCAATCAAATTGGTATCATTTTAATGCCTGAATCAATCAATGAAAAATCCGTAAAATAGAGACGAAATATCCTGCTAGTTTACTCAAAATACACATTTCAAGATTTACCAAACCTACCGATTTCGGCCTCTGAAAGTATTCGTCATTTTCACAACTCAACCCGTTATATACAGTCATTTTTAAACGCACATTCTTCTTCCACTTTTCGGTAATAATTGGTTTTACAAGTGATGAACACATTTTTGGTATATGCAAACTGAGACGCGGCAGTTCCAGGACATGCCTCTTTAAGAGTTTTGAATGCAAATTTATTAACAAAACTTTTCAACTCAGCCAAATGAATTTTTATCAAATAGTAGTGATATTCTGATTAATCATGTATTCAACAAATCATTGATGAATGGTCTTTGATGTGACGATGACGATGCTCCCATTTCGTCAACGGATTGTTGATTTCTGTACATAGGTGTCGTTCTTGTCTATCGTACTGCCGGTACTGCAGACCTTACACGGTTTTACTTTAAAGATGCTGTAACTGTAAATGCAGCATAATTCTGGCCCAGCTTTGTTTGTTTAATAATCAGTATAATTATGTTGGTGTGATGTTTACTCAAACATCTTAATAATGTTAAATCCTTTAATATTTCAATTCTTATTGATTTTGTGCTATTCAATTGGTGTAAGTGATGTTAAAATCATGCAATAGTAACATATTTGATCATTTCTTATTTAATCAGTTTTAATCGATTAATCACTGACTTTTGCCTCTGATTAATCAACGAAATTTTCATGGACTGATTACGATCACTATCAAATAGTAAGGTGGTCAACCATAGGATTATCGTTACATTATTTTCTATTACCTGTACACCGTATAAGTCCTCTGATTCATGACGTTTAAGTAACGCCCATTCTGAAAGCTGTCCTTGTAGTAGATTTGTACATACGGCCATTTCACCACAGGTTACATCAGCACCAAAACGTTTACATATGCGGCGGTATGGTAAATTTCCAACCTGAAGATTAAATTTGATTTTGTAATGTACACTAGCAATAAAACTATCACCAAATTAATAACAGACAAGACTTTGTGTTAGATTTTCTACCAACAGAACAAAACATTGTTTGTACATAATTTTATTTTATATAAAAATAAAAAAATTAAAATTATTCATAAACATACATAATTTTTATTATAATATTTGAACGACTTTTTTGTAATATTAAGAAGACATGGTTGACTGGTTATAGTCTCTCACATGGAATCACTGACAAGGAAGCCCCTAACTGCAGCAAGTTCAAATTCCACTCAGAATCAAAGGAGGAAGCAGTCTAGCTAACTGTTCGAATTAAGGTCTTCCCCCCGATCGTAAAAGCTGGAAAGTTGCCAAATGACTATGGTCGTTCGGCGTTTGTGCTGGCGGTTGGCCAATGGTGCAACATTATCCTCAAGTGAAAAATAATTCAATTTTTATTCAATCCTTTGGAGAGTAGACAAAAAGCATTAATTAAGAACAAAATAATGTATTAAGAAATATTATTCAATAAAACGTATCAGTACACAGTACTTACAGTAGTTAAAGGTGCCAAGTAAAGTTTATCAGTAAAATCCAACTGAAATATAGAACATTAAATAAATAAATATATATTTTCATTCAATTATATAGTATATACATGTACAAATAAAGTCATATTTACATGAATAATATAATAATAAATAGATAACTTCAATAATCATAATTTTATAGGCACAGAGAATAATTATAACTTTATTTTAAGACCACAATATATAAGCATAACAATAATTAAACCGTATCATTATCTGTATTGATACAAAGTCTCGAAAGCAAATCTGGTCTACTGAAGTATAGTTTATTATCAATTAACTATCTAATACTACAGGAGAAATAAAGAAGAAAAAAAACACTCACTACATAAGAATTGTCGGCAATACAAAGAAAAAACTCAACCAACACGGACAAAACTCGGCAATACAGGATTTATGCATTCCCATTGGTTAAAAAACTCGGCACAATATGGAATTATGAAATTCAGGCTTTTCATTGGTTGTTGAAACTCGTCACAATATGAGTGAAGGCTTAAGAAAAGAAACTTACGGCTGTCCTTTTTTTTAATCATGCAATGTTCTAAATCGAGCAGCAATCCTTGAATATTGAAGATATTAGATAGCTATAAATAAAATACTTATAAACTAGGGAAATTCTTAATAGTCGAGTAATTTATCCTCCGTTAGCTGTATACAGTGAACCTCAGACAAACAACTTGGCCAATATGAATTTTCTAGACAAATAGCATTATATTATTTCCTTTGAAAAATACTGTACGACAAAAATCTGTATTAAAGCGATGTGGACTGGTCGTTTAAATATAGATTTTAATACCTTCTTCCTTTCCATTGTTGGAACATCTAATCGACCATTCTCGTGTGTAATACCACTATCAACTGCTACGTTCTTATCAGAAACACCTTCTATGTCCCCTATCTTCTGTGCTGCCACAGGAGGCTGTTCGACAGTTGCTGGTTTTCCAACCCTACGCTTTTGATCATTAGCAGACGGGCATATTTTTTGTAAAACACCATCAGCCTTAGAAAAATCATATGTCCTTTTCCAAAGCTGTCGCTGTAGATCTTTTTTCAGAACATTAGACACTGTAGCCTCCTTATTCTTCAAAGTCTCAAATTCAGGCGCAACAACATTTTTATAGTCCTCAGTTATATGACATTTAGCGAATCTACAAACGATACCATAAGGACATTTACCAAATGTCTGAAACAAATGACAGTCAGTGCCGATATCTGCAGGCTTACTGTCCATAAATTTTTTCCGGTCATGGCTAAATTTACACTTTTCACCAAAGTTGCATTCTTCCTCATGTATATAAGCAGGACAGAGTTTGTCAGCTGAATCCATCCGTTTACCTTTAGGTCTCTGCTTATTCCTACCCTGGAAACAATTAAATGCATCATATAAGGCGGCTAGGTAAGGCGTAAACAATTGTTTCTTCCTGGATACATGCTTGGTTGGTAGTTAGAAGATTTTTTTATCATATTTAAAAGTTTAGAAGACTGAGACAGTCAGTGGAAGTCTCAGTGGAAATGATGTTCCTCGGGCCTCATAAAAAGTCGAGGGTCGCAGTGAATAATTAGGGTAGGTCGTGTAACAGAATCGAAAATTCATTTTTTGCCTAACCAATCAAATACATGTGATTAGCATTGCATCACATTTCCTATAAAACAGTCAATATACTAAGACAAAAAAAAGACAAATATCAAGACAAAAAAACTAACAAGACTTAAATCAAAAATGAATTTGTTTGTCCTAAACCGACCCACCCGAAAAAATCCCACCAACCCGAAAGATTTATTGCAAAATCTAGGAGAACTTTTTTTATTTGCGCTTTTGAGCTGCATTCTGCAGATTTCATCTGTCAGATCATTTGTATTTTTAGCATGCAATAAATGGTTTTATGGTAGCAGAATACATAAAATGACAATAGAATGCTTCAAGATAGAAGTGTTATTTCATGCCAAATTAAGGTCAAATTCAGAAATAAAATATTTTTCCTTACCTACATACCCTCTTCTAAAATTCAGGGTCGATAAATAAACAAACAAATTTTAAACTTAGGCCTAACTATTTCTACAACTTAGTTTTCAAATCACCAACTTGTATTTAGAGAATGGATTAAAAAATGATTTAGGTAAGTGATTAATATCCAAATACATTCAGTATGTATTTTACTAGTATATTTACAAGCAAAGTGATACCTTTAGGCCACTTCTTTTTTATTTCTTGGTTTACAAAAGCGGCGGTCGTAATTTTTCCAAAAGTGAAAAAAAAATAAAATTGCAATTTGGCATTTTTATTTTTGCCGATGGTACGAAAATTTTGAGTACGAATCTGACTGCGTATTTTAAGTATTGTAGCGGGTGATTTACATGTCGGATGGGCTGATGGACGTCTTTATGGTGGCTGAGGTAACAGAGGACGTGAATTGCATCAATCCAAGTGAAAATCTGGAGGTTGGGTTAAATATACACTCTTAAATTTGCATTGTCATGTATTTTCGCGATACGCGCAATAGACGAAGACGGATCACTCTTTTGTCCATCCGTGCAAGGTAATTTGTCCATCCGCGGAAAAACTTTTGGCCATCTGTGGAAAAAGTTGCTGGGGCCATCTGTGAAAACTTTTAGTAGAACGTAACCTGGATGAGGTGTAAAACGCGACCTGCATTCGGATCTAAAACAGAATATTACAGCGGAATGGGTCATCTATTTCATTTACTGATATCAGAGACGTATAATACGTCTGTGCTGATATAATATAAACATTCTAGTATTGTAATATTCAGCAGGTTCTTGTATCTAAAACATTTGTGTATGATATAAATGACAATAAATAACAGGTGACAGTTGGCCACAGCTAGTTCATGTTATACTAACTTAAAAATGACTAGAACTGAGTCTTATTAACGGTCATAGATGGTCACAGCAAAATTATGTTATATATGCATATAAATGGCCAGGAGTGAGTCTTATAACCAGTCATAGATGGACACAGATAAGTCATGTTATATTAACTTGTAAATGGCCAGGAGGGAGTCTTATAACCAGTCACAGATGGACACAGATAAGTCATGTTATATTAACTTATAAATGATCAGAAGTGAGTTTTATAACCAGTCACAGATGGCCACAGATAAGTCATGCTATATCAACTTGTAAATGACCAGAACTTAGTCTTATAACCGGTCACAGATGGCCACAGATAAGTCATGTTATATTAATTCGTAAATGACCAGTACTGAGTCTTACAACAAATCAAAGATGGCCACAGCAAAATCATGTAATATCTGCACATAAATAACAAGAGATTAGTCTTATAACAAGTCAGAGATGGCCACAGGTAAGTCATGTTATATCAACTTGTAAATGACCAGAACTGAGTCTTATAACCGGTCACAGATGACCACAGATAAGTCGTGTTATATCAAGTTGTAAATGACCAGAACTTAGTCTTATAACCGGTCACAGATGGCCACAGATAAGTCATGTTATATTAACTTGTCAATGACCAGAACTGAGTCTCATAACCGGTCAAAGATGGCCACAGATAAGTCATGTTATATTAACTTGTAAATGACCAGAACTTAGTCTTATAACCGGTCACAGATGGCCACAGATAAGTCATGTTATATTAACTTGTCAATGACCAGAACTGAGTCTCATAACCGGTCACAGATGGCCACAGATAAGTCATGTTATATTAACTTGTAAATGACCAGAACTGAGTCTTACAACCAGTCAAAGATGGCCACAGATAAGTCATGTTATATCAACTTATAAATGACCAGAACTGAGTCTTATTAACGGTCATAGATGGTCACAGCAAAATTATGTTATATATGCATATAAATGGCCAGGAGTAAGTCTTATAACCAGTCACAGATGGACACAGATAAGTCATTTTATATTAACTTGTAAATGGCCAGGAGTGAGTCTTATAACCAGTCACGGATGGCCACATATAAGTGATGTTCTATTAACTTATAAATGATCAGAAGTGAGTTTTATAACCAGTCACAGATGGCCACAGATAAGTCATGTTATATCAACTTGTAAATGACCAGAACTGAGTCTTATAACCAGTCACAGATGGCCACAGATAAGTCATGTTATATCAACTTATAAATGGCCAGGAGTGAGTCTTATAACCAGTCACAGATGGCCACAGATAAGTCATGTTATATCAACTTGTAAATGGCCAGGAGTGAGTCTTATAACCAGTCAGAGATGGCCACAGACAAGTCATGTTATATCAACTTGTAAATGACCATAACTGAGTCTTATAACCAGTCACAGATGACCACAGATAAGTCATGTTATATTAACTTATAAATGACTAGAACTGAGTCTTATAACCAGTCACAGATGGCCACAGATAAGTCCTGTTATATCAACTTGTAAATGACCAGTACTGAGTATTACAACCAGTCAAAGATGGCCACAGCAAAATCATGTAATATCTGCACATAAATAACAAGATATTAATCTTATAACCAGTCACAGATGGCCACAGGTAAGTCATGTTATATCAACTTGTAAATGACCAGAACTGAGTCTTATAACCAGTTACACATGGCCACAGATAAGTCATGTTATATCAACTTGTAAATGACCAGAACTGAGTCTTATAACCAGTCACAGATGGCCACAGGTAAGTCATCTTATATCAACTTGTAAATGACCAGAACTGAGTCTTACAACCAGTCACAGATGGCCACAGATAAGTCATGTTATATCAACTTATAAATGGCCAGGAGTGAGTCTTATAACCAGTCAGAGATGGCCACAGATAAGTCATGTTATATCAACTTGTAAATGGCCAGGAGTGAGTCTTATAACCAGTCAGAGATGGCCACAGATAAGTCATGTTATATCAACTTATAAATGGCCAGGAGTGAGTCTTATAACCAGTCACAGATGGACACAGATAAGTCATGTTATATTAACTTGTAAATGGCCAGGAGTGAGTCTTATAACCAGTCACGGATGGCCACATATAAGTCATGTTATATTAACTTATAAATGATCAGAAGTGAGTTTTATAACCAGTCACAGATGGCCACAGATAAGTCATGTTATAACAACTTGTAAATGACCAGAACTGAGTCTTATAACAGTCACAGATGGCCACAGGTAAGTCATGTTATATCAACTTGTAAATGACCAGAACTGAGTGTTATAACCAGTCACAGATGGCCACAGATAAGTCATGTTATATTAACTTATAAATGGCCAGGAGTGAGTCTTATAACCAGTCACAGATGACCACAGATAAGTCTTGTTATATCAACTTGTAAATGACCAGAACTGAGTCTTATAACCGGTCACAGATGGCCACAGATAAGTCCTGTTATATCAATTTGTAAATGACCAGTACTGAGTCTTACAACCAGTCAAAGATGGCCACAGCGAAATCATGTAATAAATGTATATAAATAACCAGAAATGAGTCTTATGACCGGTCACAGATGGCCACATATAAGTCATGTTATAATAAGTTACAAATGACCATAACTGAGTCTTATAGCCAGTCAAAGATGGCCACAGATAAGTCATGTTATATCAACTTATAAATGACTAGAACTGAGTCTTATAACCAGTCACAGATGGCCACAGATAAGTCATGTTATGATAAGTTACAAATGACCATAACTGAGTCTTATAGCCAGTCAAAGATGGCCACAGATAAGTCATGTTATATCAACTTGTAAATGACCAGAACTGAGTCTTATAACCAGTCACAGATGGCCACAGATAAGTCATGTTATATTAACTTATAAATGACTAGAACTGAGTCTTATAACCAGTCACAGATGGCCACAGATAAGTCATGTTATGATAAGTTACAAATGACCATAACTGAGTCTTATAGCCAGTCAAAGATGGCCGCAGATAAGTCATGTTATATCAACTTGTAAATGACCAGAACTGAGTCTTATAACCAGTCACAGATGGCCACAGATAAGTCATGTTATATCAACTTATAAATGGCCAGGAGTGAGTCTTATAATTAGTCAGAGATGGCCACAGATAAGTCATGTTATATCAACTTGTAAATGACCAGAACTGAGTCTTATAACCAGTCACAGATGGCCACAGATAAGTCATGTTAATATATTAACTTGTAAATGACCAGAACTGAGTCTTAATTTATCATAACCGGTCACAGATGACCACAGATAAGTCTTGTTATATTAACTTGTAAATGACCAGAACTGAGTCTTATAACCGGTCACAGATGACCACTGATAAGTCGTGTTATATTAATTTGTAAATGACCAGAACTGAGTCTTATAACCAGTCACAGATGGCCACAGATAAGTCATGTTATATTAACTTATAAATGACTAGAACTGAGTCTTATAACCAGTCACAGATGGCCACAGATAAGTCCTGTTATATCAACTTGTCAATGACCAGTACTGAGTCTTACAACCAGTCAAAGATGGCCACAGCAAAATCATGTAATATCTGCACATAAATAACAAGATATTAATCTTATAACCAGTCACAGATGGCCACAGGTAAGTCATGTTATATCAACTTGTAAATGACCAGAACTGAGTCTTATAACCAGTCACAGATGGCCACAGATAAGTCATGTTATATTTACTTATAAATGACCAGAACTGAGTCTTATAACCGGTTAAAGATGGTCACAGATAAGAAATGTTATATCAACTTGTAAATGACCAGAACTGAGTCTTACAACCAGTCACAGATGGCCACAGATAAGTCATGTTATATTAACTTATAAATGACTAGAACTGAGTCTTATAACCAGTCACAGATGGCCACAGATAAGTCATGTTATATTAACTTATAAATGGCCAGGAGTGAGTCTTTTAACCAGTCACAGATGGCCACAGATAAGTCATGTTATATTAACTTGTAAATGACCAGAACTGAGTCTTACAACCAGTCAAAGATGGCCACAGCGAAATCATGTAATAAATGTATATAAATAACCAGAAATGAGTCTTATGACCGGTCACAGATGGCCACATATAAGTCATGTTATAATAAGTTACAAATGACCATAACTGAGTCTTATAGCCAGTCAAAGATGGCCACAGATAAGTCATGTTATATCAACTTATAAATGACCAGAAGATAACCCTACTTAGGACAACAGGGAGAGACAATATTTAAATTGTGTGTTACTAAATGTTCAAGGATTAGTCTAAAAAACGTGAACAAACTCGAACAACGAGAACTCATTGTTTTTTTAGAATTTTATTAAATACAAATGACTTCCGATTTTTTACAGAAACATGGTCTAATAGTGTAGTTGATATGATTTTTTCTGTTTTCATATTATATTCAAACCATATAACAGATAAAAACTTGTATTTGAAACGTGACTCGGATGGAATATGCAGTTATGTGAAGAATTTATATTGTAAATATGTTTAGGCCATCGATAACGAAAATGGTGATATTTTGTGGTTGAAAATCTCAGGTGATCTGTTTAATAGTGAATGTGATGTATATGTATGTCTACGTTATATTGTTCCACAAGGTAGTAATAGAGAACATACAAGCAATATTTCTATATATGATAAAATATTATCTGAAATTGTTAAAATATCGCATGAAAATGATAATGCATGTAAATTGTTATTGTTAGGTGACTTGAATAGTAGAACTGGTTCCTTAAATGACTTTCTAGGAAACGATGATATTGACTTAGATGTACCGTTATTTTACCAGATGTCTACATTGTCGGTACACCATTACGTAAATGTACGTCTGATAATATTGTTAATAACAACGGTCGGTTATTAATTGATTTTTACAAAGAAAGTGGGTTACGTATAATGAATGGTAAGGTTTGTGATGACAAGGGCGCGTGCACGTTTAACGGTCCAACTGGTAGTAGTTTGGTTGACTATATTATAGCTAGTGCGTCTATGTTAAGCTGGTTTAGAAATTTTCTGGTTGGACAACTAAAGACTCTCTGGGATCACTGTACTGTACATTTTTCAATGCAATCTACATTAAGAATCGATAAAGCAAGGCCTGTAAATAATAACAACGCGAAATCAATGGGATATTAAACACGTAGACAGGTACATTCAGTGATTAAATTCGGATGAATACTCGCATTTAGTATATATTCTTTTAACGCAATTAGATACATGTACTTCGTCCCAAACTATTGATACCTGTCTCACAGATTTCTCGAATATATAATAAACTTCGAGAATATACAACATAATTAAATACTGGTTAAAAATATGCTATGCATAAGATAGAATATATTAAACAAGCTTATATTTTACTTAAAACTGATATTGAATCAAATCCTCGCACGGTAAATTGGGCCTCACGTGTAAAGCTCCTCTTATCTAAACTTGGCTTGGTTGAACCAAGGCGTAGTCAATGATAAGTATTTTCTGGCACAGATCAAACAGAGGATTCGCGATATTTGGGTTCAGGATTTTAATTCAATATTAGAAAACCCTTCAAGGGCTTTGTTCTTTAAAACATTTTCTAACTTTACTCACAATAAATATCTCGAGATTATCGACATTAAAAAGTATAGGATATCTATGTCACAATTAAGAATGTCTTCGGATCGGCTGTATGTCGAAAGTGGACGATGGAGAAAAAACCTCAATCGGTATCATTTAGTGAACGCCTGTGCATCGCATGCAATTTGTTAGAGGACGAATATCATTTTGTCATTCAATGTCCAATTTATAAGGAGTTTCGAGAAAATTTAATTAAACCTTATTATTGGCGAAATCCAAATATGTTCAAATTTGCACAATTAATTACCAGTGAAAATGTAACTGAAATTAGAAACCTAGCCACTTTTATCCACCATGCTTTCATTGAAAGACGATACTTATACATACCATATTATCTTAATATAGTTCATTCTCATGTTTAAGCTGTACATGTACTTAAATGTTTGTTTATTGTCAGTTATTTATTGTTATTTTGTCATGAGCATTAGTACATGTATTGCACGCTACTTTCTAACTTGACTTTCAAATCTTGTATATATGTAACCACGCACCATTAAGCTTACCTTGTGTTTCGTTTCGACAAGGTATACTGGAATTTTTTATTTCTGTGAATAATTTATTATTCAGTTGTCCGGTATTGTATGTAAGGCGGAATCCCTTCTTTGATTTAAAGAGAGATAACACATAACATATAATAGCAGTACACATGTTACTACCAGTGTAAATTTTCTCATAACACTGTCTCTCCTGGATCCGTACCAAAAATCAAAATTTGTCTAACTCGTTATATACATATATAAACGTTTTTTCCACGTTTTGTTTAAAATTTGATTATACATACGTCCACGCCATATGTCACCATGCTGTTTATTGTGAAATGTGTATCGTTGCTGCTTTGTAAAAAGTCCTTTTCAGGACTAAACATGCAAATATATATACATTTGTATTCTATTATATTTAGTTGATCATCATGGCATGGGCTTAACGCCTTAATTTTCAATAAAGTTACGTTTGTGTCATTTCGACTTAAAATCATTAATGCACGAATGTTTTGTTGTACAAAGCTTCTGTAGATGAGTACTCACTTCGAATAAAGCAGTTAATTTCACTATAAAAGCATAGCATCGATGATACATTTCTTTTTGACAGATGCAGTAATTATGTTCAAACTATGAAGAAACCAAATGTGAATACATACTGCCTCATTTTTGCATTCTATGCGATTTCTAAACACACTTATGAAATTTTGGATACTTAAGGAAGTACTTAAAAGATTTAAGGAAGACACGACCTTCCTTAAAATTTAAGGAAAAACTTGCGAGTTTAATGAAAATCTTCAGTTAAAATGTTTTGTGAATACCATTTAAGATTTGTTTTAGATATAAGGAAATTCTCTTGAAACTTTCGGAAAAGCTTCAACCTTAATGATTATTTTATCCGCAATATCTTTCGTGAGAGATCGGCGTTTACGTCATCGATTCATGCTGCGTGGGTCACGTGATGCGCATAATCGAAAAGGTCGGACAAACTATAAATGCATTGACTGGATGATATATAGGCTATGGGCTACTGGGCGAAACCCTCCCCCCCCGGAGGCATTTTTATAGACACCATTTTTTTGAAAGCTCAATGCCTGCTGATCATTTTTCCAGTGTCTACAATCTAGGCGTTGGGGCGTTTGTGAACTACAGCATGCTAATTACCGTTACCGAAAAATACGTTTGACAATAATTTTATTTTGTTAGAAGTCTTATTCTAGATATTTTCAATAATTCATAAATTTGAACAATTCCTTTGACCATAATAAGTTAGCAGCGGCTTTATTTATCGATCAAATGCATGTTTTTCACTTTATTGCATTATATATATGCTCTGTAATTTACGTTACCCTGCGTTACCCCAAAATGACAAGGAAATGACAGTTGTATATGTTAAATTATTACAAAAGCAGTCGTAAACAATGTTTTTATTCATATTAGGCAAATACTACCACATGTTCATGTTTTTCTTTCATTGAATGCTCGTTTATGTCTTCATTTTACGTAAAGTACGTTACATGTAAAAGTATACGTGTTACATGGAAATCGTTTATATTACTGTGATCACATGCTATGATCAAATAGGTATACAGTGATAGGTAATCATGATGCATTCATTAATACCCATAACTGGAAAACATTTCTAGATAAAAATGTTGTGAAGTTTGACTGGGATAATAGTAGTTTACGTTACATAACGTTACCTTTATCACGTTAAGTGCTTAACACGCTTTACAATGCATAAAACATTGATTTGATACACAAAATGTTTATACTTGATTACTGGCAATACGTACATGTAAATTAGCATTCCAACTGTTTTAATTCTTCACTGATTGTGTTTTACGTTACATGGTTTTATTCGCGTTACGTTTGAAATTATTCATAAACGAGTAACAACATTTCTATGAAACTGTTATAAAATCATCATCGATTGTATTCTAAGAATATGTATCTATGAAACAATCAAATTTACAATAACAGCGACAGTGCAATAAACATTGTGCCATTGACACACATAAACATGTATGTGTCATTTACGTTACCATTTGTTACATGATTATTTATATATATATACTTAAGTGCAATATTGTATGTTATGTCAGATTTCATTAGCTGTACATACTGTCATCAAGGTATTTTTGTTGTTCTGATGGCAAACGTTCACGAATTTCACAAATCCTCATCACTTTTCTGTTTCATAGACAGCATCGACCATACTAATGAGCTCAATGTCGTTTTTATCATCAGTGTCTTCTGCGTCGCTAGCCTTTGGCACAATATTATCCTCGTACCAGTTGTATTCCAGCATGTTGTCAGGACCTAATTTCCAACCACTTTCATCCACATTTAGAAGATCAAGATTGCCCCCTTTGCATGGGTCCAAATATACACCTTATAACTATCCGTAACACATTGAACATACGAGACGGGATCTGCAGGGAGTGAGTAAGCTCATGTCCATACCACTTAAAGCGTTCAGAACACAACCATGGTTTTGATACTTGTTATATCTCAGTTTATTAATGTCGTATTTTTAATGACCAAACAACACACATACAAATGTCTCAATGGCACTGTAAAGTTCATCCGAACAAACATGCGTGGTAAATTGGCTAATATTGTCATGCAATCTTCATTTATAGGAGTAAAGCTCCTATAGCTATACATTACTTTTTCTAATTACAATTACGTGACGCATATACATCCGCTTTGAAAAATAGTATAAGTATACATTGCAGACTTTGCAGTTTTGATAAAAGTTGGAGGTATATGCAGGATTCTGATTTTTTCCTCCGTTTCATCATTAACTGTTGAGGTAACGAAATCTACTACATATTGAAAATAGTTTCATTCATTAAAGTAGCGCTGGAACACTATATTGTCTCTGAGATTAGTGAGATTGCGTATTGACACATGATAGCTTTTCCTTGGTAATTGTTGTTAATTGGTCAAATAATGTACATCTGTACAGACTATACATACTTGACATTCAAATTTTAATTCAAAATGATGATAACACAGGCCTTTTAATGGTTTAACGATGGTTTTTTCTAACACATTTAAACTTTGCTCCAGTCTGTAATCTCAGTGCTTTGAATCTCAGTTAGTGTGACTGTGACGCCATCTCTATAAGACTACTCAAAGATTAGCTTTATTGACTGTCTTATTGTCGTCATTAGATATGAAGCCCATCCGATTTCATGGAGTTATTGCTTTTTTTACCTGAGAGCAAGAACGTTGGAGCTGCCAAACGTCATCGGCACTCATCTGATTGAATAGACTGTTTGTTGTAAATGTCTGATATAAAGTCTACACGAGACGATTTAGGCAACTGATAAGAAATCGCCTCAGCTACTTGCTCGAATGTGTCCGGAACTGCTATAAGACTCTGCAGTTACCAAATTAGGCGTTACCATTAACAACATAGGATGCGCCTTCTGTAGAATGGCTAGTTGTTGGTTCTGTTGGTGATTCAATATAAGGCACTCGACCTAGAAGAAATGACTAGGTAAGCTTCATGTCTATGTCATGTTGAACTGACAGTAGCATAAGCAGGCCAAATGCGTTACGTTCTGCTCGTATCTGAGTTATTATATTATGCTGAAATACTCTGTGTGAAAGGTTGTGTTTCTTCAAATCTTGGCCGGGGTAACTGACCCTTTGATAAGGGCTTGTGCTCCCATAGAGCATGGTTTTAGTGTTTCCCAGACGTCACTTTGTCAAGAGAACCACCGGCACAATTCCGGAATTTATCATAAGTTCCGCGAGAACACTGTCGTTCATTACTTTACCTAGATGTATCGAAGATGGAGCATACATGTGTGAAATACACCCGTTCTCACTATGACATTAGTGAATTTGTTCCGGAAACTGCCAAACCAATGAGTACGATTTCATGGCCACTGATAGGTCACAGGTTACAATTGCATAATCATTCAAAAAAGAAACATATCTATAAATTACTATGAAATTGATAGACTAAATTAAATATTTATTTGATTAATGAAATTATTTATTTATTAACAATTGATTGCTTTGCTTTTATTGATTGATATGAAAATTTTATAATGAAATGTTTTTTTTAATTTAAGCCTAAATGCCACTTTAGATTTTATAATGTCTGATGCAAAAAATGTCAAGGTTTAGTTATACATGCACTTATGTTCATAGTTATATTTTGGTAACGCATGCGGTTAATAATATACACGTATTTTCTGCATTATTGTGACCTTTTTTTCACCTTGTCAACATATAATACAATTGAGTACCATTTACTCATTAGATAGTGCTCTGCTTGATCCAGAAACAGTAAGTATATGATGATAATCGAATATTTTAGAGTATATGTGACCTTATTTCAGTGATATAATATTGGTAACGTAAATTATACCACATTTGATGATGAGTTTAACATTTCTACACTCTTGTTTACATCCTCTGTGCTTATAATCATAATTACAAAGCCTTTAACACAAATTATTTTGATCTCTTTGCGGTATTGTGTTAACTTTAAAATTTCAATTATGGTAACGCCCCAAAATGGCGGTAACGGAGTAAAGCCCCAACATCCAGATGGTAGACACTGGGATTTGGTAGGTCTTTCCATACACTTTCAGAAAAACATACTGTAGAAAAATGCCTCCGGGGGGGGAGGGGGGGTATTGGTGCCCCATAGTCTAATAAGTTTATTTCTGATTCATTATAGGCTCCAAGGTTAATCGTGAACACCATAATAAAAAATAAAATCTATAATTTACATACATAAATAAATACAATGTTACATACAACTACATAGGCGTACCAAGTTGACAAAAGAAATGGTATAAACAGAAACGTATAATACATAGTATTATACGTCTCTGGTATAAATTTACGTTAAAATTGGTAGCCACAATGTAATTAATTCTTATGGCATTATGCTCATGATAGCTAATTACATATACATGTGTATCTAAAGTAATATGTCAATAAGACATTATATTAAGTTAGTACAAAATACTAAAACTGTAAAGATAATCCAATAAACTCAATATTGCACAATACTTCACAAATGCATAGAGTAACGACTCGCCACAATAACGACTCGCCAAAAAAAAAATTAGCTGATATATAAAGTATAATGTTTTATTCGTACTTAATCTGAATTAGAGTGGGTTAAACATGTTAAAAACGGTGCAATTTATGATATGTTAAATTGCATGAAATCAAGGATTTATATACATACATGTATGTATATAATTCCTTGATGAAATTAACGATCTTTAATTGTTAGTTTTGATGTTAACCGTGAAGTGTAAATGTTAACTGCGTTTTACAAAGTTGGTGCAAATCCTCAAAAAACGCTTTCATCTCGATATTTTATATGAGATCAAGATATACAGAGACTTTTAGTGTTGTTGAATTATCTTTTCATCCTAGTAATTTATCAAACTTGTTTTGTCTAGTCCATCTGCAATAATATCATTCAAATTATTGTTTACGTAATTCTGACATTTTTGCACAAATTAGCAGGTATTAAATGATTTTCATTTTTAAAAGCAAGTTTTAATAATTGTACAAAATTTGCATTTTCGATTGATTTTAATTTTGGTACATTTTGATAACGTCAAGGACTTATAACACGTCGTGATTACCACAATTTTTCAAGAAGTATTGACAAATGTACAGTAAGTCAGGAAACGGGAATTTAGCATTATTATGTATATACTTTTTGATTAACAAATTGATACTGTAGGTACGAATTTCTGGATCAGCCCTCGTACAAACGTTTTATAATATAGTCCTTTTTAACGTTAACGTCCACATTCTATTTCCAACTTATGTGAAAATATTATGAATTTTGTTAATAAATATAGGCAAGTCTTATTTTTTGAATCTGAATGACATTCAAATAACTTTCAAATTGAAACAATGGTCTTATAAAGACCAGGGGCACTATATTACGTACTAATGTAATACAAACGTTGTGATTTTTTTGTATACCAACTCGGATAATATAAATTTTATCAAAAATACGTTGTTTTATGGAAGGTCAAGATACCGAGATTGTGTATTGGCTGGTAGTTTTATTTAGACAATAAAACTACCTGGTATTGGTTTATCCATACGTAATTAAGTCCAAATTCAAGATGTATCTTTTTATATTTCATTATATATTATATTACATATATATAAGTTAAGCCCAAATTGATGTTCTTTGCTGAATTTCAAAATTGTCTATCATGTCCGCCATGATTTTCTATCAAAATGGCTCCAGCGTTTGTCCGATCTTTTCTCCTAGCCGCCGATTTGCTTATCAGCAGTACTATTTTTAGTAACAAATCGTTATCGCCGATCTGACCCCAGGTCATGTATACATACATTACATAAATATGCAGTGGCCATATGTGACCAGATGTAAGAATCAATTCTGGTTATTTATATGTTGATATAACATATGATTTCGTTATTGCCGTCTGCGACAGGTTTTGAGAATCAATTCTGGTCATTTATCAGTAAATACAGCATGATATAACCGAGGCCATCTGTGACCCGTAATAAGACTCAGTTCTGGTCATTTACAAGTTAATATATTAACATGACTTATCTGTGGCCATCTTTGACTGGTTATAAGACTCAGTTCTGATCATTTATAAGTTAATTTATCTGTGGTCATCTGTGACCGGTTATGATAAATTAAGATTCAGTTCTGGTCATTTACAAGTTGATATAACATGACTTATCTGTGGCCATCTGTGACCGGTTTTGAGACTCAGTTCTGATCATTTATAAGTTAGTATAACATGACTTATCTGTGGCCATCTTTGACTGGTTATAAGACTCAGTTCTGGTCATTTACAAGTTAATATAACAAGACTTATCTGTGGCCATCTTTGACCGGTTATAAGACTCAGTTCTGGTCATTTACAAGTTAATATAACATGACTTATCTGTGGCCATCTGTGACCGGTTATAGGACTCAATTCTGGTCATTTATAAGTTAATATAACATGACTTATCTGTGGCCATCTGTGACCGGTTGTAAGACTCACTTCTGGCCTTTTATATGCATATATAACATAATTTTGCTGTGGCCATCTATGACCGTTAATAAGACTCAGTTCTAGTTATTTTAAGTTAATATAACATGAATTAGCTGTGGCCAACTTTGACCTGTTATTTATTGTCATTTATATCATACACACATATTTTAGTTACAAGAACCTACTTAATATTACAATACCAGAGTGTTTATATTATATCAGCACAGACGTATTATACGTCTCTGATATCAGTAAATAAAATAGATGACCCATTCCGCTGTAGCATTCTGTTTTAGATCCGAATGCAGGTCGCGCTTTACACCTGATCCAGGTTAAGTTCTACTAAAAGTTTTCACCGATGGCCCCAGCAACTTTTTCCACAGATGGCCAAAAGTGTTTCCGGACGAAGACAGGTTGGTCGAGTCCAGATTGTTTGTGATGCAGTTTATAAAGACATTTAAGAAAGTTTTATCATGATTGGTTGGATTTATATAATTTATGAAGCAATAAGAATCATTTCAACTTGTTACACTGTTGAAAAGTTAACATGGTGCCTGGATGCTAGAAATACGGCTCGGAATGTATAGGAATTTGTTTTGAGTGACTCAATAACTGTTCACCCAGAACAGAACAAATCATTTATTTTTCCCAGATATGTTACATACATATTGCATGGGTACATGTTTTGAACTATCAATTAAGGTTCCTGGTATAAGACCCAATACATACACATATCATTGCTTATCATACAATGTTCGCCTCACACCTGCATTACAATGCAGATACACCCAGCAGGCTTTGAGCAGGAGGAGTGCCAAGGATGAACATCCAATGCATGGCCCGATATAACTCACATACATGTACAGCTTAAATAAGTAATCATGATACCTTGGTTCTTTTATATTGAACTAGTAGAGGGAACCATGGTGGAATAGATTTATCATATAGCATTTTTAACAACATATTTACAAGTGTGTATTCGATTCTTTCATAATCATACTGTTTTATGGGGCACATGCTTTTGTGACTAATTCTTATAAGTTTCTCATTACATTCTTGTAGATTGTTACTTGTCAGGAGTGCTGGAAGAGGCGGGTTGTTTATCATCATATTTGTCCACCAACAGAAATTGTTATTGTATTTTATTGTTTTACTCGTATTCTTAATTTTTATCAAAGTGTGGCTACACGTACAAGTTTACCTGATCAAACTTTGTTTGTTGTATCACTGTTGTAAGCAGTCAAATTCTGTTTCTTTATTTGTGGTAGCAAAGTGCTACTTTCTGGTCATTCCTACCAAAATTAGGTAGTACTACCATATATAGTTTGGTATATTTGCTACCACTGCCGAGTGCATAATGCGAGTTTTGTGCGTCACCAAAGCAGTTTTTTATTTTTATTTTTTTTTCGACCTGCCGATGGACATTTTTCCAAAAAATTCTTGTAAACCAAGAAATAAAAAAGTAGTGGCCTTAATAAGTTAACAAAATTAATAGCTATTTCATACCTTCAGTTTAATTTTCTTGTTTGGTGGTCCACCCTCAGCTGACTGGTTCTCATTGTCAATCTGTTCCTTTACTGCAGCGGAAACATATTCTGTGTCTAGTTTAGGCTTGTAATCGACCAATATGAACCTGAAAAAAATGTGAGTAATAAATTAACACTAATTCTGTAGTAATTCAGGGTTTTCATTGAGAAGAGATTGCCAATGAAATTGAAAACCATCGGTTAAAATCACAAAAAATCATCGCTTACAATCCCCGAAAGTCTGAAAATTTTAAGTACGATATTGAAGTAGGCGCCCCTCTTGACCCTGGCGAAATCTGTTCTTTTCAAAAGAAAATCCGGCGTACTGAATATTAATGAAAACCCTGTAATTACAGCCAACTGTCTAGCTGCGCCCGAGTTAGTGAGACTCAGAGGTTTCAAAGAAGACTCTTGAGGTGATGTCAGATGATAAAATGAGAGCATTTGGTTTCTCCTTTCTGTGATCTGTGCACACAAAAAATCAGGTGAAAAACGAAATTATATACATGAACCTATAAATAGTATAATTCAGTGCCCAACCTCCTGCTTGCAGGTCAGATGCTCTAACTGAGCTAATCAGCCTGATTAGTCTAAGAGAGTCTATTTATTTGTACAAAAACAGTCGCTTACATTTACTGGTACAAAACTGCTTAAACAGAACTGCTACATTCCTCCCTTTGTTATTTTCGAAATTATTTATTGTGACATTGAAGCGCAGACTCATTCCATTAACACGACCTTTGTTTCACTATAGCACTCACATGTCAATAAATTAAATACAATAGGAGGAAAAGCAAAGTACCTGATGAAGGGAGTGAACCAGTAAACAAAAAACTCCTTTGCAAGTCAGAAGAGCCTATATCTGGCCTGGTGCAATCACAATTCATTTATACAAATACCATATGCTATAATACCACACAATACTTACTCTGGTTTTAACTTCGCCACTCCAGGTACATCCTGTAATTGTGCCATTTCTGAATTAAAAAAACACAATCTTGACTGAACTTTTGAATAAAAACAGAATAAGAAATGAAATCTTAATTTCTAAAGCCCCACTATTAAGAGTACTAATGCACTACTCAGTACACTACAGTACTCACTATTTAAATGTAATAGGTAGAGGAAAATAATGTACCCGATGAGGTGGCTTGAACCAGCAACCTCCTGCATGCAAGTCATAACTGAGTTAATTGGGCTGATGCATATTCCAGCCTATTTACCAATACAATATACAGTATTATACCACACCACTACATTCCTCGCTCCTCTTTTTTCAAAGTAATTTTTTGCGACAACCACAGGCTCTTTAGACTAATTAATTAACACAGCCTTCGCTTCACCCTACTAGCCTAGCTGTGGATAGGTTTCCAAGGCTAGTCGCACACTCACGGCAACAAATGTAACAGGAGGAGGAAAATAATGTACCCGGTGTGGGGCTTAAACCCACGATCTCCTGCTTGCAAGTCTGAGGCTCTACCAACTAAGGCAACTTAGCTAATCCACAGGAACCTGTTATTCAATAAAAAAAATATGCTCAATAAAAAATTACCTACGTATAGAAAAAAACTTTTTCTATACGTTAGTAATTTTTTATTGAGCATGTTTTTTTTTATTGAATAACAGGTTCCTGTGGCTAATCGGGCTGATGGTGAATATCCCAGCCAATTTATAATAAGTAGCATACAATATGAACACACCGTACAAATTGATATGTTCGAATTTAACGTAAAATTAGAAATGCAACCAAACTAAAGAGATAAACATATGTGCAAAGAAGTTTTAATAATTTTCTTGCAATAATTTTACCATACTACGTACCTGTCAATGAAAATTCGAACAAAAAACAGTGGTGTAAATCCTATCAACGTTGTGCAATGGTCACGAAAATATGTGACAATTGATTAGGATAGGATAAAATCCAAATCCGCACTATTCCGTACTAAAAAGCACACGTGTTCAAGATTTCGCAAAGGATCACGTGCACCTGGGAATGCCTATACATAGAAGATCATGATACCTTTAAAGATGGTCTGGGGACTGCAGACCCGTAAGGCGAGATAAAAAAATTAGCCCCCCCCCCAATATTGTTGGCAGTGTTTTTTAAAGGGGCTACTCCCCCCCCCCCCGTTGTCAGTTTAAAAAAGAACATGGATCCGTCAGTTTTTTTATGTTTTTTGGGTAGGTGCCCTAGCCCTTAATATTGGGATGATATTGCGGATGGAAATCGTACTCGCCTGCCTGAAACCATTGTCGGGGGATGAAATTTCAAGTCCCTTAGAAAATTGGAAAATTATGGGAATTCGTGATTTCAAAGAATTTTTTAAGAGGTGAAGCTAGACACCCTTTACAGGCTATAACTAAATAATGAAGAAAACCATTGACATAGACTGGCAATATATTTTGATTAGGACCAATAGACACAATACTGTTCCCAGCAATAACATAGTACAAGTCGATATAATCATTCAAAATGTCGCACCGGATTTAACTTAATTCCGGACATACTAAGTACGGGATGCATAGATATTAGTCAAATCCAACTGATTTTGCGCATGCGTATTTGCCACTTCCTATTATGGCTCACCAAATTTGGGGAACATTTCAACGTAAGATTTTCGACAAATAATCGTTTTCTCTTTCATTCATATTCATTGTGGATTTAGTTTTTGAGAATAACTGGATTTCATTTATTATTGTATGTATTAATGTTTGGTGTGTCTCCTTTGAGGAATCAATATGTAGTCGCCTATTTAATGGCGATATGAGAGAATAAAGATTACCTCCCATTAATGCGCCCCCCACGACCCAATGTTTACGTTTTTTACCGAAACGAAAGTAGAAATTAATATTGTTGTACGATTTTTTAGCGTATGGTAACAATTTATTATACTTATAATACCATATTTGACAGACATAAGTAAATGACACGTTGATAAAATGAATGCACCATAACTTTAGTTTATTAACTATGAAACTGAATTAAATTTTGAACTATGATTAAAATGATATTTATATTGATTAGAAGTTACTGCATGATTCCAGCCCGAATCCCTGTAAGTCAAATTATGAGTGTATGTTTTGTAAATCTATGATTTATGACAAACAATTTTATTTCAGACAGATGTTTTGTCATACATACCACTACTTCAAGTGTAGTAACCTGTGATGCTGTCTCTTGGTGTTAGTTTGACATTCTGTTACATACATGTATGCTGAAAACTGTTAGGACCAGAATTTTGACAGCCTTGCAGTCAATATGAGTAGGTATTCTTTAATGGAAGACTCCAGTGGAAGTCTTCCGAGTGTAACCCAGGAAAACCGTCCTGGAAACCAAGGCAGCAGCAACAGCATCCTTGACAAGAAGACAGATTTTAATATCTTGGAAAAACTCAAACGTCTTCGAGACAGTAGAAAATACTGTGATGTTGTCTTAGAAGTCAGGGGTGTGAAATTCGTCGCTCATAAGAATGTTTTAGCATCATGGAGTCCGGTGCTTGGGTCCAAGTTGTTTAGTGATGACCCTGAGGTTTACAAAGACCATATTGTAGTCTATTATGACAATAGTGAAGTGTTTTCAGATTTGTTAGACTTTATGTACAATGGTTATGTTGCACCGAGAGAAACCAACTTCCTTCAATTGTTGCATCTTGCTGTCAGCTTCAGGATTGAAACATTGAAAGAATACTGTGAAGAGTTCCTCAGGTGTAATTTACACTTGGGTAATTTTGTCAGTACTTATTTTCTCAGTAGAAAGTTTAAGCTTGAAACTTTAGAAGAATACATCGTTGGATTTCTGCAGCTGAACTTATCTGATGCTGTAAAGCAAGGTGAATTCTTGTCCTTGACGGCAGAGAAGTTCAACACGTTTTTATCTGAAGGATGGATGAAGAAAATCAAACCAGAAATTAAATTGTTTCTCATCATCAGCTGGGTAGGCTATGATGTTCAGGAGCGTGAAAAATATCTTGTTGTACTTCTTGGACACATTGATTGGTCCACTGTTGCAAATGATTTTCTTCAGGAAATCAATAGAACAGAAAACTTCTTCACTACTCATGAATCTAGTCTTTATTTGCTTTTACAAACCTTATACAGTGCTGGAATATCACTCGGTCCTTATAAAAGTGTATTTCCATATCTTCGTGATAACCATTCATCAATACTTAAGGAAGTAGTGCACACCAGTATGTTGAAAATTGACACTGAAAATTTCAATCCAGTAACTATTGCTGTGAAATCAAGGCCACTGTATAAAGAATCTTCTGTTAATACAAATAGTTCTCTGTTGCCTTGTAATTTACGGGAAACTGCTATTAATACTGATGTAAACAGTCTTCATTTTGAAGAGTCAGAAAAAGAAGTTATGACTGTCGATGAGCCAACTGATCTAATAGAGCAAGAAGAACAATCAACGAATGCCACTGATAACTCGAAGTTTGAAACTCTTGGTGATTTTATTGAAGCCGAAATAGAGGAGATGAATCAGAAACTGACTAAAGATTTGCAGGAAGAAGTGACTAAAGAAGTAATCGCTGTTCCCGTCAAAGCACCAGACAAAAGAAAAAGTTCGCCCAAAATTCCAAGACGAAAGAGTAGTCGACAAACTAGATCATCTGGTTTCTATAAAGAGCTTAACGAAGGTGAAACAACTGTACAGGAAGAACCTGATAAATCTGAAGAAAGTTTGACAGTTACTAGTAGTGAAACTGTAACTGATTCAAATACTGATGCAGACAATGCAGAGAAGTTGAAACTTGAAGGAACCACTGAAGCCACTTCAGAGGAATCTGATGAAAGTATGACGGATGATGAAGATGGAAACCGTAAACAGAAAACTAAGATAACTGGCAAAAGGGGTAGAAAAGGGAAACCTCGACTGAAGAAACGGACTGCATCAGAGGGAAAAGTTCTTGCATGCACATTTGAAGACTGTGCTTATATGACTAAGGTTGAACAGAGAATGGAAAAACATGTTAGATGCGCTCATGAAGCCACATTCGATCTAAGATGTAACCTTTGTCAGTTTGATACAAAGGAAGTACGCAAGTTTAATAAACACATGAAGCAGCATTTTCCAGGTCCGCCTTTTAAGTGCGATTATCCTAGATGCACATATAAAGTAGAAAAGATGCAGCCATTGTTGACTCACAGAGCTATCCACTCAGATGATAGACCATTCACTTGCCATTGTGGAATGAGATTTAGAACGAACAATACGCTCATTGCCCATAAAAAGGTGCATTTAGGTAAGTTGATAATAAAGGTATATATGTTTTTTATCTTCCCAGCCAGATTGTCAGCAGCCACTCACAAACAAATATAATTTTGAATCTATTTAGCTGCTTAGAAATGAGTTTGGACTGGTTAGAAATCTAAAATTTCAAAAATGTTGCTGGAAAAATGCCCCGGGCACCACTAGCAGGCTTGTTGGCCTAGCTTTTGGGCATGTTGACCATAAACTTACTGAGAAACCTGATGTAAGAAATAACAGGGATTCACCTTGTGATAATATTATTAGAAGTCAGGCTTCATCTTCAGGATATTTTACTAATGATTGTTAATGAATAGCTATACCGTCAAACCTGTGAACTAAGGCCAGTCTTGGGACAGACCAATATGTGGCCTTTATTGACTGGTGGCCTGTTTTCAGAGATCATTTTTTCTCTAAATGATCAATGATGGCAGGGCCCTCCTTTGACCCTTAAAATAGCATTTTGATTCTTGAAATTTGCAAAATAAGGTTTTTGACTCTTGAGAATTGGAACCAAAGGGTCAAATTTACTATTACAGTAGTAGGAAGTTTTGTTTTGTTAAATATCTATCAGCTAAGGGTCATTTTGAAGTCTAGGGAGCACCCTGGATGGTTTTCAACACAATGCCCTTGTTTACAGGATTGCTGCTAATACAGGTTTGAATGTACTTACATTTGTATAGTGAGTTTGCTTTTATATATTTCAGGTAAGAAGGAATTTACCTGTAATGAATGTGGTGCTGCATTTGCCACTAAGAACACATTGGCTCAACATACAGTGGTACATAGTGATGTTAGACCCTACCTGTGTGACCTGTGTGGGTTCTCAACAAAGTTCCAGTCTCACCTTATTGCTCACAAAAGATTGCACTCAGGTAAAATTTAAAAATGTTTGAGCGCCCAACAAATTCATGGGGAGTCAGCAGACCTAGATGTAACTTTGATTTGAAAAACCAGCTCAATCTCATGTATAGAGTTATTCTTGAAAATAAAGTCATTTTGATTTTTTTTAATAAACAGAAAAAATTCTTGTTAAAAACAAATATTTCCAATATTTATCTATACTTGGTATGTTGGTCTAGATAAGTTTTTTTTGCATTGTGAATTTATGGAAAAACGTGTATGATTGCATCAGTCAGTGCTGGACCATTACAGCCAACTTGACTATGTTAACTATGTATACTGTGTCATTTAATGAAATTTCATTAACAGGATACTGTTTAGGCTTGACTTAAAACTTGAAAATTGTATCATTAGAATATGCTGCCTGTTTCAATTTTGACCAGAGGAATTTACAATTATTTATTAGTTTAACTTTACAATGTACAGCACTAACAGAACATAAATTACACAAAATGGGGTAAAAGATTGTGTAATGTGTTTGATGAATATTTTATGAATCTGAAGTCTGAAGATTGTAATATATCTGCAATAAATTCCACCTCTGATTAAATTTTCATCAATCTTTTTCTAATTTCACAGGTGAGGTGTTTAATTGCCAGTTCCCAAACTGCAATTATTTCACCCCGAAAAGGAGTCAGCTGAAGGCACACATGCGAGCTCATCTGGGTATTCGAGCACATGTCTGCAGTACCTGCGGTAAAACGTTTGTCGAAAAAAGCCATCTAGTCCGGCACCAAGCTCTTCATACAGATGTGAGGTTACAATGTGACCAGTGTGACTATTCTACCCCAAGAAAGGACAAACTGAAGGATCACATAATTAAACATCATTCTGAGGGTGCAACTGCAAAAACACCGAAAAAAGCAAAAATGATCTCTGTGAACAAAGCTGAAAAGAAGGCCAACCCGAAACCAGTCGAACGTCTTGAAGTGACGGCTCCGTTGCTGGTCAAATGGGATCATGGAGGATATTCCAGGTATGCTGTGTCCCAGGAACAAGGGGAGACAACTGTACAAACTGATAGTGTTACAGAAACTGTGCCCATTTTGAATGCAGATAATGATTACTGTGTTCTAAGGGATCAGATGGGAGCGAGTGAACCTCTTCAGCAGATTTTAACTATGGATCAAATAAACGGTGCAATAAGTGTCACAAAGGCTATTGAACCAGGAACTATTGTGGGACAAGTTACTAGTAATATGGTGGAAGGGGAGACTACTCTAAATCCTAACCAGGCTGTTAGAGTGATTTCCTCCACTGTTCCATGTTTGAATCTTGTTCAAAATCCTGTACAACTTGATCAAGTGGTAGTGAATGGCTCACCTGTGTCATCATCAAATGAGGTCGCTGATACATCTCAAACATACACTATAATACAGTCTTCTACACCGGGAACCATTCAACCCGAATATGGCGGCTTAGGTGCTTTTATGGCTTTATTTTAAAACTGTTGGACTATCAGATATTCCACTGTCATCCTGTCACGTAACACTTATTACATACATGTACTTAAATATTGGAAGATAACTAGGCTAAAACCAAATTGTGTGTTTAGGGCAACTGTCCGAAACCAGCTGGGTCTCATAAAGTTTTTTCCCTTAATTGTTTAACTGACAGAGAAAAATGTTAAGTGTTGGGGTTTTTGCTAGCATTCGACGTAAAAACTATGTAACCAATATATTGTTGCAAAACATTATTCGCCCTGAAAAAAAAGTGAAAAATACAAATTAAATGGAAAACAGGCTTGCTCTATGGCATTGCACCTTGAATTATTTAATTTCTAAAATTTGTCTGTAAGGGTGAACAGTCTTTTGAATCTCTTGTATAAATTTTATTCTGTTGATGATTAATATTGACATAATTTTAAGATATGACTGTATGAATTGTATATATAATTGATATTTATTTTTTGTTATGCCATTATTGTAAAAATTGTTTTGCACAATCCCACTAGGCTGTGAATGCATCATGTCAAACAATATTTTTGGGAGTAGTTACTAGGTTATTTGTAGATAACAAGAAATAACACAAATGTTGACAAAGATGATGAAAATAATCTTGTCTTCCTGTACATCTATGTTTTGTTAATGAGGCTTGAGTTTAAAAATTTTCAATTCCTGACATTGCTGTGTCAAAATGAAGATATAAATAATAAGTGTACAGCTCCTGAATAATATATTTTAGGGAGTCTTATTTTGAAAATGGCAACATATTTAATGTGGCAAAATAAACTTTTTATTATACCCCCTGCAAACGAAATTTGAGAGATGGTATATTGGAGTCACTCTGTCGGTCGGTCAGTCCAGATAAAGTTTGTGGAGCGAACTACTTCCACATTCATTGAAACTTGAGATATATTATTACCATGAAGTGTAGATGTGCTAGACCCAGCGATTCACTCATTGCAGAGTTATGTCCCCTTGAACTTAGCCGTATAGTGTACTGAAGCATTCTTAGTGTCCAAGCGGCGGTGGGGGTATTAGTCACCTCTGTGACGGCTTTAGTTTAATATCTTTGGACAAGCAATGTTGTCAGGAAATTAAATTATTTGTATTTACCAATTATTGTTGACCTTTATGTTTATTTTTAATGATTGATATCCATTGATATAAAATAAAATGCAAATGTGAAAAAAATGTTTTTGTCACATTATACATCCATGCATATAAAAAATTCCTCATGAATTCTATGAGACAGTAGTAGAATTGACTATTAATTTAACTAGTAGAAAAACAAAAAGTCCATGTTTGCGGTTTCTTGACAAAAACAATAGTTGGTACATTTGTAGGTCCGAAACATTCCTTTTTATGCTCCCCCCATGTAAAATGGCGGATGGCGTATAGTGTTTACCCTGTCCGTTGGTGTGTTCATGTTTGTGTGTTACAGATTTTCGTGTCCGGCTCATAACTTTGTCATGCATGATTGGATTTTGAAATAAATTGGCACAAATGTTTATCATAACAACACAATGTGTCTTGCGCAAAAATTGTGTCGCTTGCTCAAAGGTCAAGGTCACAGTTGACACTTAAAGCATTATATGTATATGTTCATGTCCGGCTTATAACTCTGTCATGCATGATTGGATTTTTAAATAAATTAGCACAAATGTTCATCATATCAAGATGATGTGTCATGCGCAACAACTGTGTCGCTTGCTCAAAGGTCACAGTTGATACCTAAAGCATTATATGTATATGTTTGTGTCTGGCTTATAACTCTGTCATGCGTGATTGGATTTTGAAATAAATTGGCACAAATGTTCATCATATCAAGACGACGTGTAATGCGCATCAACTGTGTCACTTGCTCAAAGGTCAAGGTCACAGTGGACGTTCAAAGTTTGTGCATAATATTATGGATATAGTGAAAATGTATTTTCATGTCCGGCTCATAACTTTGTCATGCATAATTGGATTTTGAAATAAATTGGCACAAATGTTCATCATATTAAGATGAAGTGTCATGCTCAAAAACTGTGTCGCTTACTCAAAGGTCACAGTGGACACTTATATATTTACGTTCATTCCTTATATTGAAATAGTGAAAGTACATGGAGTTGTGTGTTTACCACCCTTAGGTGATCTTTACCTCCCACTATGGGCACCATTCCCAAGCAACCATCTCTATGTTGTATTCACATATTTGCCCCCAAAACACTCATTTCTGTGCCCAATGTGAAATGGCAGGGCATCAGTGTCCTACGGACACATTTCTAGTCTAATTCTTTTTATGCCCCCCTTCGAAGAAGAGGGGGTATATTGTTTTGCTGGATATTGGTTGGTCTGTCTGTCGGTAGACCAGTTAGTTACCGATGGAAAACTCGTCAACGGATTGACTGATGGACCTGATACACTATGTCAAAGGTCAAGGTCACTGTGACATGGAGTGTGAAAATCGTTTCCAATCGATAACTCGTCAACGGATTGACCAATGGGCCTGATACTTTGCAGGTGCATTGGCATTTGACAGTAGATGACCCTTTTTGAAATTGGGGTCACTAGGTCAAAGGTCAAGATCGCTGTGTCATGGAGTGTGAAAATCGTTTGAACGATAATTGTCAACAGATTGAGCACCATCAGTCATACTACTATAATATTCTCAACCCATTCACTATAACAATGATTAAACAGAAGTGCTTAATATGTTACTGTGTCGACAAAAAACTAACCAGTGTCTCCCTAACCTAATAAGATTAATACTCGTGTTCGGTTTTGTTGCACAAAAATCGGTGTCAAGGCCCTGTTTGGGGAGCATAATGTCTTCGACCGCGGAGTTCTTGTTCTAAACATCTTTCATGAGAATACGAAGTACTTTTCTGCCCTAGTTGTATTCATACTCTTGCCTTTAGAAACTTCAGGTGTCAGTGCCACAAAAATGCAGAGTCAGTCGTGTAAATGTAAACAGGACTGTTCTGGCCTTATTGAAAAAAGTAAGTGCGTAATTAGCCCAAGAGCTAATGGCATGGTGATGGGCCTTTGACCCAGCAAAGAATGCGTCTCTACAGCTGAATCGCACATTCTGATATTATGTCTTGAAGAATGCACAGCAGGCTGATATCAACTGATTAATTTGTTCTGGATAAATAACTCTGTTCAGTTCAAGACTTCTCATTTGATTTTGAGGTCAAAGGTCACATTTGCAATGACCTCAGCTCAAAAACCTTGTCTGTCGAATAACTAGAAAAGATTTAGGCCTAAGGTCCTCAGATTTAGTTGGGAGGTTGATCATCACATGTTGTTGACCCCTATTGACTTTGAGGTCAGTGGGTCAAGTCTTTCTGTCCTGTTGGCCATTATGGGGCATCTGTGTTTCGCAGACACTTTTTGTTAAACTATAATAAAACTTCTCTTTAAATAGCACTAAGCTACCTGCTTTTAGTCTGCATTTCAGTAATTTACTTTTGAAAATAGCAGTTGGCATCAGATCATCCCCTAAAACAATCCATGCAACTCAGCATTGTATCTTTACAAGTATGGTTTGGCTAGATTTTGCTAGCTCATAACCACCGGCTACTAATAATAATAGTATACACATGTATTAAAGTTATTTGATTTTTACCCTGCCGTATCTTTATTTGTAGCGTGTATGTTGATTTCAGTGCGGAGACCTAGTAATGCAGATATGTTATTTATACATCTACGTGTTATTTTCAGTGTTTTTTCCTTTGAATACGTTTTGGACTCATTTCCTATTAGTTCAAACCATCTCAGATTACCGAACAAACAAGAACAATTCTTTTTTAAAAATATTTTATTGCTTTCATTGTGGAATGGTACAAGATGACATAATAAATAAAGGAATAAATAGTGAAGTGTATAGCCTAGTATATATACATGATCAAAAACCAACAAAACGTGTTTATTTCTTTCCAATGATCAATGAAAGATAATATCTGGCTGGAATAAGCACGTGGTCAATTAGATGAATGACACCGTTGGTTGTTCCGATGTTAGCCTTTGTCACGTAAGAATTCCTATTAAGGTGAACTCCATCTGAAATAGAAATAATGTCAATAACAGCAGCAGTACACAGCCGAAACAACAACACAACATCAGTAAAAGCAACAATAGAGCCATAATAGATATCATTATCATTGAAACAGGCATGAAAACAATAATTTTGATAAACACTGTACATATACATGTATAAAAATTGACCACTATAAAAAGTCCAACCTTCTACAAAAAACTACAATCCCAAAATATAAAAGCCTAAAACTATCTGAACACATAGAAATATACAAGAAATGGAAGACAAAACTAAGTACATGTAAGGTAGGATACTATCTTGAAATGGTCTGTAGCAAAACTGCAGGGGAGTTGAATTAGTTCTGTGAGATAAAAGACAATAAAATACTATAAATGTTAAGGGGATGTATAATCAGAAACATGATAAACGTAGATCAACTTACTAGATCCAGTGTGGATGGTTAAACTGTCATGATGTTTATCCAGTGTGCTGATATGTTCTCTATTGTATAGACCAGCTGAGTATTCAGTGTGAGGAACCACGTGGTATTCCAAAATTTCTAAATCAAAATTAATTCTCTATTATTTTAATCCATGCATTTAAAATTCCATACATGTGCATCTTTGGAATGTGTAAACCGTGGATGCAATGCTTTGTAGTTACATCTAATTTCACAAATTGTGATCATGTACTCAATATCTTACACTGCTTAAAACGGAGTTTACTGTATTCAAAATATTTCTATTAATACGATAGTGTCGATGATGAGTTAGATAAGAGCTCTAATAAAAGGGACCGGATTGATCTATATTTATATATTTGTAAAACAGCGACAAACAAAATTATTGGAATATTTGGATTCTTGGATTATGTTATATTGCTTTTACATGACGTCGTTTAGCGTAATGTAAAGCTTCCTTAAAATTGGTCCCAAAATTAAGTATTGTATATCTTACCTGTCAACAAATTCTTGTCGTGCGTAAGTCGGCTTACTAATGAACTTGGAAGTCTAGCAAATGCGGCATTTGTTGGAGCAAACACTGTCAGGGCATCACCTAAACAGTGAGGTATGGAATATTTATACATGTATTGGGATCCTTGTACATCTAGTGATATATAAGCATGTATTTATCATGTAACGTAACTACACGATAAGGCACTATTATATAATATGTTATATATGCTATTTGTATGGGCCGGTGGCCCTTTAAACATAAAAATTGAAACAAACTGAGATTGTGACAATAAATAACGGATCTAATGTTTAAGGAGAGAGGTAGCATGTTATGACTTTGTAAAATGTCTAATATATTACCTTTAAGTACATTGGCAATGCCTGCTGTTTGTACTAAACTTAGAAGTGTGCTAACATCTAATGTCTTAGCGACAATATCAACAATATCGCCCTCTGGTGGCGTCATGACACTTTCTAACACATGAATAACACCATTTGTAGCCGTTCTATCAAAGTGAAGAATTTTGGATCCTTGAATTGTGACAACCTGTGGAAATTTAAGATACCGGTATAAACAAAATGTAATGGAATGAATGATGCAATTAAAGTTTTGAATTGATTTTAAAAAAGTCCATGTAATGTTGCACTTATTCATGAAACACAAAATTATATGCTGAATTGGTCTTGAAAGCGTGTACAAGTGAAAGAAGTAATACTCTTTTAAATAGATTTAACATTACTCATGTTAAATTACGTTCATTAAAAGAACACTGACTTACATTATTATGACTGTAAATATTGAATCTGATTTTTTGTCCAGTCAAAGTTGTCAGTTGAAGTTCATTTTTGGCTGCACTACTGTAGATATTTCCTTGTACCACGTGATATTTAAGTACATTTGCAAGCGCTGTAGTATCCGCTGATAGAGCATTCAATGTAGAAGCTGGTAATGCAGCGAACGCGGCGTTATTTGGCGCAAATATTGTGAAGGTACCTGAAGTGACGAATATTGTTGTAGTATATATTTGGTATGAAACATTCAAGTCAGCTTGAGGATAATTGATACGAAGACTTAATTAAAAAAGTAATGAAAATATGTACCAGCACATTGACGTCTGAAGACACTTTGAAAATTATAAATATACATGTATTTTGAAAAGAATAGCAATTTTCATTGAAAACTTCGAGAAAGAAGAAAGCAGACGAAATATTGCTTAACTTACCAGAATTGATGGCATTGACAAGTCCAGCTTGGGTCACCAAACTGACAAGTGTTGACATGTTTGGATCACTAGCTAACAATTCTACCGTTGTAGCTGCAAAACATTGACAGACAATAGCGCACAAAATAACACAAATCTTCATCTTATTGGTATGTAGTAGAACGCAGCAGAAACGGTAATTTTTCTGATGATACGTTCAGACTTTTGCGCTGTTTATATACGCATTGCCCACATGTTCAACATGTGAATTTGATGTCCGTAATGATAAAACATGTGAGCCTTATCACTGACTACATGTTGTTGTATAATCTCGTTTCATAACCTTTCTTTTTTATCCAGGTGTACACTTTTAGACAAGGAGGAATATTTGATTATCTTCGTTCCTGTGTTCAAAAAGAACTGAGATAAAGGAATAAAAAGTCGGCATCACTTGAAAGCACAATAGGTTTTATACTCACTCCTCGTTCATTGCATCCTTGATTAACAAAAACAAATCCTTTTCCGTCTTATAAACATAAAAATGTCGCAAATGTTACATGCGTTACTCTATATCTCTAACAAAAATTCATTCACTTTGTTTTTACAGACGATCCACCTGGTGAATCAATGTTGTTCCATATACAGATATTGTGGCGACAAAATTAGTCATTACACATTAATTTTTCACAATCGATGTTAGACTTCATTTTTGAACATAATACTAGTAACTTGTAACTAGTAACGTTTTACTATACATGTATATCTACTTTTTTCAATAATGTGAACTTTGTAGATTTGTTTCATATTATAGTGACCTCTGACCAGATATATTAATACTGATTTCCAAGTGCAAGTTCTGATTCCGGACATGTATAGATTTCTTTCACAAATATAAACTGCTGCCTGAACTTAATTAATAACTATATGTGAACTGTAAAGTTTCCCTACAAACAACAATTGAAGTATCTACTTAAACAAAGTGTGACTTTACCAGCTTAAGTGACAGATATTTCTGGTTGCTAGCTACCCCTTAGACCAACGGCTGTAACCTTGATCTCCAACGGCTGTAACCTTGATCTTCGAGGTAGTGAAACAGTATATTAATCTATGGACATTGACGTTTAAACATCCAGAGTTACGTTGCATTCTATCAGGACATGTGAATAATTGCGCAAGATTATGCTCAAAAATTGACAATGATCAATGAAAAGCATGTGTTATCTACTGCGATAACATTTTTGAAATGTTTTGGCATTTTTGTAGAGAGAATTTTTAAGAAACTTTATTACTGTCTGGCGCGGTCTAAAGTTATGATGGATTCTTCCGTTTTGAAATAGATGAGAGTCCAGCGATATTTTGTTTTCAGTGTAAAACGCATACGTGCAACAAAGCTGCTCGTCGAAAAAGCAAGAAAGCATGATTATCTACTAGTATTGAAACACGCTTGCACTGTATGGAGTTTTGATATGTAAATCGCGTAAAGGACGTCGAAAACGACATGTGTCAAAATTTGTGTAGTTTGGCGAAAGTCTAGACCGTGTTTCGAGTGTTTGTGTGGAATTTCGCCGTTTCTTATTGTAGTTCAGCATGAGTGTTTGGCATGCCTGTTGAATAGACGTGGGTAAGCTTCCATTCCCTTCCCTGAATTATTATTATATTAAGAATAAGTAGCCTATGTAAATTTTGATTTTGTGTCAAATAAATGTGGGAGTTTGATTCTATTCTTGCATGGTCCTATATTTATGTGTAGTGTGCGTTGGATTTATCGCGTTGATTTAATTATTCACGCATATTATAATGAAATTTGAAGTGTAGGCTATACATGATCAAACACAAAGCAAAACGTGTTTATTTCTTTCCTATGGTCAATGAGAGACGATATCTTAACATTTCTATAATTGGAGGAGCACTTATTTACAACAGATCACTGCATGCAAGCGTTACAAGATTGTCCGACGTTATCAAAGACAATTAAGTATTACATTAATTGTTTTGTACGAGAACTCCCTCTTCGAAATACTTAACTCGACAAGAGTTTCCACTCCACAATAGCTCCGACTCTACAACAACTCCTTTACTACATCAACCACTTGCTTATGTCCGACTAAAAGATGCACATTAGATGGAACGCGTTATATCAAAACTTTCTAATTCTATATTATCTTACATCTTGGTGTTGAATATGCATGTTTGTATTATATCAATATTTCGTCATTATTACCAAAATGATTATATGACTATATCATTACGGACACCAAACTCACATGTTCAGCATGTGATAAACAGCATAAAGAAACTGAACATATCATCAGAAAAATATAATTTCTGCTTTGTTCTACTACATTCAATTAAGATGAAGATTTGTGCTATTTTGTGCGCTATTGTCTGTCAATGTTTTGCAGCAACAACTGTAGATTTGTTAGCTAGTGATCCAAACATGTCAACACTCGTCAGTTTGGTGACCCAAGCTGGACTTGGCAATGCTATCAATTCTGGTAAGTTAAACAGCATTTCGTCTGCATATACTTTCTTCTTTCTATAAACGTGTTTATCATATGATAATATTCATAATTTTCCAAAGAAACTTCAGAACTTTATGTATATATTTTCAGTACTTTTTAAATTATTATTATCATTCTCCAGTTGTTTTATAGCATGGTTTAACATGAAATCCCGCTGTTTCATTTAAATAATATTTATCACGTTTCTGTCTTCTCACAGGTACCTTCACGATATTTGCGCCAAATAATGCTGCGTTCGCTGCTTTACCAGCTTCTACATTGAATGCTCTATCCGTTGATACATATTTTCATTACTTTTTTAATTAAGTCTTCGTATCAATTATCCTCAAGCTGACTTGAATGTTTCATACCAAATATATACTACAACAATATTCGTCACTTCAGGTACCTTCACAATATTTGCGCCAAATAACGCCGCGTTCGCTGCATTACCAGCTTCTACATTGAATGCTCTATCAGCGGATACTACAGCGCTTGCAAATGTACTTAAATATCACGTGGTACAAGGAAGTATCTACAGTAGTGCAACCAAAAATGAACTTCAATTGACAACTTTGACTGGACAAAAAGTCAGATTCAATATTTACAGTCATAATAATGTAAGTCAGTGCTTTTTCTTAGTTTTAAATCTGTTTGAAAGACGTTATTACTGCTTACGCTGTAAACGCTCCCAATACCAACGCAACAAATAAGTTTGTGTTTCATGAATACGTGAAACATACTGCATGGCAATTATTGAAATCAATTTTAAGCTCTTATTTCGTATGCTTATTATGCTTATTATAGTATCTTAAATTTCCACAGGTTGTCACAATTCAAGGATCCAAAATTCTCCACTTTGATAGAACGGCTACAAATGGTGTTATTCATGTGTTAGAAAGTGTCATGACGCCACCAGAGGGCGATATTGTTGATATTGTCGCTAAGACATCAGATGTTAGCACACTTCTAAGTTTAGTACAAACAGCGGGAATTGCCAATGCACTTAAAGGTATATTAGACCTCTTACAAAGTCATAACATGATAACTTGTCTCCTTAAACATTACATCCATTGTCTGAATCTCACTTTTTCAACTTTTTTTGTTTAAATGGCCACCAGCCCATACAAATAACATTCATGGCATATGATATAATAATGCCATAATGTTTAGTTACGTTACATGTTTATAATTATATACTTACATACCACTAGGTGTACCAAGGTCCCTGTATGATCTAGATTCTAGAGAATTTGTCATTATACGCAGCTATTTAATATTGTATTACACTGTCTCCATTCCATACCTCATTGTTTAGGTGATGCCCTGACTGTGTTTGCTCCAACAAATGCTGCATTTGCTAGACTTCCAAGTTCTAAGTAAACAGACTTACGCACGACAAGAATTTGTTGACAGGTAAAACATACACTACTTAATTATTATATCAATTTTAAGAATGCTTCACAAAACGCTAAAGGACGTCGTGAAAAAGTAATAAGACATAAAGAACGATTCACAATATTCCAATAACTAGAACTTACTATTGTTTCTATTTACAAATATATGGATTTAGGTCAATCCGGTACCTTTTGTTAAAGTTCTTATCTAACTCATCATCGACACTATCGTATAAAATGCAATATTTTGAATACAATAAACTCTTGTGTTTTTAAAAGCAATGAAAGATACTGAGTACATGAACACAATTTGTGAAATTAGATGTAAATAGAAATCATTACATCCACGGCTTACACATTCCAAAGTATGTGCATATGGAATTTTAAATGTATGGATTAAAATAATAGAGAATTAATTTTGTTTTAGAAATTTTGGAATACCACGTGGTTCCTCACACTAAAATAGGTAATAGTAACATTCATATGTTAGAAAAGGCAACAGTTCGTCAGTCATCAGTCATGTGGACAGACAGTCGTAAAGTGCGTTTAACTGCAAGCAAGATTAATAGTATCCCAAAGACATCACGGGCTGATCCGGAAAAGTTTGTCAATAACCATATATATGACAGGTTTAAAGGTTGTGCTGCCACGAAGCACGGTCAAATGTTTGAACCAATTGCTCGTAAATGGTTTGAGCATTCTAGTGGACTTAAAGTGAGAGAGAGTGGTATTGTGGTAAGAGAAGGAGAGGAATATTTGGCCGCCAGTCCAGATGGTGTGATTGACGAAAATACCATTATTGAAATCAAATGCCCAACAAAGTCGCTTGATGGACTTGTTTCCTCTGTTATAATGATGACAATGAACCAACTCTTAATCCAAAGGGTAAAAACGGATATTATACTCAGGTTCAGATGGCTATGTACTGCACTAAAACTAATTTGTGCAAGTTTATTCTGTGGACAGCTGAAAAACAGATGTTACTGGATGTTGTGTTTGACAGCAATTTTGTAGATAACATATTGCCCCGGGTTAGAACTTTTTATTTCAAGCATCTATTACCCGCCTTACAGATGAGATTCATTTCAATAGACTGAAACTTTCAGTAGAATACAAGAAAGTTTGTAGAGGGTAAATTAATCATAAGCAATACACATACTGTTTTCATGTTATGAAAATTAAAAGAATGAAATATGTTTAAGTAATATCTATGGTGCTGAATGGAGAAATTATAATGTAGATAAAAAAGTTTTTGTGTCTGCTTCCTTTATTATTCCTGAAATTATCACTGTATAAGTCTTATACTTTTTGAGATTTTACAATATTTATTTTTTGTACATTCATGCTTCTTGAAGCTAGGACTGACTAATGCATTTATAAAATAAATATAGTAGTCACATATTGCAAAGTATTGGAAAATTTGCAAAATAAAATCTCACAGGATACAAGTCTTTTACAGAATCAGAGTATCTCCTTGGAGCTAAGGCCATCATTAAAAAATGTTTGTTTGTAGTGCTCTGACCCTGAAGTTTGTATTTTTCTTGATAAAGTACTTCTTAATGGAACTGCTACAGTCAGATTACAAAACAAATCTACCTGAGAACCTAAAGAAAGAATAGTAGGTGCCATTTTGATGGGTATATCTGAAAGTAAATGCACATTTGAAATAAGATGCTGCTGTTTTGCTGTCATAAGCTGTTTGGTTTTTCAAATTGCAAGACTAGTAATACAATTCAAAAATTGAATGTTCATCTGATGTGATTTTTATGAAAAACGATGTTACTTTTCCGAAAAATGAGTATGTTAAAATTGCTACTTTCATTGTTATTATGAGTGGTTGAAAAACATTGATATGTAGCAGTGTTTAATGTAGCACAAATATGTACAGAAGCGTTTTTTTTTAACTTAGTGAATATAATGTCTATTTTCAATCAACATTTTGGTCTCTCAATATGTGCATGACATAAATAATGAAGGAATGATTCACTTAAATTCATCAAACACAACATTTATGTTGATATGAGTTACATTGAATGAAGTACTTTCACGCCCGTTTAACTCATAACTAGTGTAATTTAACCTTCGGCAAAATGTTGTGAGGTACTTTCGTCCTCGTTGCGAGCACCCATATTGTATGTCAACAAGGTAAGTTTTTCCTAACTTTTGAAGAATACAGGCCTTTGTGTAAAAATATCGAAATGCAGTTAGTCAGCTTAGGGTTTTCCGAGTCAGCACATGTAAAGATATTGCATGTTGGTGGACAATTTGACAGTAAAACCGTACGACGCATGTAGTCACTCGGGATGGCTTGAAAACGAGAATGAACTTCTCGCCTGACCAAACATAACATCCAAAACGTCAATCCTGGTCAATATCATTACATTACAAGATGCATGCGTATGTTCACTTGAACGCATATGCTTATTATTACCAGTTCATCAGCCGCAATTTACTGCGACATTTTGAATCAGACTAATTTACGTATTTGTTTATTATTTATCTGACGATTAACGGTCCATTCAATAGCTATGGTGCTGATCAAGATATGTACACGTCTCGCTCTTTTTCTTGTGATTTTCTTAACAAACTACTTGGCTCAGTAGTTGGGATGGGTACACTGAAAGATCGTCCTTGAGAAACTCGAAAGGAGGAGCCGAGAATCGAACCCACGACCTTTTGTTCAGCAGTCCAGCGAGTTACCACTTGACCATCGATCATCCCCAATTAATTAGACAAATAGTCGGAGAACATAACAGTACTATTATCAGGGAAAAAATAAATAAGATCAGTTTAGGCACTAAATACAAATCGTAGTTTATTCCCAACTAATTGATGCTTAATACATTACCATACAAATCAAAACATTCTATCAATAAACAACCCATTTGGGGAAAAAACAAGACTGCATGTGTATCCAGTTCATGCTAAAAACTCTTCAAATCTCTAAAACGTCTCAGTTCCCGTTTCTTCTTAATTTTCACGTTTGATTGCAACCGATATTAATTTTTACGTATCTCAACTTCAATCATTCAAATGCAGAGATTTCGTGTCTGAATTTCAAATACAGTTATTATCAGTATAAAATTAAAACTATGTACAAGTAATTACATTAAAATATTAATACAACATATAAAGTGAATGATATTCATAATTAATGTATACATTGAATTTAATTCAAAAACAAATTATATTCATAATTAACAAAATATATTAAACAGTACACAATACATACATGCAAAAAATAAAATTCCCTGTACATAAAATATGTTCTATTGACACATTTGAAAAAGTGAACAGGCTAGTAAATGAATTATTGTTAGATATCAAGTAAGAAAGTAGCGTACAATACAAGTACTAATGCACATGACAAAATAACAATATGTATGGTATGTAAGTATCGTCTTTCAATGAAAGCATGGTGGATAAAAGTGGCTAGGTTTCTAATTTCAGATACACTTTCACTGTTAATTAATTGTGTAAATTTGAACATATTTGGGTTTCGCCAATAATATATAAGGTTTGATTAATTTTTCTCGGAACTCTTTAAAAATTGGACATTGAATGACAAAATGGTATTCGTCCTCAAACAAATTGCATGCGATGCACAGGCGTTCACTAAAATTTAAAATGGTACCGGTTGAGGTTTTTTCCATCGTCCAGTTTCGACATATGTAGCCAATGCGAAGACATTCTTAATTGCGACATAGATATTCTATACTTTTTAATGTTGATAATCTCGAGATATTTATTGTGAGTAAAGTTGGAAAATGTTTTGAAGAACAAAGCCCTTGATGAGTTTTCTAATCTTGAATTAAAATCCTGAATCCAAATATCGCGAATCCTCTGTCTTACCTGTGCCAGAAAATACTTTTCATTGACTACGCCTTGGTTCAACCAAACATCGTGGAAGCCAAGTTTAGATAAGAGGAGCTTCACACGTGAGGCCCAATTTATATCTCTGTCGTCGTCTCACCATTTTACAAGATTCTTGTAAAATAAGAATTAAAGCCACAACCAGTACACATTCTACAACTATAGATGTGAAGCTATTTATTTCGTACAATACATTGGAGACGAAAAGATGTTTACCAGAAAATCACAGAATTTATGCTATTTTTCAAGTGCACTAGTACATGTACTATTTCTTAGCGGAAAGGTTTGCTTCCTTTTGGTAAGTAGGTCCCAAAGTCAAATTGCTGAAATGAAAACAAATTGCAGAAGTCAACATAATTGTGATAAATTATACATTTAAAGAAAAGCTTGATCTGGGGCATCAGATGGAAACTCAAGGAGATTCGGAAACGTGTTATTGAATTACTGTTCAGAAGTTGACAGAGTTATGAACGTCAACTCTGCGTAGAAGTCCTTAAAAATCTCTTCCATAGACTTCACCACTTGATCTCGCAAGATCATCCTGCCAACTGGTCTTTTCCAAATAAATCTGATCTCTAGTGGAAACTTTGTGTAGGACTTGCAACGCAGTTGGCCTTTCTTTAGGCGAAAACCCCCAAGCTTGTTGCATTATCTGTTTTAAACCTCCGTCTATATCCAGAGTGCTTGGTATCTGAGGGGTTAATGCAGCTTCACCAACAAGGTTTTGCAATTGTTTGTAACTTAAGTCATAATATGCTTCTTCTTCATAAATAATCTCAAAGAATACAAGGGCCAACGAGTAGACATCAGCCGTCATCATTTCTTCAACATTCAACATCTCACCACGAAGTAGTTCCGGAGCGGAGTATCTAAAATCGCTAACATCTTGCATCATGCATTCAGCAGAGGAAGTTGAACTCGACAAGTTGCGTTTTATCATACTGATTCCAAAATCAGTGAGTTTGACCTCACACTCTTCTTCTCCATCGTAATTCAGCAGAACATTGGTGGGTTTCAAATCACCATGAGCGATGCCTTCTGTGTGTAAATAATGCAACCCATCACATGTTTGTCTCAAGATATCTAATCGTACAGACTCGGGGAATTCAAACTCATTCTGGACATGAATTGCGTCAAACAGACTCATTTCCATATACTCCATGACAATACAAAGATCTGGCCATTCTGTGCACGCTCCAATAAACTTGATAACTGTTGGGTGGTCCAATTCACAAAGCATCATCATTTCTCTTTGAAATGCTTTGATCACTCTTTTGGAAACAGTTTCTTCTTTCAGCTTCTTTACAGCAACAACACAATCCTGCCACTCTGCATAAAAAACTTCTCCAAAAGTGCCTGTACCAATCTTAGCTCGCAAATTCAGACTACTGATTGGGATGACCGTCCCAACGAAGTTATCTATGACGGCAGCGGATGTTTTAGGTGTTCTATCAGTTTGATGCAATTCCTTCCAATGATCTTCCTCTAGCATTCGATTGTATTGGCACTCGGCTATTGTGTAAGGGTTTTCCGCATGAGAAAACTCATCCATGTAGTCTAAGCCATAGCTATCGCATTCGCCTTCATTGTCATTTCCCTGAAATGATAAATGCATGAACACGTGTAGTTTTGTATGAACAGTGAACACATTGAATCATAGAATACACATATGCATGCATATACAGCTTATAATACTAGTACATTGTATATCAGACATTGTGGCCTACATGTCTGTATCTCTTTTTCAATTTCGATGAGGCATTATTGGCCATTTGGAATTTAACTTTATTTGCATGGTTGCCGTTGGGGATAACCAAGTACCATTTTCAATGGATGTGACATTCGGGCAGAAAATTAGGATTCGATACCCTAACTTATAAAAGTAAATATCATGTTACCTGATTTATACCAGTCAATGTGTCCAGCATCTTTGAAATTTGTTTGGTAAAAGCACTTTTTCGAGTTACAGGGAGGCTACCTCTTGGTAATCCAACCCTCCCTAACTGTCTGTTTAGACTATTGTCTATATAATTCTCTCTTCGTAAATATTTGGTATCTCTCGTAAATACAGCTTCACCAACTTGTTTCCCATCACGTCCCAAACTTCTGTTTAGTTCATTGTTAACATACACTTTCGGTGTATGTTTTTTGCTCAGCTTAGCAGTTCCTAAAGGTAATCCCACTCTATTATGTTTCCTATTATATGCATTATCAACATATACCTTATGTTTTCCCTGTGAGATACCTGATGGTACAGGTGCAGACTTTGGTACTGCATGTTCACTCTTCACTCCAGTTGTCTCGGTCTTTGAAATGATTTTTGTGCGAAGTGGTAACCCAACACGTCCAACCTTTCTATTGAAAGCATTATCGGCATAAACTTTAGTTTCAGTTGTTTTTTTCGGTATAATTCTCGTGTTGCCTGATACTTCATGTGTAGTCATTGGTCTTTCAGCTTCAGTCCGAGCTCTACTCATTTCTGACTTAGTAATAACTTGGGAGCCAACGGTCATCCCAACTCGACCAACCTTTCTGTTGAAAGCAGTATCTGCATATGTTTTCTTCATGCTTGAGTCATACTCAGACGATACATTGCTATATTTTGATATAGGCATTGATCCTATTGGTAAACCAGCTCTGCCTTCTCGTCTGTTGTATGCATTATCAACGTATGTCTTTTCTGCAGATGATCCTCCAAGATTTGACGATCCAATAGAAAATGCTGGTGAACCGCGGCATGACGATTTTGGCATTGGCATTGATCCCATTGGTAAATCAGCTCTACCCACTCGCCTGTTGTATGCATTATCAACATACGTCTTTCCTGTGGACTGGATATCAAAGTTGGACGAACTAAATGAAGAGGTACCAACGTTGGATGCTGATGCTCTACTGTTTGAAGATTTTGATATTGGCATTGATCCCATAGGTAAACCAGCTCTGCCTATCCGTTGATTGTATGCATTGTCCGTGTATGTTTTTCCTGAGCCATAGCTGGAAGAACTCATTGAGCTAAATGATGACCCACCACCACTGCTACTAGAATGTGGCATGCTTCCATGGGGCATTCCAACACGACCTAGTCCACGATTCATGGCATTATCAACGTAAGTTTTCGGCATCCTCCGCTCGTTTAACTTGCAAAGGTGAAATTAAGCTGTCACACCTGTGTCTGCGGCCTTCTACGAATAAAAGCCACCCTGTGAATAAATGCCATTCTTTTAAAATCCGTGATTATTTAGAAAAAAAACTGACCTCCGAATAAAGGCAACCTGTCAGTAAAGGCCACATGCATTATGTCTTTCCCAAGATGTGATTTTTGTATTTAATTTTTAGTATCCTTTTCTTATCTATGTAAACATGGGAATATGTAAATCGAAAAAAACGTATGAATTTTGTAAAAAATCAGTAACAATATAATGACAAATTCAAAAGATGTACCTGAGTTTTCCGAAAATGCTTGAAATAAAGTAAGTACATGTATGTCAATTATATATTGATGTGTACAGGCTCTAGCTAATTAATATAACCTTGATAATCACGCTTACATGTTACGTTTGTAGTAAACACTGAACAAATTAAAGGAGTTCGGCACATAAATGTCGTCCTTATAAAAACACGTTTTTTCGAAAATAAAATCATCTTACACTGTATATTGTGTAAGATTTGGTGTTAAATATGTCATGATATGGAGCCGAAGTTCGGAACCCCTTTGTCCTGAACCTAATATGGGTTTCAGAAATTCTAAATAAAGTGCGCATGCACATCCAGAATATATTAAAGTCTATTCTAAATGACGGTCTGGCCGGAGTGCATCACACCGTATACATGAACACAGTTGCTGAGGTGAACACATTTCCCGAAAAAGTATTCCAATTTCGAGCGGAAACTTATTTAATTCTTATCTTGAAGGATCGGAACAAAACTACTCGTGTACATTTATTCGCTATTGCAAAAGGAATACATTTCTCGCTGAAAAAAGCACGGTTTTTCTAACAATTTTGAGTATTTATTCTTTTTTAATAGCGAATAAAAGTATGCGATCGATTTTGTTCGGATCCTCAAAATAAGTATAAATCAAGCCGACACTATATAACCTTCCGCTAGGAATTAGAAAATTTATCGGGAACTGTGTTCACCTGAGCAACTGTGTTCATGCAGCTCTTCGGGGTATACGTGGTGTGACAACAGACATATTCTCAGTATTTCACAGTAATTTACGTATACATGTATATACATATAAAGAGAAAGGACACACTTCTTAATTTTCGTTTAAAAATCAGTCCAGCACTGACAATAAAAGAACAGTCACGTATTCATAAATTAAGAACGTCATTTGAAGTTAAAGTTCTACTTATTTACCTAATTTACGTTTTACTAAAATTTGGGATCTATAATTATATTTTGAAGTTTAAGTTCTGCTTATTTACCTAATTTACGTTTTACTAAAATTTGGGATCTATAATTATATCTTGTACAAATAATCTTACTAATTAAGTTGGCTGGTCATTTCATATACATAATTATGTACATACATGTACTAGTAATTCGGGCTGAATTGGGTCGGGTAAAGCTACCCTGTATATTTAAATAAAATACAAATATCAAACCACAGGAGCCTGTTATTCAATCAGAAAAAAGTATACTCGATAAAAAATTACCTTGTTTTTTTCTATACGTAGGTAATTTTTTATTGAGTATATATATTATTTTTTTTGATTGAATAATAGCAGGCTCCTGTGATCAAACCAAGTCGAGACACAAGATGGTTTATATATACACACCCACAGTCTTGTTTAATTGTTTTCCACTTTAATTTAACCCTTCTAGCCTTCCTACGTGCATGGATTGTTTTATTATAAGAAATTACATAAAAATGTAAGAGAGAAGTACTCTATAAACAAAGGTAAAATTACCACTTTTTACGATAATAAATCTATGTATATTCTGTCAGACTGCGGCACAAACAACAACATAGATTATATATATGAGCACGGTTTTTCCGTCCTGTTTTTTTTGTTACATCCCTAAAAACTCAAATATTTCCTTTCTTGTGTATTTGACAATACCAATAATAATATGTACTGGAAGATGAACTAACCTTACATAAATAAATATTACAAATACTTGGTTCAAATCATTATTTGCTAAGAAATCTTTCAATATATGCCAGAATCTTGGACAAAAAACGTAAACGTTTTGCACCAATGGAAAATTTGATGTCTTTTACATCAATCTGGTGATTTTTCATTCATATGGATCCTTCAAGTATTTCAAAGATAGGTAAATGTTTGGCATTCTAACTTTCAAAATGCCCAAACACTTACTAATATTTAGAAAAAATCATTTAAGTTTAGGGGTTTGGGATGTAACACTTTGTGTCCAATTAGTTACGTCATGGCAAAATCCATATAAATTCATTATTTCTTTGAGAACATGCTAAAAAAGAGGTTTAATACCGGTTAACGGTGGTACGAAACACCTTAGGGACGAATCAATGTCGCTTATGCCATAAGCTGTTTTAATAATTGCATCGGCAGAAAGCGAAATGAAAATCGGGTCAATAAATGTTACATCCCTAGAATTTATACAAAGGACGAAATTAATATAACGATAATTTCACAAGGTTTGTAAAATACGTTGAGTAATTTATTAGTGAATTAGGCGGTCGATATTTATTTTTGAAGGCGTAAGCGACAGAGCGTGAAAAATGGCAGAACGGAAAATGACAATGGGGTAAGTGTATAGAATTGTTACATCCCCAATTGCAGAGAAAAGCCGTATTTTTTATATTTTTGCTGTAGAAATGAAGAGAAGACATTGTTGGTTTAATAGATGAAGGTTTTTGCATTCATCTTGAATTATTTCGCCATTTATAGAGAAGGAAAAATAATGTTAGCAGGGCGAAAAGTACCCCACCCACAACCGCTCCAGTGACTTTTTACAATTTGATAGATAACTTCCGTGAAACTGGACAGCCGGCAAAATACAGATTCATACATGCTTTAAGTCAGGCTTTGTGTCTCTAGAGGTGGATATTAAGATATATTGCAGGCTATTTATCCCACAATTAGAATATTATTGCTAAGATGTAATTTAGACATCCAAATGTTTCATTGTTTTTTGTCAGTGTTACATCATGGATTGAAATATGAAATACTTCAAAAAATACCATCTTCAATATAAAATAATGAACTTATAATTACTTATAACTTATTGTTTCTGATGGTACTTCATGTCTGAAAAGTCTACCAGTATTATTTTATTAGATAGGGTACTGAGACAATCAGAGACACAAAACAGGAGTGTCCAGTGTCCTCGATACATCTTAATGCATTACAATGGTGTCCTAGATACATCACAATTATATCTAAGATAATATCGGCACTATAAGGTTGTTAAACGATATCAGTGCCACAGTTTTAAAGCAGACCTGCCGCTTCACCTTTTGATGTGATATATATATATATGGCAATATATTTTTTTCATCAAAATTTGTTAAATTACATTATGATGTAACTTGACACAAATTTTAGTGTCCATGTTACCAAACTTTGCTGACAACTTTTGAATGTTGATTTCTGTATTTTCAATTATTATTAATTTTAAAAAGAGGTAAAGAGTACAATATAATATAATTGTAGTTACCAAAGGAAACTGAATGCCAAATAAATACCATTTGGTGTTTACAGACAGTTACTACTTTCATGATGTAATATAAAGGAATTCCATTTAACTATGTTTAGATGAAGTAATCATCAGTGTTTAGAATCAGCAGTATTTGTAACTATTTGGAAGTGCCTATATGTTACTATATTTTATTGTATCCCAATGATAATTTTATGTATTCAAATAGAAACGTAAAACGCTAAAATAGAGTTAATTGTAATTTATCAGTCATTTGATAATTAAGTTAGTATTAAGTGATAATTAAGTTAGTATTAAGCAAATTTGTTTTCCTATTTCAGGTTGATGAATGGCCTTGGGTTAAGTATTTCACGAAGAAAAAGAGCCTATGGTTACTAAATGACATTAAGTACACTGTTGATCTGACAGATGTTGTAAAAAAATGGACACCCCAGAAATGTGTGCTGCGGGTTCTCGTCTTTATTACAAATTTCAGGTGCGTATTATTACTAAATTGTGTCCTTTCATGACTTTGTAATAAACTACATGATAGATAATCATTTATTCAAGGACAATTTAAAAGAAGTAAGGAGTACAATCATGACACAAAACTCTCCCACCTAGACCAGTTTAAGAACCTACCCACCCACAAAAACCTGACACAAAAGGAACACAGACAAAATATTGACAAGACAATACAATTCACCCACAGACTAAACATGGTCATAATTTAACATTTCACTCACAAACAACATAAACAAATGTGCACAATTCTAGCTTTCTGACAAATGCAAATGTACAAGGAAATGCAGCCAAATGTAAAACACTAAACATAAATAGAGTACCGCCTTGGAACGGTCTGCTGCAGAGCAGCAGGGGGGATAAGTGACAAAAGGATTACAATTTGTAAAATGCAGGCAGAGGTGCACTGAAAGAAACATAATGATAATGAAGCAATGGCTTAAATGTTTCTTTTTTTATTTCACTAAACATAGCTGTGACTCTAATGTCAGTTGTTATGTGTATCAACATCATTTATCACACTTCTTTTTTTCTCTTTTTAGCATGAAGACTTGAAGTGACTGCAGAGGTGTAACAAGTTCTGAAATTTTACTGTATATCTTGATCAGTAATAAAGTTGATGGTTAAAATACATGTATGTGTTTTATTAGTTATAAACTAAGACAAAGGATAGTATTTTGTTAATGCAACTGCTATGGTGAGCCCCCAGGTCCAATGCACTTTGGTTGCCTGGCTAACTAGTTAATCAGGCCAGAGAAAAATATTTTAGATTCTCATCCGCAAAGTTCCTGTCTACCATCGTTTACTAAATAAAAGTAAACCTAAACAAAAAATATTATAGATACTATAATATATATGAGCTGCAGTCGTAAATGATCAATTTAAACATTTTAAATGATAAACTTAATAATTTTATGTACTAATACGCAGCCATACATCCCCTCAAAATCTGGATGAGAATTGAAATACAGTCGGAACTCATTATATCGAAATCGCTTATATCGAAATCCCGCTTATATCGAAGTAAAGATAAAGTCCCGATTTTTATCCTCCTTATTACATATTAAAAAACGCACGTATATCGAATTCGTGGTTCTCGATATTTTTATATATCGAAGTAGATTTTCGGTCCGAACCAAATATTTTCAACTATAAAGTGACCATCTATGTCGAACCAATTACCGCGCCAGCTTACACAAGAAATGTTCGCACATTTTCCGCAAACAAACACTTTCAATTTAAAATCGATATTTAATTATTGACAGCTGTATAAACATGTTAGTGTCCATTCTCACGATTATAAAACTGATACAAACTTTTCGTTGATGAAACAAATTATTATTAATGCTGCTATACGCTCATTTAAAACTATCTTATGCTTATTTGAAATGTATATAGCAAAATAAATATATCGAAAGTACCCGTATAAGTACCGGTATAAATGCCGTATTCTTATAACCCGGTACAATCCTGTACACTAAATAACACAATTACGTTATTATTACGACACACTGACTTTAGCTCTAAAATGTAAACACGGGTATCGAAATTCCTATATCGAAGTTCGTTTATATCGAAGTATTTTGGCAAGTCCCACGAACTTCGATATAACGAGTTTTGACTGTAGTTTTTTCTTTGGCCTTACTGGGAGGCAATTTTAGCATCCATATTAAAATAATATTGTGTGTTAAAAGTTGGAACACAATATGGATAGTGAAAATACCTCAACCAAAACCGGGAAATGTGCATGGTTTATGTTATATATGCAAGCATAATGACTAAATGCACTACAATCTAGCTCTAATGAAAAGTAGTTACCAATCACCTGTATATACTAGCACAACAACATAAATTTATGTATACATGTCCGTCTACCATGCTGACATGTTATAAACACCATAGCATACAGCGGAGGGTAGTTGATGGGTTATGGGCATCTACAGTGCATTCACCAACACAGTGGAGCATTCACTGAATGTACTTTTCGGTTAAATTTATTGAATTCCAAGAAAGTGAGTTGTTAAATAAGAAACATTATATTTCATTTAAATAACTGTACAAGTTCTTCTCTTAATATATCTTATATACAGATCTGGAATATTTAAGTTCTAGTGAAACGTTTGGAAATTTAATAGAATTTCAGTAAAATTAATTGAAAAGTTACATTTAGTTTTCACACAGAAAGATTTAGGTGCTACATAAAATTATATATATGATACAAAGAAGTTAGATTTTCGTATCTAATGTTACATGCAAGCATAAAAACAAATTGTCACTGTGACATCTCACAATAGGTCACTCATTTTCAGTTTTCATTCAAAATGCATGAACAAATCTCTGGTTATATTTGTAGAACAGTCATTTCATTATAAAAACACAAAAATACAGTTGAATTATGTATATTTTTTCATTTAATAGACATTTTCATTTATCTGATAATGAGCCATATAATATAAGCACAGAGTCTGGTTTCTGAGGATTTTTTATCACATTAGAATTCTGTGTCCATTGTTACATCACTAAAAAAAATTAACGATGTATTTTGCCGCAGAAATGTACCCAATTATATCTTCTACATGCTTATAAATTTAACACACTCTAAAATATGAAGAAACATCTAAGAATGTATTCATATTTTGTTCAAAATACAAAACTATCCAACAAAATTTTGCTCATTTTGTGTCTTGTTACATCACCAACATATTAGGCAAAAAATACCTTTGGTTTTATGTAAAAGGTATATATTATTTTACAGCATTGAAATACAACTGCTTCATTAACAGGACAACCACGGGTAATGGAAAATTAACTTATTCTTATTCTTTTGTTAATGGGGTTTTGTGGGTTCTGTCCAAAGTTACATCACAAATGATGTTGAAGTTAAACTGTTAATAACTTTAAAACCGCTTTAGATTTCTTAATATTACTTTGGAAACACCTATTAATTCAATAAAACATGTCATATCAATAGAAATTAAGTAATAAAATGTATATTTAATTTCTTAAAAAAAGTTGGACACCAAGGAATTGGTGATGTAACAAAAAGTGCTGGACAGAAAAACCGTGCTCATATAGCTTATTTACGGAAACCCATTTTCTGTAAATCTAAAAATAGAAATTGAAATGTGGGTCGTGATGATTCATGTAGTCAAGGACTTATATATACATACATGTATGTATATAAGTCCTTGATGCAGTGATGTAATTTTGTTTACATGCATTTTGCATAATTAAATGCCATTCGTCGTGAACTTTATAAAAAAATAATAATAACAGTCTTAACTTTACTAAAATTGTTCTAATTAAGTAATCGTTCGTACAGGCATTCACATTTGCAAATTCTTAACACCTACCGCTGCGGGGAGGTTGTCACATTTGGGGTACATGTATATGATTTCCGTAGACCATTTGTTTAATAGTATGTTGTGAAATAAACAGTTACGGGGGAAAACGTACCAGTGTTTAAGTTTTTTTTTGTTGGCACCTGAAAATGCTATGTATGGAAATAAGTATTCGCCGGTCCTAGTCCGATAATTAAGAGAAAAAGAAACGATTTCACCGATTTGTTATTATTATATATCAAATTAAAGACAAAGCAGCTCACAGCTTTCAGAAAATGTATATATGTAACATATATATTATCAGGAAATATGTTTTTCTTGCTGAAAAATGCACGCGGTTTTCCTCACAATTTCCGGAGCATTTATCCCTGCTTTAATAGCGAATAAAAGTACGCGATCGATTTTGTTCGGATCTTTCAAAATATGTATAAATCAAGCCGACACTATACTAACTTTCCGCTCGGAATTAGAACATTTATCGGGAACTGTGCTCACATGGGCAGCTGTGTTCACCTTTCGGGGTATACGTACAAAATACATATCGCAAGATGGCCGGTTCTTATGACACAGTTATAATTAATTGAATGTGTAACTTTTCCTATACACGTGCATGGAACATTAATTGTTAATTTTATCTTTATAAGAAATTACAAAAAAAAGAGAGAAGTACTCATAAAGTATTTTAAACTTACCACTTTTCACAAAAGTAAATCCTTTAAATATTCTTTCTGACCGCGAGGAAACCTTAGTTACAGAAATCTATTTTCTGAAAATCTGACACTGATAGATGTGGGTCATATTGATCCAGCTGTATGTGATTTTGTATACATGCATTATTTTCCGAAATCGTTCGCGTAATTTAATTCTTAACTTTATAATAATGATATAAATTCTGTTTGATATACAATGCATCTTTCATTAAGACCAAGCTGACAGATAATCTTATAATATTAATAATTATTACACGTCGCATAACGGTCTATTCCGTTTAGGCCGGTCTTTAGCACTACCAAATTAAATCGCACTCATTACAGGATCACCAAAATCAAGCGTCTGACAGAATGCAGCGACAACGCTTTTTGATATGTCGATATTGTTCATCAAATCATGCCAGAAGACTGTCAAGTTTAAGACATGATCCTGATGATGATAAACCAACCGTAAGTGTACGACATTGTTTTCTTAGCTGTCACACTGTTCCAGATAACCATTTTTTAAACATCAATTATTCGGATAGTACAGGAATTCGGATAACAACAAACGTCAGCTGAAACGCAGTCACCGCAAAACACAACATAATGTTACAGAGCAGAAGGTCCAGTGAATTTGTAACTTGTTTAGATTTTAAGTAATTATTTTGATTATTTCTTAAGACTTATGAAATAACATATCTCATACGGTAAAAATGTCAAAACTAACACTTAACAGGGCTGCCCTTGCTTTATCAGGGACTGTCAAAATATGTCAGTGTGATAAATGCTTTTGTCCAATTTTCAGACTTTGTGAAAGGTGTCGGACCGACGGATTTGTCCAGTAGATTGTGTGTTAGTCCTGTAAAGAATCCTATCTCTTCAGTCTGGCTGTCCGATGACTTATTTACCTAATGTATATACCCTCGAGTAACCAGTTTCCGTGAGGTTAAGGAAACATCGAGGGCACTCAAGAACAATATTGTTTCCAACAAAATTTAAAAACAACGTATCAATAACACAACTTAATATGTATAATATCGCAATATTTTTGAAAATATTATTCACTTGCTAACTCATGGACGCAGCCAGTTTCAAACATGTACAAAACCAGACTTCCATTAAGTATGGTAGAACAGTTTTCGTGAGGTTTAGCGAAATAGTTGAATTAAACGAAATTGGCGATATTGCAATAAGAGATACCTTTTAATACATAGTTTTATGTATTTAAAGGTTTATTTTGGATCCGTTTTTAAAATTATATAAATTTTGTAGTTTTTTTTATCTTTTCTTTCGGCATAATTCATCAACAGTTATAGATCTAGCCTATGTTAGAATTGTTGGCGAATACTGTCTACAACATATGTTTGCGTTTTGCTTGATGTGGGCTAGTATACCGTATATATCTAAATTTGTATGCCAGATTTAGGTTTGATGTGGCTCGAACATTCTTTTGATATGGATGGGGGAAATATATTTTTATTGATAACTTATTGTTTTTGGGACAACATATTACAAGATGACTTTTTAAACAAGTGACAAAACATTTAATTTATGAGTCTCCAACCGTATAAGGAGGTAACCTTTCCTTCCATTTCGTTATTTAAATATCAGCCTCGGAACCAGTCATCCAAAGTCATGACGTAACTGTCAAAAATGTAAACAATCGGCTGCTAAAGAAATTTTTGGAGAAAGATTGATATATTTTGAAAAATAAATGTAAGATGTAGGTTTACTAATTGAATTATCTTTTTTACATGGTTTTATCATAGTATACGAAAGGAAACTATTTTCTTATGCTTTCAAAAGCTATTCAGAGTATTTTTTTTATTGCCGACAGTAGTTTGTGGTCTCTGCAGTTGGCTTCCGGAGTATGACGTCATTTAACAAAATATAGCGCGAGCTTTATGTAAATGTTTCCGGTGTAACGAAAACGAAGGTATCACGATTTAGGGTTACTCGACGGTATGCATTTGAATTTGTTTACTTTTTTCGGTCCGACAGAATTTTCAAGCTTGTCAGACAGGATGTCCAGCAGATTTTTTTGCCTTTCACAAGGTCTGCAAAAGCTAAACTGTCTGTCAGAAGAAATCCATGTAGGTAAAAGGGCTTTTAGTTTCACAGAATTGAACTGCCAATTTTTACTGGATGTGTGCTTTTGTCTGGCCATGCAATTGTTTCTCATTGACTGTGAGTTAAGATTTTTTAAATATATATGCTTTTGGGAAACTTCTTTAGATATGTCACTTCAACAATTTATCTTATCCTTTATTCAGACAAAGAAGAAACATCACAGGGGGCGTTTTTTTGACAAGTTACGAATTTTCGCTCGAGCTGGTGCTGGTGGTCAGGGGTATCCTAAATATGGTGGTTTGGGAGGAAGAGGTGGGCATGTTATTGTACGTGCTGAGAAAAAAGTAAATTTTGAGCATCTTGTAGATGTCAACCCGACAAAAAGATACACAGCAGCATCTGGGGGCAACAGCAGGTAGTTTTGGGTATTTGTTTGTTTGAAAATTATTTGTCCACTTTAAGCATTTGACATATGACTAAACTTTTCGGCAATTTGCCAAATGTTCCTTGGTCTCTGCCATTGTTACGCTGCAGTATGAAGTATCAGTGATGTTCAGTATTACATTGTTTTAATTTATAAATATTCTTATTAAATAATTTTAAACAGTCATAGTTCCTTACATTTATTCATCGTTTTAAGGTTAATTCATTAAATTGTTGTTATTCAATATTATGTTACAGCTTTACACTCTTACAGCATTAGCTGGAAGTCTCATTGTCAATATTAGTTACTGTCCTCCATTTGCTCTTGCTACGAATTCTGAACTAGATAATTGTTATTAATTTAAAGATTGCACATATATATATTATATATACATGTATATATATTCCAAATTTGAAATATCTTTATAAATGGAGATGTCAGAGACAGATTTTTTATTTTTTATTATCAGTCGCAGGCTACTCCTTGGAATCAATGGTGCAGATCAAATTATCAAAGTTCCAGTTGGAGTAACAGTGAAAACTGATGAAGGACGTATCCTTGGTAAGCTTTTGAAGTACAGATTGCGTTATAAAAAAATTGCGACATCTTTACCAAAAATTTAGATGTAGTGGATGTCATTTATTGGAACACAGACTAGCTTAAGGCTTCTTTCATCTTGATTCCTCCAATAATATACAGTCTAACTGAAAAGATAATTTACTTACTGGAAGAAACTTTTGTTCATACAATTTTTGTGCATATCCAGTTACACAGAGGCCAAAGGGGTAGTAAATTTCAATTCAGACTTGTGAGTTTTCTCAAAATTCATGTGTACATGTATTTAGTTTAGTGGTAAGTTATTTATTTTCAACAGCCCACATTTGGACTATACTGCTTCAAACAATAACAATACTTCTGCAATTAGATTGTTGAAAGGGCTTAGGGCTATATATCTCTAGAACAATGATATGAATAAGTATTAAGTTTCTATGTTTTGATAATAACAGATTTTATTGATCATTTGCAACTGTGTACCATGCTTTTTGGAAGTCTTAAATAACTGCATTCTAGATGTTATCAGTTTCAAAGAATGTGCTAGTTTAAGTAGTAACTGTTGCTTGTATATATGAAAGGAAATTAGGTAAATATCCAGTAAAGTATAAAATGAGATGACATTTTTATATTCTTCTTCTGAGGCTATGCAACTCCTTTCATATTGTAGGTGATTTAAATGAAGAAGGACAAGAAGTGATCATTGCAACTGGAGGTAGTCCTGGTGGACCAGACAATGAATACAACGGAAAGTGTGGAGAAGCACATTCGGTTACTCTTGATCTTAAATTGATAGCTGACATAGGATTAGTAGGGTACATACATTTCTTGTATGTTTCATGACTTGTAATTCTGTTCTTACTGTTCAGAGCTTGACAAATCCACTAGTCCGCTTGTAATTACATGTACATTATTACTACTGATTTCAAGTTAAAAATTGGCCCAATTCTCCTGTCTAAAAAGTATGTTTTCCTCTAAATTCATAAAAATATTCCCCTTCAGTAGAATTATATTTTTTTCTTTAAAAGATTTTGGTAAAAGAGATCATTAATTGACCTGTTGGATAAATCTTTTGTCTGTAGCCATCAAGGTTGTAATCTATAATTGATAATTAAATGCTGAAGCTGACAAGACATTGGAGCAGAAATAAACTCAGGAAGAATTGAAATTGCTGTAGAATCACTTAGTAATTTAAGCTGATTGTCTTGCTGGATGAGTAGCCTGGACAAAAATGATTGATGCTTCCTGTAATGCGATTTAAACTGATAAAAATGAAGATCTTTTGTCTGTTGAATTTGATGAAATTAATGATTATAGAACGAAGTGATTAATTTAAAATTTCATTTCTATAGTTCTCTGACATTGCAACTTCAATTCGACATTATAAAAGGTTAATGTTAAGTAACTTGAACGTTTCCACATGATGAAAAAAAAATTTTTCTGCAGTTTTAAGAATTGCCATGTTCTTTCATTTTAAGATTCCCAAATGCTGGAAAGTCAACATTTTTGTCATCAATCTCAAGAGCGAAACCGAAAATAGCAGAATATCCATGTAAGTTTTTTTACTGCTTCTAACAGTTCAATAATGTTTCATTCAGCCACAAATCTTGTTTTTTAGTTATAAAAATGCTGTCCAACTTTTGAATGAAGGTAATCATAGGGAGAGAAGAAATATTTGTTATTGTAGCACATTTCGAGGGTTCAACGCAACAGTGTCGTAACTCATATTGGAATAAGAACAAGTTACGACAGTGTTGCGCTGAGCCCTCGATTTGGTCTTACATTGGACTGAAAGTGGTCATTATTTACCAGGTAGCCGTTGTTCACATGTTAGCCATTGTTCACTGGAAACCAAAAGAAAAAGACTTCAAAAATCTTTTTAAAATGAATTGTATTAAGGCCTACAACTTAGATATTTGGTATGATGTAGGGATGGGAAATTTCGTACTGCGATATATTGCAATGCACAACACTGTATTGCAATACATATTGCGATATCTTGTGAGTTTAAAACTCTTGATTTATTAAAGGGGCATGCCCTGGAACTGCTGTGTCTTGGGTTTTATACACCAAAAATGCGTTTATCACTTGTAAAAACAATTATTACCGAAAAGTCAAAGAAGAATGTGCCTTCAAAAATGGCCCTATAACGCACGCGTGGGTATTTATATGCCGGTTTAAATAAAAGGCTTACAAGCCTTTTATTGACGACAACGATATTTCCGATTCGTCTGAGAATTTAACTTAGCGTGCGCGCTGCCTTTCAAGCAGCAAAACAATGATATTTACCTATAATTGATCGATAGATAAGCTTTATGTCGCAAACAATGAACATGACATGAGCAATACTTACCATTTCACAGTTTGTTAACATTTTTCCGCTTTTGACAGATCCCGAAAGGGTCGAGTTATGAAAATGACGAATATTTTCTAAGGCGTAATCGGCATGTTTGGTAAATCTTGAAATGTGTATTTTGAGTCAAATAGCGGGACATTTCGTAAATATTTTACAGGACTATCATTAATTGATTTAGGCATTCAAATGATACCAATTTGATTTATATTCGAGACGCTTCAGTTCCAGGGCATGCCCCTTTCAGTATTCAAGCTTTGATTTAAATGAATGTATGTTGATTCATTAATCATTTGCATGATGGTATCTTTATTAAAGCTATCACAAAGAAACTAATGAAAATATCAATGACTAGAATGAAACTTCATGTCGTATAGTATACAACAATTGTACACAAGGCAACACATACAGTTCTAATACAGTTACACAAATAAATATTTCTGTTTCCGGTTGAATCAGGCTACAGCTGATAAATACATGTTGAAGTAGCTAATATCAATTTACCTTAAAATATTGTGATATGGAGTGAAACCGTACGGGTTCTTATTAGAATACAGTGACATCATGGCCCTCTCATTTCTGTTTGTACTTCATTATATCATATATTATTTTAATTGATTTTAGTTACAACAATCAGACCTCAAATTGGAACTATGGTATATCCAGATTTCAGACAGGTAAATTTCTAATGATATCAATTTGTCTGCTACCGTATATTTTGTAAGCAATTCAGTTAGTTCTTCTTGGGTAAATGTTAGCCATATAGACTGCGGGTCATACCCTTCTATGAAAATTTGACAAAAGCGTTGCTTTTCCACCATATGTGGCGAAATTACTGGCTCATCGTGGAAGGGTTAGTTAGTACTGGTTAGAATACAGTCCAGGAAAAACTGGTAAAGTGAACTGGCCGTCATATATAAGTCCTACATTTTGGTTGGATGGGTGCATTATGTTACATGAGCGTGAGTATAAGCATTGAAATGGATTTATTTATTTTATTCACAGATAACAGTCGCTGATTTACCTGGCCTCATCGAAGGTGCTCATATAAATTTTGGCATGGGACATAAATTTCTGAAACATGTAGAAAGAACCAAAATGTTGTTGTTTATGATTGACATAAATGGCTTTCAGCTAAGCCTGAAATTTCCAGAGAGAACGCCATTTGAAACAGTGCTTTTACTCAATCAGGTAAGTATCTTCAATACTCAGTAACTTAAATTTTGCGATTTCTTATGTTTCATAGAATTTCTTGTACATACAAATCAACAGAAATAATTTATAGTTATTACATTTTGTGTAGTTAATAACATCGTAGACCTACCTCCTTGGTCAAGGTCGCTGACTTCAAATCACTGTAACCTCTCACTGATAGAAGAAATTGGTTCGAGCCCAGCTATGACCATGTCTCTTTATGTGAGAAAGTAGGCAGTTGCTTACGTAAGATGGGATTTTAGTACTGGTTCTTCCCAGGAATGGCAATTAGGTGTCTGCCTCATATGACTCTAACTGTTGTGAGTAAAACTCCCCAAAACAAACAACAACATCGTTTTTTCACCAGTTCACCTAACCACCTTTCCCGGACTGCATCCTAACCAGTACTAACTTGGCCTTACACAAAGAGCTGAAAACTTCTCCACATATGGAAGAAAATCATGTTATCAATTTTTCATAGACCTCCTGGAATGAGATTTAAGTCCCACAAACTAACCATTGGACCATGGTCGCGACTGATGGTATATGGTTTTTGGTTTATACTAATTTAACACTATGTATAATTTTAGGAACTTGAGTTATTCAACCCAGACTTGTTGAGAAAACCTGCAGTTCTAGCATTGAATAAGATTGATACTGATAAGGATGGTAAACGTACGGATGAAATTGTTGAATTACTGAAAGGTTTACCAGGTAAAACTTTCATTTCTCCTTGTCACAGTGATGGATAATAATATAAATGCGGAATAATATAACTTTATTTCATTTGTTTTGTAGTCTTTTTACTTTGCTGATACCTTGCTTAATTGGAATCATTTAGGAAAATTTGATGATAAACTATTTTTATGCCCCCCATATCGATAGATCAGGGGGCATTGTGTTTCAAAAACACACCTGATCAAATATTTAAGTTTAGTACTAGGTAGATGGAGATAAGACATATATAAAAAATGGAGACAGGTTCCTCAAATATCCACAAAATATGTATACCTAGTGTGACGCCACCCAAGTGTTAGCATTTCAAATTTCATTTATTTTGACTGACAAGATAAATTGATTTATTGGTATATAAGATTTTACATTTTCTTTAAAATCCTATTGTTTTCATTAGATGTCAAAAGTTGAGGGTCAAATATGAGGAGTCAACAGAACTCAATGTCTTGCTATTGAAGTAACAAAGACCCTTTGGTACGGATTCTCATGAGTCGAAATCCTTACTTTAAGGGTAAAAATACCAGTCAAATGAAAGCCCTGTATCACATTCATATTTGTGCTTGTTTTTCATGATATTTTACCAACATATTTTCAGATTCGTTATCAACAGTAGACGAGTCCTTACACCCTAAAACTTTGATGAAATTTGACGAGATTTACAAAATTTCTACTATGTTTGATTTGAATACCCAAACAATGAAGGTTAGATTGAGAGAGCTACTTGACATTTATAAAAATAGGGACCAAACCGTTGTAGACAAGGAAATTGCAAGAGAAAATGATATGTTAAAGAGACAAATGAATCTTCATGGGCGTGAACACAACAAACAGAAAATCGTGTAGTGAATAAAATAAACTGTGTTATTAATGTTGGATTTACTGATGTTATTAAAAATAATTAGTGTTATTAATGTTGGATTTACTGATGTTATTAAAAATAATTAGTGTTATTAATGTTGGATTACCTGATGTTATTAAAAATAATTATATTTGTTTTCTTTTTGTTATTAAAAAAAATGTTTTTTAGTTTTGTGGTCTATGATCTTTTAGGGGAATTTTAAAAATTAAGTATTACATGGTTGCTGGATGTGTTTATTTTTAGGCAATGGAATAATGTTCTGTATTATTGTATGTTATAATACATAATACACTCATCAACCAGTGTAACAAAGATTATCATAGTTGTAACTAAAATTATCACATCTAAGCTAAAAATAAATCCTATAATATAATCAACCGTGAAATTACGGGTTAATAAAATCACATAAAAGAGTACCTGGTCAGTTTTCATGAAAACCAATGCCAATGGTTTTAGATAAGATCCTGTCCAATTCTCAATGTAAGGATATCACCTCTTCACTCTCACTGTTCTTGTCTAAGTGTTATCATACTCTAGATTACTTGTCACTATGTGAATAATCTTCTTGGTTTCATTATAGGTCAGATAAGATTTTTAAACAATGGTATATGTGTATCTAATAAACAAGCAAAAAGGAGATAATTTTACCCCCAGATAATTATTTATATATTGGGACTATTATTGGATTCACACATGTCGGTCTGTATGTCGGTCAAGTCAAGTCAGTCGGTCAGTCAGTGCAGCTGTAGACTAAACTTGTCTGGACAATTTCTCGGCAACTACTCTCAAGAATTCAATGAAACTTCACATAATTGATAAGTAGTAAGTCTAGTTGTGCATGCATTAAAAAGATTTTGTTTAGATCTCAGTTTTCACTGAGTTATGGCCCTTTGTTTTTCTTTGTTTACAGTGTATACATTAATTTTCTTTTTTATTTATTAATAAGCATATTCAAACACATTGTATACTCTAGACATGCATGCACAAATATGTCCCAAGTTTTACCATATCTGTTTATCTCAAACTAATTTCCACGATCCCTAGGAGATGAGGGATTCCGTTTCTCAGTTCTGAGTTCTCAGGAACTACCTTTACTTACAGGAATTCAGTGATCTAGCAGATTTTGTTTGGATTAATTTTCACTGAGTTTTTGGCCCTTTTTATACAGTGTATATACAACAGGCAAATTTTGTCCTATTTCTCTGCAACTACTTAGGAGTTCAATTAAACTTCACAGTAAGCCAAGTTGTAATTCTTCTCAGAAGGTTTTGTCAGAGTTATGACCCTTTATTCCTTGTATTATATATGACTTTTTCTAGGCATCTATTTGCAGGTAAAACTTATATGAAAAGGTGATTGTTTTATTTCCCTTTGTAAAATGTGACAATGACTGTCAAGCATCTTGTGGTATTTGTCACCTTCTGTGATAGCTCTAGTTAAATAATGGATGTTTTCTTCAGAAATATAATAAATATATGTAAGTAGATTTATATTATGTAACTTACGACTATGACAACCTATAATCCTGACAATAGATGACATTTTCCAAGACAGTTCATATACCTCACTGTGCAATGAATAGTATAACACATGTATCACACAGTAATTGTACTAAAAACAATATGTGCCTCAAAAAGGTTCATTGAACTTCTGACCTGAAAATATGCAGGTCCTTTAGATGTCATGAGTAACCAACATTTTGATGATTATACATGTGGAAGTGTTTTGATTTTATAGACAAGTTGCCAAAAAAATATGCAGCCACATATACAAAAAAGGCATAAAAATTAGTCATGCTTTTACTATTGAAGACAAAAACACCATATATAAGGTTTTTCTGCATTTATTACTATACAAAATATATTTTAACAATAATTCATTAACAACAATTATCCAGAACATTCATTATGATGTTCTTTCGTTAAATTAGCACAATGTCGATATCTTGGTTTGTTTGTTTTGTCTTTCATACAGCAGTTTCTTCTAACATTTTGATGTAGCGTCCATCAAGAATAGCGTATATCTGAAGATAAAAATATAAGATTTATTATTTTGAACGTTGGCTTAATAAAAGATATTTTATATGTATGTACTCGGGGCTCGATCTCTTGTACATACACACATTTTTCACAGTACAAGATTTCAAAGCAAATGCATTAAATGTTAAATGCATTAATACTAAAAACTTAACAAATATTTATTATTTAAGCAATATATTTTACAAGAATGTAATAAAAAGAACTTACCTTTTCAAACAAATACTTGGAGGCTGTATGTTGACTGTAACATCTTGTAGAGAACAGAATCCTCTGGGCATTTCCAATCTTTAGACAGTGTTCTACAAAGTCCAGACATGCCTTAGATAGATCGTCAAGCTTGAAATGGTGAGCTGCGCAGTACAGACCTAAAAGAGATACAGAGATATAATAATTATCATGTGCAACATTCAACTTTCATTATCATGTGACTTACAAATTATTTTGAACAAGTAAAGTTTCCATTTATTTTATTGGCCATCTCTTTCTATTCACACCCAACACCATGAGGAGTAGTGAAGTATCACATTTCACCATAAACCATGTGATTCTACATGGTTTTACACATGTCAGTAACACGTGGTCAATACAGATTTGAGATTTCATTCAAGGGAGTTAACTCTGTATAGAAGAGTATCAGAAATTTAACTTACCAGCTACAGTATCTTCAGTGATATTGATAGTTCCACAATGCACAAACTCTATCAACATACGGAACACGTCCGAGTCATACTTGGTTACTGGTATCACAAGTTTCTGTGTCAATGAATGACCAATACCCATGGAGTGTTTGTCCTTCTTGCTTCCCTTCTTAGATTTTCTAGCCTTCTCCTCTTCAGCAGCCTTGATTGACATGTGCTTCAATATCAGCTGATAAAATATCCTGGAAGAAGAACCATGTATAAATATTAATCTGTATATAACGTGTTGTGTAGACGTAATTACTTTCACTATGTTGTAAATATTGTTTCCTCAACGGTTTATTATTTAATTTTTTGTGCGGATGAATACTCATTATAAATATTATAATTTCTATTTATTAGTTTTACAGATTAAATCTCTCTTATCAAAAGTCTGTTATGTATACTTATCTGTACTATTTTTTTCAACGCGGATGTAGAGGGCGTCACTTAATTGTAAGTAGAAAAAGTAGTGTATAGCTGTAAGAGCTATCGCTTACTAAAAATGAAATATGTTTAGTATTTCTAATGTTTATAGATACATACCTGCTGCGAGTTCCTAGGATCGCTCGTACACCGTGAACGGGAACTTTACGTGGTCCTACCAAGAATGTGACGTCACACAGGTCTGGCATAGCTAATATCAACCTGAGGTTGTCACAGAGCGCATGCGCACTTTGGAAATTCATCATTTCTTCCTTGTTGTCGGCTGGTAAGAAATTTGCCTTGCTGTCACGTGATATATCATGTGATTCCTCGGAGGTAGATGATTCCACGTCGGAAATGTCCGTAGAATCGTATCCTGATGAGTATTCTGAAAAATAAAAAGTAAAAAATATTTTTTATGGTTCCTTGTATAACTTTGTTGCAACTACTGGTTGATACTCTAGTATTGTTCCATGTTTTTCTTAATCGATCTTTTGACATACTATGACATTCTGCCGGGGAATGTCAAATCATATTCAATGGATCACTAGTCAATAAATATATGATATTTAAAAAGTAGATATACTCACCATCATAGTCGACCTTAAATGCGTCGTTCAATAACATATCACTATCAGATTCAACTGTCTGCATGAGTGGTACTCTTTCCATTATTGTAATTTTAGAAATTATAGTAGCGTAAGATGTTTGATACTGTCTGAAGTTCAGATGTTTTGATTTCCAAATAATACTTACTATGTATATATAGGGATATTTCTTAATTGGCTTGCCATAACTGAATCACTTTCACAGGATTTAATGAGCGATTTTTGCCTCGTGTCATTTTTGTCTAATTAATGCGATACGATTGGTCCGTCCACATTTTCACGCATTCTGATTAGTTGATATCGACACGTGATGACAACGCAGTGTCAAAGCATGGCATCCTTGTTTGTTGATGTGCCAGCGGGAGTCTAATAGTGTTTCACACCTCAAAACGTTTCAAACAATTATCAATTACTGCTTTGATACTCTCTACCTGACAAAATATAATTTATATTATATTTAATTAACAAAACATATCGTTATTTCCGTTTAATTGGTTAAAAAACATACACGACCATTAATTTGAAAATCGTTTGATACAAATGCTGTAATTAAGTGCACGTGCACATTCGATTCGATTACAGCCTAACCACCGTGCATGCATTTTTATTAATTATTTTCTATATTTGATCTACGATTTATTAAGGGAAAAACTTATTTTTAAAACCCATGTTATTACAGGTGTTGGGGATTTAGAATTCGGTTCATACATGTTTAAATTACATCATTGTCAAACAATGTATTTACACGATTCTATTAAAACGCAGAAATGAAATATCATGAAATGCGACCTAATCCCAAGCCCTCGTTTATATAATTCAATTATTGAAATGATTCCACTATGGACTGTAGTAACAAATACCCATTCTGCAGTAATACTTAAATAGTTAAAGCGATTATATTTAATAATATAATAATACACTCTTATTAGATAACTTTTATTTTTAATAAAAAAAACCTTTGCGTTGCTTGATATTTATCCGTTTACAGAGTAGTCATATATATTTATATTGCAATATTACATGACCATAACGTTGTACATTACTTCATACTTACAAATATCTGTCAAATTTACGAGACACAAAAACATATTTTTGGGTAATGCATATCTTTTTTATTTCTTTATAAATGAACTAAAGAGTACATAGACCAGTACTAAGTCTTGCTCTTTTTATTAAAATAACCAATTTTATTAGAAATCCAGTTTTATTTGGATGGTCATTTGAATTTTGATCTTGTGAGGAGCGTCCCATATATAATTATATAACTAATTTTATTAAAAAATGTACTCATTCATGTGTTTTGAAATTTCTTATTTTGAAAGAATTGAACTGGTTTCCCAAATATCTTATTTAGGCCCATGTATTATAATAAATATACACATTCAATGTGTTATACATTTTCTGAATTTGAAGGAAATGAGACGTTTATTAAAAATGAATTTGTGTGTAAGGAATTTTTTGGTGTCTTCGACTGTTGTATTATCAAAAACGTGCGCTTGCAAATTCGACAATTTTGACATAATTATGAATGATTTGTAAAAATAAAAAAGAAATTTGTAATTGTTGACATCTACATTATTTGGCATAAACATACACTAAAGTCTTGTGTTGCCAATATATGTTATTGCATGGTATAATTTGAAAGATTCATTTCACGTGTCCATATTTAGGTAAATTAAATTAAATAATTGCACTATTTTCTCGTATTCTTGTATATTAGGGTAATTTCTTAATTACACGGCTTCCTACGAAACGTTTACTCGGCATTTTCTAAAAGTCAAAAGCAATTTTCTGTCTGTCGACAAACGTGAAGAACAAATAGATCAAAGATGACACAGGTGTGACTAACATATGTCTAGTCGATTAAACTGTTTGACCGTCAACTAATTGAGTAAACAACCCTTTTAGCATTTCCTCAATTAATTTTTTACACCTAATTACAAACTTAAATAAGCTCGACAAGAATCTAGCACTTCAGTTAGCCAATTAAAACGCGTTTTACATAAATCAGTAACGTAATTGACCAATAAAATTGCTCGTTTCATTGAACTTGTCAAATTCTACAATTTTGACATAGTGATTTGTAAAAATAGAACAAAAATCTGTTGACACCTATTATATCCAAGCTGGTATATAAATATGTTTGTTGCCCATTAGCGATCATACCAAGCTATTTGTTCGAACATATCAACATTTTTACGAGCTTTCACTGCGGAGATTTTGGATTATTTAACTTTATAATTAACCATGGCTTATTGTGAAATCACTCAACCTTTGTTGCACGACAATGATGACAGTTATGATGAGTCAGCATTTGATAATAATGCTCACGTTGAAGGTAATATGCTTAAAGATGTTACTTTTATTCTAAACTCGTTATATTTTCGATCTTTTTTGTTAATAAAATATGATAATGCATCTATGTCTGATCTTAAATATATAAGATATTTTCAGCATAATTTAACTTTTTTCATTAGTTTTTGAAATTCGAAAAATGTTAAGACGCACATTTTAAAGACCCTGCCACTTATCATATTTCATTCCTAACAGAATCAGAATATAGTGAAGCACCAAATAAGTATTCGAATTCTTATTAACCTTTTTTTTTTGGTCAAATTCGAACGTATTTCTTTTTGAGCGACCCTGATTCCAAATTGTATTTGATCTAGATAATGAGAGCATTTATCATAATGATATACTTGTTGAAAAGTAACCAGAGTTTCCTCCAAGGTTTAAATATAGCATCGTTGAACATTTTTCATTACCAGACTCATCTTCCGGATATGACTCGACTGATGTCTCAGACAATGAATCTGATTGGTCTCAGAAGTCACGTGACAGTCGAATTCCAACCAATCACAGACAAGAAGAAGAAGTGAGCGCACGAATGAAGAGTACTAATGCGCTTTGTGCTAGTTTGAAGCTAATTCTTGATATGCCTGAGATGTGTGACGTCACCTTCCTGGTCGGGTCACGTGAGGTACCCGTGCATGGCGTACGTGCGATACTCGGTACACGAAGCAAGTAAGTATATATTTACATACCTCGAGACTTACATATTTTATAATTATGTCATTCAGATTGAATATTCTCATATAACAGCGGAATGATCACAACTGTTTTCTCGAAATAATAATTTTAATCTTACTTTACCATTAGTATATTCATATCATTTCATCTAAAGTCTCTCGTTTTATGATAAGATTATACTTCCATCTTATTCATGTTTTTTATTTGTTTCGATTGAAATATTATGATAATCATTTTTTAACTTTTTTCAGAGTATTTTATCAACTCATTCTGAAGCATCTAAATCAACGTGACGAAAATTTAAAGTCCAGTAGACCGTCCCAACGTCCATACGGACATAGACTCACAATTCCTGTAAAGAGATACGATTCAGAAGTATTCCGAATGTTGATTCAGTTCGTACATTGTGGCTCAGTAACAATCACAGATAGAACTGTTGCTGGTGAGTAATTCACGTGTTGTTGTTGTTTTGTACATGTGATTCATCACCAATCGGAACTCTTCGGCGTTTGTCTAAAGTTACGGAAATGCCCGAGTAGTTACGATAGATTCATCATGTGTTTTTTCCATGCTTAGACTAGATTTGATTAAGAACTGATTTCAGATGCACATTCTTATAAAATTATTTCCATCTGAATAATTTGACGACACATTACTGTTCCCAACTGTTACTTAACATTGATAAGAGGGCGTTATTAAAAAAATAAAAAATGATTATATCTCAAATTTTGACCATCCGTAAAATCTTTTTTTATTTGGTGATGCAACCGACTGATTCAAGCATTCACAGGAGCGTAGCGAGGTCCCCCTAACCCCTGACAACTAATATCAGATCAGAACAGATTCGAAGATTCAACAATAAAAGAACACAGCTTAGATTCTCACAATTTTATTTAGTAATTTATATCCGAGTTCATAAAGTTTATTTGAAATCATTTAAATAATAACCCTCTATCATTTATTCGACAGGTTTACTGTGCGGTGCTGATCAGTTCCAGCTACGGGACCTGGAACAGGCTTGTTGGAAGTTTATTGACCGACGTGTTGAGCTTGGTTGCGGAGCTATAATTTTAGATTCTGTTAGAGCGTACAGCCATCACAGAAAGGCTACAGAGATTCGAAATGATGTAAGTATCTCAAATATTTGTTGATCTGCATTCGTAATATTTCACCCTATTTTTAATGTAGATCGAAAAATCGTACGATCACCATGATACGTACAGGCAATTATTGTATTTCGTACAAAGGAGTAAAACAATTCGTTTGTATCTGGTTATCCGACCTACCTTAATTTTGACTTTGAAAACTCACACTTTTCTACCTTTCCACCAAAAATGTATGAAATATCACCGACGCACTTACCTAATTTTTAATTAGCATATAATCAGAAACAACATTTTTACGCCTAACTGACTGCAACGTTTCGATTGCCCTTTATGTTCTAGAAGCTCAGCCGGATATTGACTACATTACGGGTTGCCAATGAAAATACCTACATACCTAAAAAGTCGTCTGAGACTGTTTTCATATAAAAATGATGCTTATTTTCATCCTGTAAAATGATTAACATATTTATTTTATATACTTATTTCAGGTGTACGCCATGATGGACGCATTCCATGCGGAGAAAACATGGAGAACACCATCCAATGAATCTACAGTTTGAATGTCACGTGGGTATCACGTGAGGTTCTTCATCTGATCGTCTTGTCCAAGAAGACGAAATTGTTCCGTCGTTCGAATCACATAGTTTCCAACGTCGCTACCGTTCAGAAACAGCGAATGTTATTCGTATAAAAGAGTGGTCTCCCTTGAGAAAAGTAATTTCGTAAGGGGAGGTGATACTGTACTGGAATGATTTGAGAGGATGCGCGGACATTAAACTGATTCCCGTTCCATGTTGCAGTGTACCAAAACAAGTCAATGGGAACCAGTTTACGCGGACATAATACAAGTTGGTGATGTCATCGTATACTAGTAATGTGTATTTTCATCGCCATTTAGTCTCCGAACTTAGGAGACGCTCGCACCATTACACTAAGCAAAACTACGTTTAGTTGGAATTTGTGTTTATATATCTACATTGTTTACCTTTGTAACTTGCTTGTGTTACCATCTGCCACCTGTCTAGTGTTAGGGATAAATATAAATGTGAGGACATTGCGAAATGATTTCCTTGAATTTCGAGGCTTGTTAACGTTTACATATTATGTAAATGCGACAGCTCTTACAGAGGCACCTATATATACTCACCAACATAAAACTTCTTTTTATGCTTCATGCTGTGACCAATGTTTATAAATATGTCAAGATACTATTTCTACAGAAAGTACCTATTTGGCATCAGTACATTATAAATACGACGTCCAATATGTTTTCCGGATTTTTCTGTCAATATTAATTCCAAATGAATATACATGCTTTAGCATGGTTCGATTTTCACTTCAGAATCGAAACATTAAATTATTTACGGTGCTGAAGTATATTTAAGTATGAAATCTTTACAACGCTGAGTATTTAAAGAATCTTTCTGATTTAACTTATTTAATTCTCTAAATTAACTGTTACTTTTTTGTTACCGTTTATTGATAAAAAATAAAGATTGTACATTTTTTATGGAGTATAAATAAACTAAATATTCAAACGTATGTCAGTGTTTGTTTTATGTCCCAATATTTTATACTGGTTCCCGTTCCACGTTGCAGTGCACCAAAGGCTTTGTACACACAAGTCAACGGGAACTAGTTTACCAATATTTACGACCATTGAAAAAGACTGACCAAAAGGTCTTAAATTTTAAGGGCCAAATGAAAGATTATTACAAACAAACGATGTCGAACCATCAAAGTGAATTTTAAGCAGGTGAAACTCCATGAAAATCAAATTATTTGATAACTGATAAGCTGGTTTACTTAAGAATTTATTGACCAATTCTAACGCAAACTACGACTCAGTCAGTCCTATAATCAACGCTCTTCAGAATTGATTTACGGCAATTGAAGTTTACGACAATGTATCGCAAACCGACTGCACCTGTAATTCTAATCCGGGCATTGTGCCACCTTGACAACTGTGCGTAGTCGCGTGCCAACCTAGCAACGGGCGAAAAATGGCATGCCTTTAGTGACAAGCAGCATACCCCATGATCGTAATGTTATAATATTATCTGCGTGTTTGTCACTTAAATATTTACTCTCTTTGTATTAAATGTAAATCCTAATATTGTAAAATGCCATAAACTATCACCAATAAAAGTTCAAAGATTCGATATTGAATTAAATTCCACAAGGGTGCGTGCAGGGCTAATAAATGTCCAGAATTATATTCATGGCGACAAAATGGCTCATTTTACGGCGCCAACGAACAAAATGAATTTTCATTTGTGTCGAACCTTTCTGTTTGGGGTTTGCTTTTTTGTTTACATATTCTAAACATATTTACCGTGGATTATTTTTAACGAAGTACTATGTCGCGACTGGGACCAGTATCTATATAGTATGTGTTAATTAATGGCTCTAGATCGCTATTAGCTGTAAATTCTAGAATACGATCAAATTGTTTTACCATTACATAAACTTAAGCATATTATTTTTTTTACTACAGAGTGTAGATCAATATACAATGCATTTCAAACGAAACGACATACATATTTAAAACAGCATAGCAGCAAGAAAGTACATTAAAACCCGTATTAACATCCACCTCAGAATATATCCCAACCTGTCAATAAAGGCCATTCTTTGATAAGCCTTTATTAACTATTACGAACAAAATAACCCCCGGTTAAAGGCCATCGGTCAATAAAGGCCATTATTGACCGATGGCCTTTAACCGGGGGTTATTTTGTTTCGTAGAAGTGGCCTCTGTTCGCTTATTTGACTCTACCTGCTTTTATCGACTGTGTTTATTTGAGTTTTACGCCCCTTTTCAACAGTCAGCGTCATATGAGGCGGACAGTTCATCAAACTATCGTTCCTGGGAAGAACCTGTACTATACTCCCATCCTATGTAAGCAACTGCCTACTTTTTCACATGTTTCAGATATGGTCGGTAGCTGGGCTCGAACCCACGACCCTCTATCAGCGAGAGGTTACAGTAATTTGAAGTCAGTGACCTTAACCACTCTACCATGGAGGCGGGTCTTATCGACTGTGGAACTAAATTTATCATCATAGCCTTCTTCTAAGATCCGTTAAAATGATATCTATGATTATCAGTCTTCTCACGCCATCTCGGAATTAGGTTGATAGAATAGAATTCTGAGTCACAAGCTTAGGATCGGAGATTCTACCCGTAGACCACTTTAGTAAATTTTTCGTGAAAGTCTTTAATGGTCACACCGCCGTTTCTTAACAATTCTTCATTTATATACGGCGACCGGTTCACTTAACCAGTTTCTTCTGGACTGTATTCTAAACCAGTATACGTTCACCCTACCACAAGGAGGACTTCTCCACATATGGAGAAAATTCGACATTTTTGTCCAAATTTTACAGAAGGGTAATGAATTTGTGCGACCCAGATTCGAACCCGGATCCGCGACCGGGCAACAAGTCTAGCGCATTAACCACTGGACCCCGGCCGCGGGTCTTACGTGTAATACCTAACAGCATATAAATTTATGCGTACAGCTGATATTTTTCTTACAAGATTAATATAGCATTAATAATAAAGTGGATTCTATTCGACGAAGAAGATGTTCAAAAGTGTTAACACCAAAACCGAAATTCCTCTTAAACATGTGCCTTCAAAATTGCTGGGTCTATGAATTATCAACGAATCTGTTTCAATAAAAAGTGTCGAACGAACAAAAAAATCGTGAAGTGCACATTATGATAGATAGATATTTTTATTTAATTGCAAAAGGCTTTAAAGCCCACAAGGATATACACAGCACAATACAAATTACATTATGTATATAGTTAAGAAAATGATGTCATTAAGTGAAAGCTGGTATATATGGGCAATTTGTTTCCATTCGTCCAGTCAATGCGGTAGGTCAATTCATCTCATGCTGAGTTTAATGTTTTCATCGGTTAGATTTCACGTGTCCAGTCGTTCTCGGTCGAATTTTATATTCAAACTGGTAAATTGATCGTTCAGATAAATGGTTTGGAGTAAGCCATTTAAGTCCGGTTATTCACCGGACATGCAGTACCGGTATTTTTTTCAAAATTAATATTTTTTTCATAATTTTGTTTATTGTAGCCTTGAAAACGCTTTTTAGAACGTATCTTTTATTTGTATGAGCTGTTCAGCCGAATTTTCAGCCGTTTCTTTTAAAAACGTAATAATTGTATTGTGCGCATGGCACAAAGGAAAAAGGACATAATTACGTTTAATATTATAAATAAATCATTGAAAACAATAAACCCGTTCACAGAGTTACTGCGATTCTTTACAAACACATTTTTAAAACATCAAAATACTTTACTTTGCACAAATTTGAGGCATTTCACGTCACTTTACATACTTAGCGATGCTAAAATATGCTTATTCCGTAGTCGTCCTCGCGAATAGTAATAATAAAATACAACCAAAATCAATCAATGTTTTGTTTGCAGAGATGTCGTCCTAGGACGCAAACGTACGTAGATGTTTGGCCAATCCAATGTTCAATAACTCGGTTAAGATTTAAAACTTAATTCCGATATTTCATTAAAAGAGAACTAGCGTCAATAACCAATACTTAAAAAGTTGATATTATTGGCGAGATGGAGGCAGTTTTGATCCTATTCACCCCTACAATCATTTACCGTTATTGATCTTTTAGTTGTCACCTAAAACAATTGAGTCAATTTTGACCATATGTGCCAAAAGTCCGCGAAGAAGGAATCTGATTTGAAAACGAGGCTTAAACTGAACAGATGCGCGTGATGACCCCGGGGTCATACAAACTCAGGGAAGATACAGGAAATATTTGCATAATAATTACTCGTTATAACGGTATCGATAAAGCTAAAATATGACATATGTGATCATTTGGAGGCGGGGCTTATAAAACCTTATACGATAAAAACAGACAAATGTGGAAATATTATATTTATTCTTATAAAATAATAGCAGGCTTCAAATATTGATTTGAACGAGTACGGATTGGGCTAATTTTAGTTCGTTTACAACTATCGATACTTTATCCGACACTCAATACTTTAATTTTATAACATTTTCTGCAGTTTTTTTTATTTTCGTCCAAGAAATCATTTGTTGTATTATATCCATGGAAACATAACGTTTGGATTAGCCGTCGATGATAGGGCCCGCATTAATTGGACTGGAGCCCAGTGCCTTAATTCTAAAAGGTAAATATATTATTTTTCTTATTATTACATTAAATATTACAAAATAATAAATATTTTGATAATTAATAAATAAAAAAATAATTAATTATTTTTTAAAATAATTTATCATTATAATGGTATTATTTATGTGGCATTGTGTATCGAAATTTTATTTTGTTTTTTAAATAGATATGATTTATAAATGATTTGGTCAATTTGTTTAGCTCATAGCTAACGTCCAAACGTTTTTGTTGTTGTTTATTTCTCATCCAGCATGTATTATTCATAAGAAATACATTAATCTGGTTTTCTGAGATCTTAATGATATACAGATATTATTAATTAAATGATCAGCATTTATAACCCACCTCCCGCAAACAAATTGCTTATTTCATAAAAATATTCATTTTAAAAATATTCTAACTAAGAAAAACGAGTAGATTATTTTTTAAAAATTGTCTTGCTATACAAAAGATATGTTGATTAATTTAAATGAATGAATTTTGATACAAAAGTATTACATACAAATTAATTACTTCAAAATATCTGTAACATAGCCACGATGATTTCATGTACCCTACGTTAATAAGTAAATTCGATATTAAACAGTTATGTTAGTAACCGAGTCTAGGCCATATGTCTTATGTCTAAATTTGTAAATAATCAAATACATACTGCGATGCCGAATTTGCCTATAAATTGTATTCCCACTAAAGTCTTTACTAATTTCTTCATCATTAACTTGAAATCTATTTGATATATGCTTATTATTTGTAATGAAGTGTTTAATTGCAATAATTTAATCTGATTTGCTCTCTTAAAGGGGCATACCCTACAACTGACAAACATTCTGTGAAAGTGTAAAAATGTGTTAGATGTATATGTAAAACAATATATAATGGATTATTGCAAGAAGAACTTGGGTCATAAAATGACTAGTTTAGGTACTAGCCGCAAAAATCATAGCTATGAATAATAAATCACTTCCACCCAAAACTTTTACAACAAATTATTTTATGGAAACTAATATTTTTTGTGATTTTATTTTTAATTGGATGAATTTTTGGCTGAAACGTTCTTCATCGGCTTTTTTCTTTACAAGCTTCTAATTTATCATCATTTTGCCTTGAATCTAGATGCACCAAGTTGTAGGGTATGCCCCTTTAAATCTGCACTTTTGTATTTTGCCATTTGTTGCACATATTTTTTACAATGTACGAGTATATAATAATTATGGTGATGATGAGCTTCATGCTTCAGTCAATTAATAAATATTCTGTTCTGCTCTGTATGGTAAAAAGTCTCTGTATACCAAGGATCAAGATTTTATTTCAATTTTTTTTTTAAATTCAATGTTGCCATTGAAAACGATGTATACCATTTACCAAATACATTGCCATGTTTCACATAGATTTTTATTATTTTATTTAAATGTTAGAATGCTTGCATTTGAAATTTCATTACAAAAATACATTACTTGAATACTACAAATGTAGTGCACACAGTATTTCTTAAAAAAAAATAGAATTTCAAAATTTGAAATTAAAACCCTTTTCGCTCAACTGAAATGTTTATTGTAGGTAAATTTCAAGAAATAATTTATACATGAATTACGCATCCGGTTCATACAAAATCATAACACGTTTTATAGTTAGCTGCCAGTAAATATTTATGTGCCTTTTTCTACACCACAAAGTGACTTCCAGTTCAATTTGCAATCAAAAACCAAAATGTTAACAAATATAATTCCACATGTAAAGTAAAAAAAAGCCTTACCCATTGTAATAACAATTAGCTTCATTAATCGATGGCAATAATAAAACATACCGCGATTCTGAATGATTCACGACTAATAGTAAAAAAACGCAACAGAATCGTTTTATGTTTTATACATGGATCTAAATTTGTAGTCATAAACTAGTGCCTTAATCGCTCACATCGTGTCGTGCATCTGTTAACTTTACAGGGATGACTCCCTGCGTCATGCACGAGCTTATTAGCGCCACTTTTTTGTGTGAAAGTTGAATGTAATGAAGTTCTACCTCGTTTTGTACATGATAAATACACGGCCTATAATCACGCGATACATTGTCTTGATAATTATTGATATCATAGGGTCTAGAAAAATGGCGGCGCCCACGAGTTGAAGGTAAGTCGTTTTTTTCGCCAAAGTTCAAATGTTTCGAGTTTTTCGTGTAGCCCATCTTTCAGCAAACACTTTTCTAAATCCATCGGTACCAAAATTAAAATTGTTTCTGTCGTTTCCTATAGACCCTGCAGAGAAATTTGAATTGGACAGACTTTTCTATCTTTTTTTTCAAATTTCTCTGCAGGGTATATGGACAAACTACGACAGACAGATTTTAATTTTGGTACCGTTGGATTCGGAAATTTATTGGCTGGGACATTGGCTACACAAAAAAACTCGAAACATTTGAACTTTCGACGAAAAAAAAAACGACTTACCTTCGAACTCGTGGGCGCCGCCATTTTTCCGATCCTGGTGGTATCAAAACAATATATCACGTGCTTATAGACCTTGAAATATATGATCACTGAATTCAAAGATCAGTTTACTGCCAAGAGTTGAAAAAGAAAATATATCTTTATTGCATAATGTAAATGAATACAGACTTCTTTCGCTTTCATCCATCAGGGTTCTGGGCCCGATTCATAGACACATCTTAACTAAGATAGCTGGAGTCCGGTTCGTAGACATATCTTACTCGGCTAAGAAAGCTGGAGCCCGTTTCAGATACATATCAAATTTAAGATAGTTCAAAATTTGCTATCTTAGCTAAGTTAAGTCCATTGAACGGACCGATCTTCGATGTGATTATGGAACGAACCCCTGATCGTTCCACTACTTAAATTTTATTTTCGAGTCATCAGTGTGATTTGTAGAAATAATATTTGAGTGTGTGGCATTTTGTGCGCAAAAATAACCGTAATCAATAAAATAATAAAAAATATTTATTTTTTTATTACGTAGTACATGTATATATACAGACATTTGACAAGGATTAACATACATTTACACCATTTGCATTGAAGAAGGTAAATATGTAGACTGGAGCAATATTAATATTTTGTTTATAGTCGCAAACGCTAATTTCTCCGTCAGCCAGTATACGAACGGTGCATAAAATGCGCGACATAATGCCTGTAACAATATTAAGTCACCAGCCGTCAATTTTCAACCAGTGTTCCAAAATCGGGCGACGGTCGAGGTAATTTGAGGACGAAAATTAGCTTTTACTTGTCGGGCGAGGTCGATACTCACAAATCCTTGCGGATTAATAACACGTCTGATTCATGTCCCGCGGGGCCACACCGCTGAAGTCCGTAGTACCAGTGCAGAAAATTGCACCATTTAGTCAGGAAGGCGGTTTTATTGATGTTACGCCTTTCATTCGATGTCGTCTGGCCTCTGGTCAAATTGCGCCAACAATTGTTTCTAAAAAGAGGACTATCATTAGATTGAATTCAGTACACGGCAACATTTAGCACAGATTTGACCCCTAATCAGTCGGGGACAATGAGTCAGTAGGCAGGACCAATGTTACTGATTCCGAATTCGTTTCAATCTATTTTGATAACCAAACTTTACCAGTATTCTATCTTAAATTGGTACTTTGAAATACGCGCGATAAAATATTCTGTAGATCATTATGTTGTTGGGATGACTGGTTTTACGACAAATTGTTTACGAACTAAAATGTTTTCTTTTTGGCTCAGTTAGAAATAAGACAACAATATTTAATTACAAAAAGCAACCCCGCGTAAAACAAACAAATACCGTCAAATACACTTAAATTGTACCTAACATTATATAAATGGAGGATTGCTTATTACCCACACTGGCATTGTAAAATGATTTCTTTGAAACATTCCTGCGTGCATATCTGTATTTCTTCTGTAATAATAGTTTGCTTCTTTTAGAGCTTTAAGAAAAAGGCAATGTATGAAAAAAGAGAAATATCCTTAATTAGTTAAATAACTTAAAATAAGCTAATCAATTAAGGTGTAAAGCTAAAATATCGCATTTGTTTGAGATGGTATTTTTTATAAGATATTTAGCCTGTCTTTGTATTTCGATTATAGAATAATATTTCGATTGTTCAGTATTGACAAATTAATATTTGTTCAAGTTATTATCAATAAACAACTTATTTTAAAACTATACAGTGCTGCGTGTAGGAAATTGTGAAAAAGCCCAAATTATCGCATGCATTCTACCAGCCCCATGCTCATTGCAACATATCTATAAAAGGTGGGGGTTGGGGCTCCGTGTTCGATTGGTCATAGTCTCTGACTGGTAATTACTTGCCACTCACCGCTGTGAGTTCGAATTCCTCCCGGGTCCACGGCGAATTTACAGAAGCTGACTACTATGTAGTTAGTTACCGAAGGTCTTCGGTTCTACGATTGGGTATTCCGCATCCTATAAAGCTTGAAAACTCGCCAAATTTATACCCTGGCTGTTGCAATCGTAACTACTCGGGCATTTCCGTAACTGAGATAGTTACGCATTTTTCTTCAGACAAACGCCGAGGAGTTCCGATTGTGACTGTTGGTGCGATCTAAAACCCCAGTGTACCGTATTTATCGCCCGGTCATTCAAATAAACTAATTGATTCGCAGCGTGTGTGTGCTCCACGTCAATGATGTTACTACAATATGTACAGTTAAAAGTCGAAATGATATAAAAAGAGTGGCCGAAACGGTTGCTCTTAAAATTAATAAAGCTATCTTAGTATTCAATGACATGTTTACAAATCCACTTCAGTTACTTCAAGGGTAAATAAACCCCAAATCAAAGTACATTAATAAGTGTCAATATCGCCCTTAAGTACGATAAATTCCCCAAAACAAAGGACTTGAAAGCTATAAATTAAGTCCGGGGCGCGTGCCATCTTATCGCCGGTGATTATATTCAGTGCAAATAACTGGACAGATCATGTGGCTGGTGTGTGCGTCGAAATTGTCTCAACTTTAGTCTCCGCTGCTGCACGGGCACCTGTCCATACGTACTTCAAACGGAAGGCCCGCGGTCGTGGTCCAGTGGTTAGTGCGCTGGACATCACGGTTTCCTAGCGATCCGGGTTCGAATCCCGACCACGGCAAGTCATACCATTCTCTGAAAATCGGACAAATCTGTCCAGTTTCTCCATATATGAAGACGTTGCAGGCTCCTATTGTAATGTTAAATTTGTACTGGTTTGAATACAGTCTAGGAAAACTGATTTGGTGAACCGGCCGCCGTATATAACTGAAATGTTGCTGAAAAACGGCGTCAAAACCTGCTGGGTGTTGTCAATGATAAATCTAAACTGAAAGGGCTGATTTTTTAAAACAAAATACATACACACGTGACCGTAACACTGCGCGATTCAAAAGTCGCGTTTTACGTGCGGTTAAGAAAAAAGGAAATTAAAGAAAATTTTCAATTCACTATTACTATAAACAACAGAGATGGAATCAAGTCTAGTTCAATACGCGTTTGATGAAAGAACTTGATACATGTAAATGGATAGCGTAATTATTATGCGGGTACGTGTCCGTTATCCAAATTAAGTACAGTGCAAACATCTCCAGAACGGCCCTCTTTTGAGCAACAGCCTCTCGTCAACAACGGCATGAATTTTACCACTGCACGATTTAACTAGAGTAACATCCTCTCAATAGAGACATAATTTTGCTATTCCCAAAGAGTGTTGCTTTGGGGAGGTTGCACTGTACGCGTATATATCGAAATAATTTTGAAAATTTTAGCTTTACTTTCAAGTTAAACTTTGTAATATACATGTATCTGTAAATATCTTATTTTGGTATGCAGCAATGTTGCATTTTATCTTTAAAATATAGGTTGATACTTAAGTAATGCAATCCATATATTTGCTGCGGTATGAAGACAGAGCGGTTTCAGAAGGCAAACACTTTGTCACTTTGCACACCATTAATGTAATTCCCTTCACATCGTCGATTGGCCGACGAGGTGTAATATTTTCAAATTATGTGTTAAAAGAGTTTCCTGTTATTTTGTCCGTCTATTATCAAAGAAAATACAACACATTTATATCACTAATACAATTGTAACCACGTATTTTGTCTTTTGCCACACTTTCATTCCCGGCCAGACACCCTAACTAAATGCCTTAAAGGTCAGACGGAATATTCAATTACAAACAATTTCCTGAATTATAGTCCGCACGGGAAACCCGTGCATCCCATGGGACGAGGATCAAATGAGAACCAGAAACCGTATAAGATGTAACACGAGCCGTGCACGTGGCGCTCCCGAGTTTACGCCGTTATCAAATTTTCTCCGTGCTTCAAAATGTCATGAGTTGCGTAACATTTCAAATTTGTTAACAAAAATGTCGGTACAGCATCGGGGTTTCAAATGGCGGGCGCCGTTTGCACTATCGTTGCTCTGTCATAAATGAAAATGTCACTGTCAAATATTACGCGCGATTGTCTATTAGACGTAAAAATACCGAAAGCCTTTGTTTACGTCGACTCTTCGAAAGATTCATCGTGTGCTAAGAAAGCTTAATCGAAGAACCGTACCGACCTTTTTTTAATTAAGACATGTTATTCTGCCTCATTCTTCATGGACATTACAAAATTTAAGATATGGAAAATTTTAAAAATTGTAATTTACCACGCACAACTTTTTATCTTGGAAGTTTTCGACGTAAAGACTAAACTCTGGAACTAAAAGGGCATTGATAATGTGAAATGTTTATTATCCAGTTTAAAATATAAAAGAGATGAAGATATTAACCTGTCCTAAAATAAGTGACCGTTTTATCGAGGTGGTCTTTATAATAGAATGATTTCTGGAAGGTTTTACTTTTACCGCACTGCTGTATTTTTATGGATCACAAGGTCACACAAGTTCACTCACTGCAAGGTCACTTAATTCTAGGTCACAGACCTCAAGTCGACTCACTTCAAGGTCACTTAATTCAAGGTCACTGATCTCAAGTTCACTTAATTCAATGACATCCAATTCATGGTCACAGGGTTCTAGGTCGTTTAATTTAGGTCATATAATTATAGGTTATTTAATTCCTGTATGGTCTTATATGAAAGCTTTAATGCATAATATTATTTCTAATTATGTTCTAATTATATATCGAACATGTATATTATCTTCTTGCTTCCCTGATACAGTAGTAACAAACGTATCACTGTCGGTCCAGATTCACTAATTTGAACAAAGAAGTAAATGTCTTAAATTAAGCAAAATAGGAAATTTTGATATAATTTATTATAAGTACAGCGACAGTCACACGATAATGACGTCGTCTTAGATTTTGAGTAAAAGAAAAAACATGTTCTATAATTCACATCAACTTAAGAAGTACAATGTAACAGTTTCCCGTTGCTCAATTTTAAATTAAACTGTTTAAAAATTCACCTTACCATCATATTATATAGATTAAAAAAAATATATCAATCAATTACCGAAGTACATATAACTGAAGTACTTGACAGAGCTTATCTACCAACCTAAGTCAGTTATGTCACCGAAGCTATTTACACGCGGATGTTGGAAGGCAATAATCGTAAAGCAGCTTCATATTTTGTAGAATCAATTTGTGACAATGAATAAATTAATCAAAATATCTGTGCGGTTAGATATTTTATTTATTACTGATACATAATTGCACTGGAACCGGAAACGCCAATCTGATTATGTATAGGCCTGTGTTTTTTATTGAATTGCGATATTGCTGGAACGTACTCAGTATTACTTAAAATTCTCCCTGAAAAGTTCTAATTTTAGTAGAAACCTGATATTTATTGAGACTGATATTTTACGTCTAAATAATGGATTGTTTAGAAGAAGAATTGGCGTTTATCAGCTAATTATGCTTTATAATTTAATGCATCGACAGACTGATCGTCCGACATGCGACAATGATTCTCAGATTACACCGAAACTGCGCATTTCTGCTCCCTTTTATTTCATACTGTTTTAATATTTGATCTGCCGAATGCGTCCAGCGAACCAGTCAGAATTGATAGGCTGGTACCGTAATCCATTTTCAGGATTATAATTTTATTCCGTCGCTTCTGAGAAAGGACTTCAGAAAACTCGACAGATGGGGTAGATGTCCTCGCATTGTTCGTCTTGCCAAGAAATTGTCGTCCGACTCATGAAATTGCAATTAGTGACGTAACTTCACGCGCCGAAGATCACGTTCCAGCGAGATTTCGCGAGAATTTAGCGAAATGCTCGGAAACTAAAAGGTTTCCAAAATTTTGGACATATGGCGTATTTTGGGACACTGCAAACAAATACGATGATCAGAAATATCATTAATCGAATTTATTATCGTTAAACGAATTAAAAATATCGTCTGCATAATTGGAGAAATTGATTACGAAACAGCGATTGTAAGCTTTGATCAGTAAGGGACTCGTAAAATATTCTAATTATGTAAATGAGTCAAGAATCCGGGGACTTACGACATGGTAACACGTGATTACTTTGTTTATCATAATATCGTCATAATTACTGACAACTATTAAAAATGAATTCTAAATTTGAAGCAATAACAATTAGCGATTTTTGTGTTAATTTTCCGACTTGTCGTGTGCTAAACAGATCATTAGAAACAACATTATTCATTCCTTATCGTTTACATTGCGTCTAATGTATGTTTTTTTCTTCATTTGAGTGGCAAAAATACGCGGACGATACTTCGTCGAAACTATTAACAAAGGCCATTAAAAAGATGATGTGACCGTTATGCGCAGTTTGATTAGTTTCTTACGCCTATAAAAAGGCTCTGTATGTTGACCGTTGAGGACAGGGTTCGTTATACACAGGGGCAGTAACTCTTGTTTGACTTTATATTATGTTTGTAACAAGATAACTTGTGTACAAATGTATATGTTACTTGATAAATTATGGTCTGTTCTGTTCTGTATTTAGTGTTCATTTCCATTTTTTGCGCTTCTTTTGATAAGCAAGAGTGTGTCAGTCGATAACTACATCGATTATGTGTCGGATTAAAAATGGCGGCTCTTAACTTTTCGTGATAAATATCCTTAAAGAGGAAATGCAGTTTGAATCCATTCGGTCGTTCTAAGCAAATAAAATATAACGCGACTATTAATTTGTACTACTCGAGTGCATCCCATACACACTTAACTATATGTGATGTTATAAACGTCATTTTTGTTCGTTTCGACCACTTTGTTTCCATAGAAACAGGTTATAGGACTTATTATGGCCAATAAAGAGACGTAATTGTTAATGTTGGGTATTATAGACCAAAGAATTTACGATTACAACGGATAAAGAACATGGAATTTTCTGAGTGTTTCGCAATCGATTTTGGAGAAAATTTCAAAGAGCTAAGATAAGCAAGTTCTATAAAGGTCATTTACAAAGGTCACCACCAATCTAGCCTCGATTTGGATTTATTACGTCGTGGTCGGAGAAATGACGTTTTTTTTGATAATCCCAAGTAAAAGCGTATTTTCTACTAGTATATATATACAATGATCATTTCGCTGTGAAGGTTATTGATATTGGTAATGCAAATTTAGGGAGTATAGTGGATTTCTTTTCTTGTCTTTGGCAATTCAAAATTTGCATTTTCCGAGATTCTTCTTGTATTTTTAATCGAATACACAGGCACCTATCATTTGCATCTGTCATGTAAGAATTTAAATTTAGATGAGTAGCCACGACTATCTCTCCAGTGGTCGGAAGTCATTAGTTTCAAATGAAATCAAATCAAAATTCTCAAAAATTAACATCGTGACTTCCTTGGTCGAGTTATCATTGCTTTTAAACTATAGTGATCACTACTCACAACAATGAGTTCGCATTCCACTCCATTAACATATAACTGGTGTAAGGATCCTGACCAAGCTTGCTTACGTAGGGCCGGTTGTCCTAACCGGACGTACGCTCAAATGCCATTGGCTGCTGATGGAGCCAAGTGTGAAAAATCAAATCAAACACATTCTCGACGTGCCTCCGCGTTCATCCCATGTCGAATTTCCTATAAATTCATTGTTGTATTTCCTTTAGAGTTACGATAAGGCATATCTATTTAAATCTATAAATCATTCAATTCTGGCAAATATTCACAAATAATGCAAACATTATTCTCTTAACGTGTGGTGCATAAAATCAACTAAAAATGCATAAATTTAAATCACACCCATCCGATTTGAATGCGATTCAAGTTGGAATGTTTAAAGCAAACCTGTAAACATTGGCTTGAAGATGTGAAGATAGCATTGAGCGGTTTTCATTAATGTATTACGCAAAATTAGCGTAAATGAGGGGAAATCTTCGAGCGATATCTTTCTTTAAAATTCTATTCATTGATGGAGACAATTTACTATTGTTAGTGCGTATAACACGGACATCTTCGCATTGTCGCTATAATTGCTATTCAGGCCACACTTTATCAGCGACAAAACCATATCAAACGTCAAACATTGAAAACATTTACGAAATATCAATGAAGCTTTAATGGACATTTAAAGTATTGAATTCAAAATGCGTATAGTGTTACATTTTATCGCCGCGCACGCGCAGTGGCAACATGGTCGCGTGGAAGTCACGCGCGCGCAATATTAACCTAATAAAAAAGTCACAATTTTATTGCTTGACTCGGAAGATAAATTGATATATTTTCGTCCTTTCAACAGTAAATAGGTCCCATATATTAATAGACAATATGACCTTTCAATACCGTTAAATTTATTAGTTTGATTTTTTTTGTAAAAATGTTTGGTGTCATATTTTTATATTCGGATCCCCTTTGTCACCAAGGATGGTTACACTAGTAAAACGAAACAGAGCAGAACTGAACAGATTTTTTTAGAATTTTCGATTTATCATGACAACAGTACATCGTGCAAAAAAAGTAAATATATAAATGCGGCGAGAGTTCTAAACGAATAGAACAAGTAATTTTACATTAATGACGGAATGATGGTAATCTTAAAATATATATTTTTAAAAATGAGCTAAATAAAGAGATATTTAAAAAGGTTATTAATTTTGTTAATTAGCATATATGAGTCTACGGTCGTATTTGCACAAAAAAATAAAAAGATGAGACTTAACATGAAATTAGTCTAGGTTTCTAATTATTTTTTTCCACATGTGACAATTTTTTTGACAATGTTTAACGGCCCATTCGACAGCCATGGTCAATCCGCCCCAGAGAGAGGGAGAGGGGAGAGAAAATACAGTCCTGAGAGCCGGGCATTTATACTTTTTTTGTAATGCACCGATACACGCATCAGACGTCTTCCTGTGATTTTCTAAAAACACAGTACTGGACTCATTCCTCTCATACGAAGGTGAATAAGAAGTAATTCCAATGAAAGGATTTGGGTTTAAAGCAATTAAATGCCTAAGTTCGTCCAGACAATCGTTTTAATAGGGCGTAAAAAAGGTATTCGAATCAGTTAAAGGCATTGAAACTGGGTAGTTAGTTATGGTATATTTTTAGTGTACGTCTATTTGAAAACGTGCTGAAATGTAAAATTTGAGGCAGGGGCCCGGGCCTTAAAAAGTCGAGGGTCGCGGGGAAAATTAGGGCTGTTCGGGTTACCAGGCACAAACAATTTACGCCGTATGTCTGTAATGACTTGTATCCCTATGGGGTTAGATTTTCCCGAATTACAATAACAAGGAACTTAATTATGCTCAAGATCATGTCACATGTTTTGGTGGCATATGACAGATAAAACCACGAAAGAAAATAAATACTGTTTGATCTTTATATGGAAATTTCAACTCGTTTTTTTTTATATCTCGCGCTCGGTTTTGTAAAATACTTCAGGATTAATTTCCCTAAATGCTACGAAAGATTTATGAAATAGATGAAGCTCACTATTTTGTAAGATATCTGAAAGAAGAACGCGTTCTGCGATCTCGGTTAGGACTAAGACAGAATACACGCATGAAATATAAACGCCGCATTTTCTTTGAAAAGCGTGCTTTCGTTTATTGTTTTGCCCGTCATATCTAGTGACCTTTTACCGTTAATATCAGTCAACTTGTCTTTGATATTTTCCGCCTTAAATTGCTGAACAGATTGTTATGTTATCACTTCCATCAAGATTTGACAGAACTTTTCTTCTATCCGAAAGTTATCAACTTGTTTCAGTCCACATTAAACACTATAATCAATACACATCAACAATGCCCCGGCATGCTTTGCGCTATCGCGTAATTACATTAAAACGAAAGTAGAGTCAGTGCGCATGCGTACATTGCACATTTGGTGACCTATACAAAGCAATTGTCTCTGGAATATCCAATAGACAATATTTATAACAGACTGGGCAACAAAATAGTTGAAATAAAACAATATCTCGCCACAAGGACATGTGCTGATATTTACCCGTTGTTTGATTTAGTATCAATTGGCTTAAAGAAAATACAACTAAATTTATTGGTAAATTGGCTGTAGCAATCGATCAATGGACCCCTTTAACACCTAATGATCATTAATTTTTTCTGGAGTTTTAAAGGGCTGTCACGAACTTGGCGAATCTCAAGAATGCTGTATGATTGATTCTATTGATACAACCCGTGTTATCTCCGTTCTTGGTTAATTTAGTCATAAACACCTCGTCTCTTTGTAGAGCACATTATTTACTAATGATTTCTGAAGTTGCCTTTTCAAGTACCCGACATTTTGAGACAAAACACGGAAAATCCCGTTATTAATGAGATTCTACGGGACATTTTTTCCGGAATTAATTTGAAATTCTTCCCTTTGAAATCGTGATAAAAGAAATTATCTCGAACAATGCCGATTTCATTAATATGCATTTTTCAATACCAGACCTCGTTGAAAATGATTTGTCGACATACAACTTGAACAGCTAGAGAATGAATAAAGAAACAAAGTCCTAAATGATTAGCATGAAAAAATATTCAGATATTTTTTTTGCTGATCAGTCTAAGCATTTAACCACAGAAGTCTTTGTCCGTCACTCTGTAGGATTCTTCTTTCTTGACTTTTCGACATATACATATATGAAGAGTATAAAGTAAGCAAATTTAAAGAACTGGCCACAGACATGGGTGAAGTTATTGATAATCTTAACGTAAGCATCATTAAATTTTGGTGTCTCAAAGTCCAATAAATAAACAAATAATTTATTGCGATTTTTTAAAACTTATTCAATTTAAATATGAATCTATAGAATGCCTTATGCTTCGTTGATAAATATAGAGTGAAATTAATCTGAATGGAATTTGATGGTACAAAATAGATTTTTATTTGCATCAGGTGAGCGTTATTTGGATTTACGTTTTTTAAAAGCTCACTGAATAAGTAAGGAAAATACTGCAAGCTGTCAGTACAGTGATGTTAATGATGATGATAGTGGTGATGATGATGAAGGTGATTATATTGGTTATGATAATGATGATGAAGATGTCTATGCTGGTGATTATATTGATTATGATAATGATGATGAAGATGTCTATGCTGGTGATTATATTGGTGATGATGATGATGGTAATGATGGTTATTTAATTATATGATAATACTGATGATGATAGTGGTGGTGGTGATGGTGTTTGATCAGGTAGTCTGCACTTAGCACAGATTATTGTTGATAAAGGTATTAACTACATGTATTAAGTAAATGTTGATAATTTACACAATTTGAGTACAAATTAATTCTTATTTCTATTTCAGACATGCCTACACGATCAATATTACATGACGACATTGAGTGTGAGGAGGAGTCCGACTTTTTGTCAGACGATGAATTTGAATTCTCGGATCAGAACGAGAGTCTCGAACTGGATAACGAGAGCAAAAAAGGCGGACAAAAGAAACCGAAACAAAACAAAACGAACGTAATTGACAAAGATGTTCCGAAGACTCCAAAGAAACGAGGTCCTAAAAAGAAGAAAATGACAAAAGCGCGGTTGCTAAGGTTGAGAGTGCGTAGAGTGAAAGCGAACACCCGAGAACGTAATAGAATGCATGGACTAAACGATGCCTTAGATGATCTGAGAAAACATGTGCCATGTTATTCAAAGACTCAAAAACTGTCCAAAATAGAAACTCTAAGACTTGCATGCAACTATATTGGAGCCTTAGCGAATATTCTAAAATCAGGAATCCGTCCAGATGGAGTGTCCTTTGCTAAAGCGTTGTCCAAGGGTTTGTCACAGAACACGATGAATTTGGTAGCTGGATGCTTACAGCTAAATCCGCGGACTCTCCTACCAGATTCGGCATCTTATTCCAAACCATATCAGTTTTTGTACGAAAATTCCGTCGATTTTTCATCTCCATTGATCAGCCAGTCAGAGTATGGGAACCAGTGTTACACGTCATACGACAGCTACTCACCTTCTCGTGGAAACGCTTGCTTTTCAGTGCCTTCAATGAGTCAAATGCAACATTCAAGCGTTCAGACACCTGTGACTGAATTTGGATCCCCGAGAATCATGAGCCCACTCCAGGGCTTTACTGCTGACAACAGTCTCCAGATCGAGGCTATGACGTCATCAAACTTTCTACGCTGTGATAACGTCATTGATTCGTATCCAAATAATTATGGTACCCCACCGAGTCAAAGCACGCCAATGTTTAATCAAGCTCCTATTATGCATGGTCAAGACTGTATTGCTACATGCGCTGTGATGGAAAGTATGCAAGATTCCTTCCTGGACAATGATAATATTGTAATGATCGGTAACCAGTCAAATATATTTGACCATGTTACGTCATGAATGATCACATGACTAGTAATAAAGTTGAATATTTTTAATTAACTGTGCAATATTTATATGACTAGTCTTGTAAAAGTACAAGAATGTTGAAAAGTTATAATTAGAAACTGTAATACATGTGTTTATGTATTTACAGTTTGTATCAAAAGGCTTGGGATCAAAGTGCAATAATTGTATTAAAATGATATACAAAATGTAGATATATTTCAAGTGATTATTGCATTGTAATATACATTAGATCTTGATAAAAGGTTGTGATACTTGGTGATAATTTATATGAAACATGAAAAATGTATATCAAAATGTCGTTATTTAGCTCTTGACTAAGACAAAAGTTGACAGACACAGTCATTTTCAAATGACTAAAGGAGAGTTATTTGGAGATGATACCCGTTTTTGCATAGTGTTGACAACGTACTGTGAATATATATATTTGATATCAGCCTCACAGTATGCTAAACATCAACTTCATGAACACTACTAGTAGTCCACCTTTGGAAACTTGAATATTTATATTCATGTTAGGCATTTTCGCTTTATTATAAAGATTCGAGAACTTTTCTCATCCGAATATTTTTTTTATTAAGGAAACCTCTATCATCCGAACACGTAATACGTATTTTGGCCCCTTAAATCAGTAGGTACATGCTGATAGATACTATAGTATTGATGCATTGTATAAAGGTTAGTTCAAAACATGATTTCGGCCAAGCCCGAAAACCTTTGTGGTCCGTACATATTTTTCGGTACGGGCATGTTTCGGATTTTAGAGATTCCGCTGTATGTTGTTCTACTGGTCAATGAAATACTGTGACAAAATTATTTTATATTTTACGCTACCTTTGTGATTTGATAACTGCTTGATATGTATGTATTTGCCTTACACGAAAGTGCCATTTTTACTTTATAAAATCCAGATGATATTCATGTAATTTTGTAACTTTGTGATGAAATAAATAACTTTGACGTAAATAAAATGTTTTATCTGTTAGTATTGAAACATACTTAAAGCTGTTATAAGTCTGTCAAATTGTACAAGTGCTCATACAAAATATCAGTGAAGTTGGCAGCCCAGCATTTCATTATCTGTGTAACGGCCCATTCGACAGCAATGGCCATTTCATGGCCGCCCCAGAGAGAAGGGAGATAAGACACATGAGAACCGGGCTTTTTTAAAGTCCCATAAGCTTATAAATGTATTGGTCCTATAAGTTTCTGTTTGTTCTATAACAGAGGAAGCCAGTGTGTTTTCCTCACGTGCATACTTTATAACAAGGAAAAATGTTTCCGAAACCACTATCGTATTTTTTTCAATATCATTGAAATAAATACTATTTATAGAACACCTGAGTTTTCCCGCAGTCATGCTTGCACACGTAGTAAAGTGACGTCATGCGCTCTACGTATTTCAAGTTTACAAAACAAATATCACTGTGAAATGAGTGTTTTCAGACGAAAAAGGGCTTGTTTCGTCGGTAATTATTATCTTGGGATATTATCAACAATTAAATGTTTTTGCATATATGTTTTCTACAGCAAAAAGCTAATGGGGTTTTAAACATCTACTAATATCAAGAATAGCTTTTCCTGATACAATCGCAATCGGTGTTAAGCACCCACACACGCCTCATCCGTTTCCTGTGAATTTCTAAACACAATACTTGGCTCAGTAGTTTGGATGGGGACACTAAAAAAGCGTCCCTGAACTATCGGAAGGCGGAGCCAAGATTTGAACCCAGGACCTTGCGTCCGGTAGTGCTGCGAGTTAACATTAGAACACCAATCCAGCCCAATTTCCAACACGTAGCAAATATTAGTACGAGGGGTGTTCGAAAAATACGCGGAAAAGTGCTGTAACTCAAAACAACTATTATCTACGCTCAACGAAATTGTCATATTCTTTTAGATAAAACAATTTTGTATTACCGGGGGGGGGGGAATTTCGCTGTGTTATTTCAATAATTGAGAGAATGACAACACTTTTCCGCGTATTTTTTTAACACCCCTCGTACAGTCAGTCTCTACTTCCTTAGATCTGTTAGATATAACAAATGCCTCTGAGACTAGTGTCATTGTATTTATAAAGAATGGACGAGACAATTTTAAGTAGAGATCTTTAAGTTACCAATGACGGACTGATACCATAATGTTATTTACACACACAAACATACATGTAGTCTTAACGGAATGAGATCGATGGTTTTTTACAATACGCATATCACCCCTAGGGAAAAACGTCGCGCCAAGCGTCATTTCACGACTTTTCAGCTTTAACGACGACAGAAGACCTCTAGACACACACCTGGGTATGCACCGACCTCCAGTAAGCTATATGGACAGCTTCCCCATCTGTGAAAATTACGGTCCTGGGTGGGTTCGGAGCTCTGAGAGACTAGTGATTTTTATTCTGATACCGTAACTACACGACCACGGAGGTACCTACAGTATTTCAGTATCATTAGGTAGAACTCAGTATCATATCAAGATGATATACTGTAAAACACAATTCTTCAGATGTTAAATAAGTTTAAATAATATGTTACCCTGTTTTCCGTACATTTCATTGTGAAAACAATCGTTTGCCCTGAAGAATTGCTTTCTTTGGTAACAATTCCAGTGTTAGTTTTTATCATAAAAAAATAAACACATGACAGCACTGGTGAGTACTTTGACACATTTAAAGCTAACACCCAATCAACGAAGTCAGATCGCCATTCAAGTCCATACTTCCGTGGAGTGAAAGGGTCCATCTTTGGTTCATAGTTTGTATCATGTTGGTATGTACAGTATCTCCTAAGCGTGTGTCGCCTTAGCACAGTGATCTTCATTCTCAATGTACATGTACTGACAAACACCACAATTCTTGACATAAAGTGAGGGACCATGATAAAATGTTAAACAGTACACGCTTATCATATTGAGCAATTTGATGTGTCTGATTTAATACAATCAATACAACCGTGGTGTGTATACAGTATAACCTCTCCTGAGTGACCCCTTTCAACAACAGAATGGGGTTTCCCATTGTAAGAATAATTCATTCTTATTGTTATTCACGTACTCTTTTTTATTTTTCTTAAAACGTCAGCCTTACACCCACTGCATGATTTAGCTATTAATTTAACCTCTCTAGAGCAAACACTTCTCAATAACAACATAATTTGGCCGCTCCCAAAGGGTGTTGCTTTGTAGAGGCTGCACTGTACATGTAAATATAAATTATAATGCCAAAGCTTTCCTCAAAGTTCAATCATGGTCACATCGTCCACATCTTCATCATTGATGGGAAAATATCCAAATGGTATTCGTGGTATAGTTTGTACATGCTGATACATAGAGAATATACATAACAATATGCAAACACCTCCAGCGCCCACACATAGAGCCCAGCCGACGTGAAGATCTGTTGCCTGGTAACCGATCTCCCCGGTGTCTGCTGCTGCGTATACTAACACGCCAACCATCATCATGACACCTGAAATACGAAATAATACGAAATAATAAATCAGTACAGATTTATCTGTTGTTTAACGACCTATTTGACAGCTCCGAGCCGTCTCAAAAAGAAGGGAGATGAGATGCTGCAGAACCGGGCATTAAAATCCCTAATCTTTTCAAATAGTTTTGTCTTGTTCTTTATCGAGCCCAGTGTAAAGCCTCACTCTTTTCCTGTGGTTTTCTAGACACAGTATTTGACTCGATAGTTGGGATGGGAACATGGAAAAAGTATCCCTAGAAATTCATAAGGCGGAGACGAGAATTGAACCCTCGACTTCTCGTTCAGTAGTCCAGCGCGTTACCACTCGACCACCGATCACACCAGGTCTGTACAGCACAATCAAACCGAATTCGAGACTGTCATATAATTGTGTAAACAGCAGAATCCGGTATAAATAAGCTGTTACCCTTTATACAGTAATAAACCGTATATATCATACATGTGAACGGTACCCGATTTGGCTAGAAGAAATGCCTTTTATGTACATTAAATTTCCATGAGTACTCTCAGTACTTTGATAAAAGCTTTACGGGCATCGACTTCCAGGGGAAATAACTGTGATGAGATGGTATTATATACGAGTTACAGTTACCTCCCTTGTTATCGTTTTTTTTTCGAAATGACACTAAACAATTATTGGTATCTGTCAATCTATGAGCTAATAAAAAATGGGATATTTATTTTCAAATTAACTTTAACAATTGAGGAAATTAATACTTTTTCTTCCACATACACAGGTATCTCTATAAAATGTATCACCAAACAGTTTCACTTACGAATTTCGTTAGCGCCGCATTCATTAACTTCCTTGTAAGATGTTTGCTAAATTCGGTTAGAATGGCCAATTTTAAGTCAATGTCTTTTTATATGATTTAGTAAAGCGTACCCACCGTGATAAAAGGTTAATAAGATATGTAGCATAAAACGTATTAATTTTATGTCTTCATCATCTCGTAGAACGAAATGTATCAACTATACTCAGTGATATTAATTAAACGACTTATCCATCCATATGTTAACACTGACAACCTCTCTTACGAGTGCACTAGACAGGGGTATAGAAAAGGTTCAGTAAATTACCCGACCGGTCGTATTTTATGGCGTGCCCCTAAAGGTTTTAACGACAAAAGTACAAATTCGTTTAGGGATAAATCGAACCTCCAAATCTCATAAAAAGGTACATGTATTTAGAAAAAGTTCACGATCTGCCTAACCTTCTTAGTTTGATCAATTAACACTATTTTTTTCTAGCCTAACCTAACATTGAAATGAGTTCCTTTTATTTAATTTAAGGAACTTAATCATAGATCCGATGTTATCTCTATTCATCTTCAAGATTCATGTCTATTTAGAGAGTTAAAGATAGAACAAATGGATTCAAAAACTTTCGCATCCATTCTAATTCATTGGAAATGTTAGTTGTCAAAAAGCAGAACAGAGCAGAGATGAGCAGGACAGAGCACAACAAAGCAGAGTATATTAGAGCTGAGTAAAGTAGAGTAGAGTAGAGCTGAGTAGATTAGAAAACAGTAGAATAGAGCAAAGTACGGTGGAGTAGAGTAGAATAGAGCAGAGCAGAGCAGAGCAGAGCAGAGTAGAGCTGAGTAGAGTAGAGTAGAGTAGACATGTTTAGAGATGAGTAGAGTAGAGATGAGTAGAGATGAGTAGAGTAGAGTAGAGAAGAGAAGAGTAGAGTAGAGCAGAGCAGAGTACGGTGGAGTAGAGAAGAGTATAGTAGAACAGATCAGAACAGAACAGAACTGAGCAGAGCAAAGTAGAGAAGAGTAAACAGAACAAAGCAGAACAGAGCAGAATATCGCAAAACAGAACAGTTTAACACATATTAAATTATTTCCATGTAGCAACAAACGTCTTACCTCCTAGTCCAGCCTCGGCACCCACCATCTCTACATTGAATTGTTTCTTACGACATTTACTACGTATTATTGTACAGAAAACAAAGACAAGTATCAAGTCCCCTACTAGTTCAGCTGCTATCACAAAATCATTATACTCAGGAAAGTCCAGATTATCACACCATTCTGGAAATAATAAAAATATAATACAATATGCTGTTAGAAGGTTGAGAACTGATTGAGATTGATTTATTGTTGGGGAAAATTCTATCAATTATCATAAGAGAGTTCAGGGATTAGGACTGGAAGATTTCTATTCGGAAAGTGAACTTTCTCAAAATTATGAGCTCGTGTTAAAGATCGGGCTTGCGCTGTAGTTAAATTAGTTCGAACACACCCCACCTGGTCAGCTCAGTGGTTAGAGCGCTGGTATACTGATCAAGAGGTTGTGAGTTCGAACCCCGTATGAACCTCACACTGTCTGTGACAAACTTAACTGAAGATATTACATCATAATTTAGACTGTCCTCCACCTCTGCATTATGTGAGGTAGCTTGGCAGTAGCTTGCGGATAGAATGTGGTTAGTACTGGTTAAAGTCTAAATGAAGACCTGGGAGGCTGGTTATGATAACTGCCCGTCACGATATGACTGAAATAATGTTGAAAATGACGTTAAATGCGATGAAATAATAAAATAATAGATCGGGCTAGCACTTTGATAAAGTTAGTTCGAACACATCTATAGTTAATAAATGAGAACATCTCCTTACCCTGAACATCTAGCTCACAATCCTCTACCCTACTTTCCAAGCAATACCTCTGCCATAATCCTTCATACATGTTAACATGTATGACACAGTTAGAGTCTGTCGTAGTTTCATTAAATACATTGTGTTGGTGAACTTTATTGTACCACACTGGTATACCAAGCCCAGCTATGTTCAAGACTATCAAAAATAACACAGTCACCGCAATGACATTTTCACCTTTTTGATTCATTGTGCTACTTTGCGGTGTTTATTATCCTTTCGGCGCATTCACGTTTCTTGCTCTTTTAGTTTCTTTATCGCATCATAACAAAATACCAAGCTGTAGGGATTCCAGTGCTTGACCAATCAACTAAGAGTAATACATAAACCAAATCTTATACTATGTCCGCAGAACACTGCATATTAAATAAAAATTACTGTTAACCATATGTAACAATTAAGTTTATTCCGATTACAAACTAAACTTAGACAAGTCCTTCAGCTGTTAAAATTCGGACGATTACGTCATATCACTAATAATTCCATTTAGAATCAAATTGACTCGCTTTATTCCATAACTTTGTATTCAAATATTACAACTGTAGTTGCAGATGATTAAACACAATCTTAAACCACAAAAGTGTAGGAAGTTAATTCTTAAGCTTTGTGATTAGTTAGTTGAAATGATGTTTTAAATATAACCTACAGCACATTATACGAACGTTCAATCAGAATGGTAAGCGACAGTTTACAAACTATTTCACTTCAGTGACACGAGTATGTAGCTCCTAACTAGAATTTTATTAGTCCGCCCAGTCTTAGTTATATACATGTACTAGTATTTAAATGAATTTATGTTTTAATACGTGTCCATTTGTACGACGCACAACAATATACTCCCCACATAAATATACATGTATCAATACACAAGAAATCGATATTCTTTCAAAACAGAACAAAACTTCTGAAGTATACTAGTAGTCACAGTTTTGAATTAAGAATGTATATATATTAGCATACTTAAGTCACTTAACATAGCTATAATTAACCCAACATAACACCGGCGATTTTGTAGTTTAAAATACTACGACCCATGTTAACGCATTACAAACTTTATCCTTTAAAGACGGATATTTGAATGAACATACACAAGCCTGTTATCGAATATTTCAATGTAACTGTTTAATTTATTTTGATTTAATACACGGCTAATTGTATCACAAAGCAGATACTATTGTAAATTTATTTAGCTATAACGTCGTATATAAGATCATATTGAGTTTTAACGTCGAGTGGCGAAAGGCGAGGGAAAAATATGCACTATACAATACATCGTGCTCTTAACGATTCTTGCTTTCAATGTACGTGAAATGTGCGTAAAACTATTTGCGTTCAGCTACATCAAATGAACCATCGGATTCCGTCACTACAAAGGATGGTTACTGGTTTCTTAGATTTCAGTGAAATCCCGGTATTAAAGGCAGTTTCTTGGCCGTGAAATGATCGGTATTAGAGGCAGTTTCTTGGCCGTGAAATGATCGGTATTAGAGGCAGGTTCTTGGCCGTGAAATGATCGGTATTAGAGGCAGTTTCTTGGCCGTGAAATGATCGGTATTAGAGGCAGTTTCTTGGCCGTGAAACTGCCTCTAATACCGGGTTGTCCGTAATTGAGGGGTGTCAGTAATTGTGTGTCGTTCTTAACTGCCGGGTGTCAGTAATTGTGTGGTGTCTGTAGATAAACTTCGGACTTAGTTTGCGCTGTAAAAAGTTTTAAGACAAAAACACAGATTTCATACAACAAATGCAAATTCCTTGTTCATTTTTTGTCTTTTTATTGTTAATACTGCACATACCAACAATATATATATTTACATGTGTATTAAATGTCATTCAAATGCGTACAAATTTCTGTTATGAAAACCAAACTATCAACCCTCAGTTTATTAGTAAACAAATGAAATGTCTTTGATAAAATGTCTGTGTGTCTAAAACAATAATCAGAACACGATCATGTACACGAATTAAATAAAAGAGATCCTGTTGATAAAGATGGTTATTTTTTCTTCTTCCCTCCTCTACCGACAGCTTTAGCGCCAAAAGCTTGAACAGCCGTCCTTTTTCCAGCTCCTCTACCACGTCCTCTTCCTTTCGGTTTGACTTCTTCTTCTTCGCTTTCATCATCGCTACTCTCTTCAACCTTTTTCTTCCCTCGACCACTGGCACCTTTAGCAGCTGCGGCCTTTCCACGACCTGCTGGTGATTTTCCACGACCTGCTGGAGATTTTCCACGACCTCGACCTTTAGGTTTGACATCTTCTTCACTCTCACTCTCCTCCATTGGTTCGAGCTCTGGAGCCTTTTTACCACGCCCAACAGGCGCTTTTCCACGCCCAGCAGGGGCTTTTCCACGCCCAGCAGGTGCTTTACCACGCCCCCGTCCTTTAGGTTTTACCACTTCTTCTTCTTCTTCGCTCTCTTCTTCAGATTCAGGTTCCGGCACTTTTTTCCCACGACCCTTTCCTTTTACGACAGCTGGTCCCTGTAAAGGTATAAGTAATAGTCTCAGTTTGTTGGCTTTGATTCTTTAGTTTACATTAATAACATGTAGTTGATCCCAAACATAAGGAAAAGAAAGCGGTCGTGAGTGCAACCATTGAAGATAATCTGGCTGATATGTTGGTTAGTCGGTAATCTATCAAATGGTTCAGCGTACATAATCTTATAAAGGCAGATAGTGATTATTAACCGATTAATGTCAACGAGTTGATAAATAACGGCTATCATTCAAGAGTGTTCTCTAAAGTAACCGACTGATAATTTAATCTGGATATAATGTTACGGACCAAGCAACTGAATTGATTAGAAATAAAACAGTTGTAACAAAATACGAGTACGTTTAGTTAAGTAATCCTTATTCTTTAAATCCGTCATGATGTATTCTAAGTTCTAAAGCTGCTCATTACGAAACACATGACACCGACATTTATTTTATCTTATATCTTAAGTTCAGTTTGGTACCTTGACAGGAGCTTTCCCCTTGCCTTTCGATGCTGCTTTCTGATCTCCAGCTTCGCCTTCTTTCTTTTCTTTTGGTGTATATGGTTTGTATCTACGTAGAACCTCGCCCCAACCACCTCCAGTCTTCCAGAACGACCAATTATAGCCATTTGTGTAGATAGAAAAGTCTACACATTTCACTAATTTATCAAACATCTGCTTCTCTGTTGGTGGTTTCAACTTCAGCACCTAGAGTGGATTCAATGAGTGTTAAATCTATTGGATTATTTTTAACAACATCATGCATTGTATGTTAAATCACATTACTTTAACATAAAGACAATTACTAAAATACATGTACGAATTTAAATGTCTAGTGACTTTGTTATCACTTTGTATACTCGTACTAAATCTAGTTATTGCAATTACTGTAAGCTTCAAATGTTGTTTCAGAAAAAAATATATTTACACCACTAAAATTTTGAAATACAATGTACAATATACATTTATACTGTAAAATCTCAAATTTAAGAACACCTTCTGAGGTCTGAGGTGTTTTATTAATACATTTTGTATATGAAATATAGAGGAAGTATTGGAAACCAGTCCAATTCCAATTGGTCATCATAATGAGACTGAGTTGATATTGAAGTGGCCGCTGATTGTGGTTCTACCGTACAATGCAATCCATTAAGATCATATAACATTCTATAGCATGTATGAGTTATTTTACCTTATACCAATCATCAAATGTTTTCATGTTACTGATTGTGGCTACAGACGCCTTCATCTGTTTCACCATGTCAGCTGTGGGAAATCCTAGATTCTCGTCATAACGTTTGATCAAATCCTTTCTGCTTTTACCTAGAGGCATTGCTATGTCCAGAAACAAAACCTATAAAACAAATGTTTGCAACTTTGGAAATTTAAAAAAAATCTGAAAATTTGAAGCAAACTTCCATCATTGTCAGCATCCGTCAATCTAATCAGATGAGGGGTGCCCTAAAAAATAATTCTCACTGGATTTACATGATTTGGAAAAATGTTTTTTTTTCGGACATAAAAAACCTGAATTTCAGGGAAAATCCTGAACACTTTTACACATGTATTTGTCATTAGGTCAAGCTGTATTGCAAAGAATAAAGTCATCAAATTGATCATTTATTCATCAGAACATTTATGACTTTTATTAAGAATTAAAATTTAGATAATCCTTAACAACTAAGAATGTTTGTATGCAGGTGTCCCACCGACCCATTTAAAAACATTCGATATTTTTTTTGGGCAATTTTGATAATAAAAAAAATTGTTTATTAATCCATCCTTCTGTTTGCAATGCGAGCTTGCAATATCATCAAAACATATGCTTAACTATCTAACCAATATCAAAGTTTCGGTTATCTTACCAGAGTTCAACATTTTCTAAAGATGGCATTATGTGCTAACTATATTTTAAGAATTTAGCTTCATTGAAAAAAAATCTTTACCTGAAAGGCTAACAGTTTTCTGCTGACAGCTGTTTTCTGAAGAGTTTGTTCGAGTCTGTATTTCTGGTCCGTATCTAACATTCCTAGTTTAGCGTCGTCTTTGACATACCACATGACTTGTCGCTTCATGCTCTCGGATAGATATGCATCGCCAGCATCCACCCATCTGTGTTATAAGAATACAGTCAGTGAATTAATTAATTTAAGGAGAGTTCCGGCTGACCTTCATGTGTACCATACACATCGGCTTTTAGTATTTTTAGGTGTTTGCCTTACATTGGTAGGTACATGACCTAAATTTTACTTAAATCGAACCTGAGCCTTACATACAAAGCCAGCCAGACTGTTCCAGTTTTTAAGTTTTCTCGTTTCTAATCTATGCTGGCTGCTTATTCATGAAGAACTTCCCAAATAAACTGATATAATTGTCAATTTTGATCTCCTTTATTCGTCTTAACACTCAAATTTGGTTTGCAGTTTATCTTTAAAATTTCTTACCTATACTTCCAGGATCCTGACAGTAACATCAACCATTCTCCAATATGTGGACACTTTGTTTTCGATCTATTGGCATCATCGTCAATAAAATTCTGTAAATGAAATAGAAGAACACCATGATCGAATTACATCAATTAATGATGACATCATGTCCAAATCTGGTGAAATCGACCATATCTTGTGGTTAAATACTAGGAACTGGTACTTTTTTCTAAGGTTTAATGTCACAACAACATCCAGTACTACGAGAATGCACTTGCCGACTTCTCCAGCTTTAACGGTGGGGAAGACCTCGGGCGCATACCCGGGTAGAACCAACACGCTTCCGTAAACTAGCCGCCCATTTCCCTCTAAAATGAAGTGTCTCCGGAACGGTTTCAAACTCACACTAGTTAGGGATTAGTAGTTACTCATGTTACTAATTAAAGACCACTCGACTACGCCCCCCCTTTGGTCTATTACAAGCATATACAAATACTAGTAGTTTCTGAGCATTAAAATACTACATGTACCTTTAATCTTTCATCGATTATATCTTGCAGGGTTGGATACGTTTCTAGAGCCCAGAGAAACAGTCTATGTAGAGCGAAGTAACCATTTAAACTGTTGTCACTTGTATGCTGTGTTCCCTTACTAAACTCCACCACAGTGGCACTCATTAGGTTGGGGATTGTTTTGATTACCATATCCTCGATCGGTGTCTTCTTAGCTTTACATTTTGGAAGTAACTCCGCTATATCATTAGTTAGTACCTGTTCAAACACATCTTTGATACTTTCGCCGTGTTTAGGGTGAATATAAAGCGGAAGGAAAAACTTCAGTTCTTCCTTTAATACGCTGTGGACGGTTCCTGTCGCATTTTTCATGCTGGTGAATGAGTCTTTTTGTAGAAATTCGCAAGGTGTTGTTAGCGCAGGTCGATGGTTAGGTCCAGACACTATCAAACCATAACCGTATAATTCGCCGTCAGACTTTGGTTTCGCTATATGAAAAGGTTCTTTCGACATATAATCTATTATCTGAGCTCCCTTTGTATCCGCTGGCTTAGCAGACCCTTTCTTTGGTGCAGCCTTCGCTTGTTCTAAGGATGGGTAAGGCTTCTTGTAGGAATGACCACAATCTTCGCATTTGAAATCTTTAGATAGTTTCAAATTATGCGCTGATGTGTCCTTCATCCAAGCATTGTCCCCGGACTGGGTCTCGGCCAAAAAGGCTACTACATTCATAAGAATGGTCTGAACAGTATAACCAGGAGACCAGCCCAGTCCTTTCTGGTCCTTCCATTCTGTATGTATGTACGCAAAATCTGCAAATATATTTAGACATACTTTGGTCCCTTTCTTTCCTGGCATTGTAGCACCACTGTTATACCTGAAAGTAATTAATAAAACTCAAGTTAACAATCGAATCTGATCCGGATGGAACCTAACTTTGCTCAACACACCACGTGTTTCATAAGTTGAATTATTCTATAAACAAAATGTTCCACTGACTAGCAGTTACTTATACAAATATCATTTATTCAGCTATGCCTACCTCTAATATCAAGTCATGAAGCTCAGAGACCCTTCATTTCAAATATTTGGTTTCTAGTACCACCACTACTTAAATTGATAGTGTGATTGTATGTACCATTACTTTTATCTTCAAATTCAAAAATCAAGCTGAAAATCTAAACATTTCTAGAATAATATTATTGTAATTAAGGTTATACAAATGAGCCTATCTAAAAGACTTAAAAAGTAAATCATTAGATTGGTTGCTGGTCCTCGTTCATATCTACAAACAACTAATGACAGAGCTGTATTCTGAGGCTGATATCTTTATTCCTGTTTAAAGCCTGGGACCATCAATTTTAACAGGCACATTCTTGCTAAAATTTATGAAATTAAAAAATCTTGCTAGATTAAATAGACTACATTTCATAATGTCATCTAGAATACCCGTAGCTGATAAAAGATTACCACGCCAATCAATAGGATGAAAACAATTTCACAAACAAGTGGAAGCACAATTGCGTTTCAATGGGTTAAACGCAGTTTTTCATCGATATTTCAGATATATACGGCAGTCAGTTCACCTTACCAGTTTTTCTGGACTGTACTCACCAGTACTAACCTTGCCCTCCACAAGGAGCTGACAACCTCTTTACATATAGAGGAAAGTCGACATTTTTGTCGTGGCTCTTTTTATGTTGAAGAACTGCTACCTTAGCTAAGATCTGACATGAAATGGGAACCAATATGCTTGTAAAATAAGAACATAACATACCTGAATCCTGCAGGTACAAACTCGCCACTTGGTGATTCGTAAGGATAGTTTTTAGGTAGATAGAGAATTAGATGATAAATGATTTCATCATGTTTGAAGTTGCAATGCCACTCAAACATGTTTTCGTCTAGTGGAGCGGCTGATACATTCTCAACTGGCTGTTCTTGTAATTCCTTTAAATCAAGAGCCAGGCGCTTCATCGCCGCTTTCTGATGTTGGCTTGAAGCCATTGCTGCACTCTTTACTTCTTGTTAAGAATTCTGAAAAAAAAACACAAAATGTACTTTGGTAATTAATGTATGCACTTCATTACTGAATAAAAGGTGGCAAGTATTAGATATAAATACATTTAGTATGTAACCTCATAATCTCTATTTGTTTCGATAAGCAAAAAGCCGATGATAACAAAGGTAATTTTTACTGACCTTATCAAATCTATTCATTATCGTACTGTTTGAAACAGTTTGTTTGACATTTGCTCAAGTTGGATTAAGAGAATTTGTCGTATGAACAAAGGTCTACGATTGATAATAGACAAAGTTGAAAGGTCAATTTTGAGATGATATAAGATTTATTGATTGTGAGGACGCTGATTAAGTGTGACTACCATAGATTGATTGAATTTCGTAACAAGATAGTTTTAAACAGGAAAAATATATGACCTTTAGAAGCAGTATAAAATAAAATGTATGGAATTTAAGACGGGTTGAACGCTTGTCAAGTGGGTTAAATTCTCGGCCCCGCCTTTCTTATTTCTCAGGGACGTTTTTGTAGTGTCCCCATCCCAATTTAGAGCCAAGTGCATCGGTGCTTTACATCAGGCATGACATAGAACCAGGAAAAACTATTCGAAGTAAGAGTAGGAATATAAATGCCCGACCCTCTCGTATCTTCTTTTCCCTCTCTCTGTGGCGACTCTAAATTGACCACAACTTTCCAATTGGCCATTGAATAACCGATAAGATAAAACAAATACATGAAATTTCAGCCCCGCAAAGATTTTCTCTTCTACAATAGTATTTACACCACACTTAACATAGATTAGGTAATTTATCGCCGATAAGAATCGTAAAGCCTGAAAAGATGACAACAATTATGATACAGAAGTTAAGTGTAACAGGGCTTGCTAAAATCACTTATCAAATTCATTTAGATATTTACACCAATACAGTAGTCGAAACAATTGTATGCCTGAATACGTATTATAAAGTCATGTAAATAAGTTTTCTACAGCGTTAAAACCTTCTATGTTACATAATTTTAAAGAAAACACGAATACCTAGTACGTATCACGTTTCACTATTTCAACAAGGATATATATCCACATATTTACATGTAATTAGCATGCAATTGCAAAATTAAGTAAACAAAGAAAATTAAACAAAACAATGTTCCGTGCTGTTTACAAACATATTATACGTTAAGGCCATTCTTAACTTGAAAAAATGTTGGTTTTCGGTGACGCGACCTGAACTTTAAACAGTGGGTGGGGAAGATATACTAGTATGTATATAGGCTTTTTGTTTACAGTTTATGCTAAATTGATACTCTACCTCCCCCACACCCCCATCGCCCGAGAACCTACCCCCAAACACAGAATCAAACACGTCTCCCGAAGGGTATCAGCTTAAAGTCTTTGGGGTATAAATAGTTTTGAGGGCCCAACTTCACGGAAACCAAAATATCAATACATTTATATTTAGATAGACGAGGGAGGGGGACGGGGGCATATTATACAGAAGGGTGGTGTTTAAATATAGCCTCCTGTGTATGCATTAATGATACAATGATGTTATACAATGTTATACAATCTTATTGGTTAGTGGGTGGCCTCAACAGCCTGCAAATTTATAAGTCTTTGTACAGGCATGAATATTGATCCATGCAGAGTCAATTCAAATAAACTTAAGAAAATAAATTAATAATATCGCTTGGTGTGTAACGCAATTGACTTCAATGGGAAGGAGTTATCCTACCGTACAATCAAAACCCTTCTACTCGTACGTACTTGTTTGAAATCTGTAAAGATATACAGTTGATTATTTACTCATGTTTACAACTACAGGTACATGACTCTAAGGCCAGCCTGAAATTTTGTTTGTTTGCAATTTGTGAGACCATTTCATTCAAAACTGTTTTAGCCATTTCGATATTTTATTTGATTTCACATTCCCGATTTAATTGTTTTCAATACATCTACATGTACATAATTTTATATAATGTTTATAAAATGCTTATCTATCTATACACGCTATTAAAAGTTCGGGTCGCGTAACCAAACATTTTCGAAGATGGCCTTATGTTTACTAAATACAGACATAATTAGTCGTGTTATATAGATATTGCACGTATGCTATGTTTCACAATTTAGACGTAAGTTTACCAAGTAACTTTGCACCTGAAATCCACAATTCATTTATTTGGAAAACAGCGTCACGTGTACTATCCTGCGGGAAAAATACTGCATCATTTGTGTAATTATTCTTTATACGGTGATCAGATTTCATTCTCTGGAGAATAATTTCACAACTATAAATTATCTATCTTAATATTGCAACATTTAATATGCATACAGAAGGTTTCTCACGCGGTGTATCAAACCTATATATATATATGTGTGTTATTTTATACCATAAAATGTAGTAAAATGATCGTATACAAGAATTTTATGCATTTCATTCAAGTTTTGACTCAATATTCAACCGGATATTTTAGTTATATACAGACAGTGATTTTTAGCTATATTTATCGCCATATATGGGCATTTTCCCCTTGCAAGATTTTCTTCATTTTCCCCTGAAATAAAGACGAGTTGTCCACATGATCATGTAAAAAGACGAAAAACAGCTTCACACACATATTCCCTAGAAAGTAAATGTTATTATATTCTTCCCATTTTGGAATTTGTTGCGCTAAATTTTCCAATTGGACGTGCATGGGTATTGAAAAATCACTGACAGCGATTTTCCTGAACTGTATACTACATAATATAAACAGCGCGGAAAGGTAAAAAAAGTTACATAGTGGATCTACCGTTCGGGTCTAATACAAACATCAAGGGTTTCGGGGGATTGGGGTGGAGAGAATAGGATTAGTATATACATTTTGGTGCCTTAGTAAACTGAAGGAAACAATATAATCGCTCAATCACAGTGGCTGAGAACATTACAAGTCATTGCTTATGATCAACGTATCCATATCAGATAACAAAGTACTTAAATTTGAGGAAGAAGAAAAAGAATCTACCCCGTAATTAATCAATACAGAATGAAGATATTTGCCAGTCACTGTTCCACCAAAGAATCAGAGAAAACATACAGCTTTTACAGAGTTCCTGGCTTGGCAAATAATTGGATATCGAGGATCTATTCTCAATAATGAACTCACGAGACAGACAACGCCTTCTGACAACATGCTAAGTTACTGGGCACTGTTTCATAGACATTTTTGAACTTAGAAATTGTAAATATTTGGAAATTAAACGTATTTTTCATATTGATTATCTTGGAGATCTAGTTAGCTAGGTGAATGTCTGAAATGTTTACCATTAGCAAGAGTTTTAAGTTAAAAGTTATGTCTTTGAAATGCCCCCACCTCAACCACTGGACCACATATCACTATTTACAACACAGTAAATCAATGGAGGATGGGGCAGATTAAGAAGGGGGCGGGGCGTTTGAATTAGATACGATAATGAGCCGTTTGATTTTGTAACTTACGGGTCTCCGAATGTATCGTTTAGTTGAAATTGCGAGCGATTGAGAAAAATCGTGCAAGCATTTAGCTAAGATATATGTAAGTATCATGCATTGGACATAATACTGGTGATTATATCCACCCCTTACGATATTACAAGGATACGCTTATCTATGTACTCAAGGTTCGATAGAATCAATATCTATGTAACATATCATATACTTAACACACAGTGTTCATTATCATGCACATGTTAAAATAATTTTAATTTACATATAAAGTGAAAATAAAGTGATTACCTGTAGTTTAGTTAAATCGTAAAAAGTTGACACTAATTTCGCTGAGTTTTGCCGACGAACAAATGTACTTCAGGTCGAGCAGACGATATATATATTCAGTAAAAATCTATAAATAGAGTAAATGTATGGACATGTTTTATCGCACATGCGCAGAAGAGGAAAACTTGATCAATCTTGTACATGGTGGTTTTTTTTCGGTATACTTGTAATGTAGTATTTCGAAACTGCTCAGTGATAAACATTGTGAAAAAAAGAAATATGGCGTAGCTCTACGAAAGCTGATATGTCATTACTGAGTTTGATGTTAAATTGATCGGTGAAACAAACCTCTTTATGATTCAACTGGCCATGTGTTATTTTATAACATATACAAATGTAGATAATGTTTCGCCAAGGACCATATTTGTGTCTTTATGCAAGGGAAAGAACTATTTCGTTACTTAAACCAGTTTTGGCATGGATTACCTCCCTTATATTAATGGGTAAAATTCATGAATCAAAGTACTGAAAGTACTCATGGAAACTGAATTAACATAAACTTGCACTGCAACATAGAACGTAACTAGTCTAACAATCGCATGGCGGTGTAGAAAAACGTAGTATTTTGGTCCGCATCAAAGTTCATGCACGCTGAGCGAGTGACACACGGAGCTAAGGCTTCGTGGACTATCCTTGCATGGTGACAACTGATTCGTCAAAGCTTTCCAGGGACCAATTACTGTCTATGCTTCTGTTCTGGTCCCTCTCCTATCCTCAGTAATGTCTGTTTTTAATCTATTTTATCGTCATGGTTGTATATCACTTCAACCTGCGAACAACAGTCGCCGAAGGGAAAGAAGAAATTTCGCATTTATGACTCAGTTTACAGTTTCGACTGGGTTAACGCCGTTTTTTTCAACGATATTTCAGTAATATACAGCGGCCGGTTCGCTTAACCAAGTTTCCTGAACGGGCTGTATTCTAACCAGTACTAACGTACCCGTTCACAACGCGCCGGCAACTTCTCCACATTTGAAGGAAAATTTGCATTGTTTGGTCAAATTTTCATAGGAGTTTATTGCCTATCATGACCGGGATTCAAAGTTTAGCACACTTACCACTGAACCATGGATTTGGTATTATCTTTGTCCGGATGTATACTAAGTATTTGGTCTATGATATCAAATAGGATTAAGGCATCGCCTTCGAATGTAATTCATGAAAAACATGATTATTTTAACTTCACTTGTGTAGATCATGAATAGTTCATGCAAACTGTTCTTACCGGTGACCTATTGAAACATGTCCTACGAATCAGTTTCGACTGTGTCTCGTTTTATGGTGTTTTATGTGTGTTGAAGTATCAGTGTACGCACAGTATACCACGGTTAAAAATATCTCCAGGGCAAGCGAACTATTGCACTATTAATTTGTATATATTAATCATATTATATGTACAATCAATTACAGATCGACTTGATGGGTGGGGAAAATACTTTCTTCACTCACATTTCCGATTTTCTATACTATCTGAGTTCACTATTTATGTGTTTACGATTTTGTGTGAAGCATATCAGCGACATCTGGTTCCTTTATATCTTGTCTCTAAGACTGAGAGTTCCTCTTGTAAGTGGTATGCCGTAGATTCGAACCCCGGCCACGGCTGCATCCCAGTCATTCTGGGGTAGTTTTACGGCCTTAATATGTTTTGTAACTACAGTGACAAATGTGTAGGTGTAATGGACTAACCCCGAATAAAAGCCACCCTGTGAATAAAGGCCATTCTATTAAAAACCGCCATTGATGATTTGTAACAAAATAACCTCCGGATAGATGCAACCTATTAATAAAGACCATAATATGTCTTTCCCATGGATGGCCGTTTATCACAGGCTTTACTGTTTTTACATTTCTTGTTGGAGGGAATAACTGGATTCTACGAGTATTAAAGTGATGAACGAAACATATTCGAGCTAAAGTCATGACAAATTAACCAGCGGCGTATCCAGTATTTCAGACCATTTTTGGGTCCGTTATGATCATTGAAGACAAAAAAGGGAAAGATCAGAGGGCTTCAGAATTGAATAGAATAATTGAATACTATTTCATTGAATTGGATTTCATTTCTACCTAACGGTCGCAATGGCGGGTCCAGGATTTTAGGTTGGGGCGTGGGTGGGGGTGGGCGTAATATTTAGGAAAGTAGGCAATCGGGGCATATATTTCACTTCTATGTCATGGCCGATGACTTTTAGGGGGCGCTGGGTACGTCCCCCTGAATCCGCCTATGATCGGGGACTTTTGGGGGTCTTGATACAACGTCAAAATGAGATGAAGTGATCATGTGACGCTAAATATAGGAGCAAATCACTAATAAAGCGCCCACTTGACAATGATTGATAGAGTCTTTTAAACTACCGTCCCGGAATGGATACAAAAATTATATATAGATCTGAGTTGACTAATTCTTTGTCAACAATGTTGCCAACATTCCATTTATACTCTAAAATGGAATAGAAAAAATGGACAATTGAATATTCGAAAATAAATTTCATTACTCAGATAGTCATCTGGAACGCCATTTTTATACGAGTTGAAAACTGCAGCGTATATCTCGAATTTTACAATTTTTTTTTTTTTTTTTCGTTTCGGATGCCAGTACCTCTCTTCTGCCTGGTTACACCAGGCCCCGAGGTTATAAAACTTGACGGATCGGTCTCCGAGCTCAAAACTCATATTTTGTCTTTTAATGGTTCTAAGTTAATTGTGGTCAGGCAATAATGCTTATATTAATACATTAGTCTTACAACATATTAATTGATCTGAATATGTATTTTAACATTAATCTGCTCTTCCTTTTCAACCATCACACTTTGAGAATGGAATTAGGATTTGAGCTCAAAGACCGTTCTCAAGTTTTACAACCTCGGGGCCAGGTAACACGTTTGCAGTAACATTCGGTTAAGATTTCTTTAGGTGATCTAAACCATACTGTCGAACCTGTGTTTGCGGCAGCCTCCAAATAAAAACAACCCCGTCAATAAAGGTCATTTTTAAACAAAAACGTCGTTAATTATTTAGAACAAACTGACCTCCAAATAACGGTCAATTTTCAAATAAAGCCATATTTTGTCTCTCCCAATGTTGACCTTTCTTCACAGGTTTGCTTCTATGCTTCATCACCTGGTTATGAATCTTGAGTATAGTCACGTGACTCAAATTGAACATTTTATTGACAACATGATTGAACATGATTTACCAAACCACACAATATGAGTTATAGAAATCTTAATTATTTATCACCTTTTTCGACTGTACACGTGTATGTTATCCACTAAACAATTTATCAGCTGTTCAGAAATGTGTGTACCAAAGTTCAAAATAGAATAAAAACGTTGCTAAGCAACGAATAAAAAACAACAAATACACAAATATTTGATCAATTCATGACTTTATTCGGACAGACCTATCACGGTTGTTAAAATAACACCATGCCAGTTTCAGGATACACAAATATGTATACACAATATCATACTCATTGTTACATAACACAATTATAAGACGTTTACGCCTCTTACAGTGAAAAAAGATTTAAAAATGCAGACATAAATATATTTTCCTTTCCGAGCGTAAGTATTATGGGTACTAATGAAGTCTAGTCCTGGCAAATTTCGTATTATATACATGTATATAGATAGTTCTTGTGGAATAAATACACTTTGTTTAGATCTAAATAATGTCATTATGTAATATATACATGTATTATATTACCGGCGTAGAATTGTGAGTAAAAATAGAAGTATTAGTCTTTCTGAATGCAGAAAACAGTGGAACGAAAGTTAATCTGTCAAAGTTAAACATGTTTGAAATGCATTTTGATAGAGTTAGGCTCGCTACTTGAACACACGGTTAAGAAAAACGTATTTGGCAGTAAAATTGTAGTCTCAGTTGTATTTATAATGAAGTTACTAGTTGGGAAAATACTAAGTCTATACGTGTATAAATATATATATATTAAAACAATGTCAAAAAGTCGTAGACTTATGCAAAAACCTGAGTCATTGAACATTTTCTGTCCGTTTCAGTGGATTTTACGCTGTTTTCAGCAATATTTTAGTTATATATAGTGTGGTTGGATCACCTAACCAGTTTTCCTGGACTATAATTCCGTATCGCCAGGCTACAAGTCAAGCGCCCTAACCAATGGACCATGGCCGCGGCCACGGCCCCTAACATTAATTTTTCAATAAGCTTAATTTCTCAATCTCTAAAAGAAAGTTTTCCGACCATTTCATATATGTTTTGATATTGCAAGATAATATACCAAATAAGGACAACTTAAAAACCACGTGATGAAAA